>CM076575.1:1418249490-1418849490 GCA_034641835.2 Pinus albicaulis | reverse complement strand
AAGCTTATTGCAGCCCATGATCAAACAAAACTCTACACTTATCGTAAGTGGAGAGATGGAAAGTGTAGGGTAGGCTATATTGTCTACCATGTGTAGAATTTCAGCCCACCTACTTTTCCGGAGCCAAAGGTGGAGGAAAATTTCCAGGAGTTGCCTAGTTGGAAGGTGACTCATTTCGCATGGCTAATAGCCTAGAGATGGAGGATCCATATGGGAAAGATATTTTCCATTATATTTCAGATCCCCTTCTTCAAAGGGACCTCTAGACATCACTTTGCTATCCTCTTGAGTATTTCACCTTTACATGATGATGGCTTGATAGCTAACTTGCATGCTGAGGAGGGGCAATGTGGAGGCTTGATTGATGAGATAGCATCACTTTCCTCGAAGAAGATCATCATACATGGATGCTACAGGGAGAGGAGAAGATAACTTAGTCTATCCTTGCAATTTCTTGAGGACAAGCAATCTTTGAGAGGGGAGGACTATAATATTCCAAAATTTGCAAGCAACAAATTGGAATATTAATTTTTGCTTATGACATATAGGAGATGAATAAAATGGGTAAAAGGCCTATGAGTAGGAATAAAACCCATCATAGTGTGAAAGGGATCAATGGAGAAGCTTTATTTTTCACCTTCTAGTGTGAAAAGGGGCAAATGCATGAGGACAAGGTCAAGTTTGACCAAGTCAACAACGTTGCCTAAGAGGTGTAGCTTGCATGAGAAGACAACACAGTTTGAGAGAGAGGAATATTATTTGTGGAAGAAACCCTAATGTGTGGGGTCTAGGGCAAAGAGACATTCACTTGCATAAAAGGAGGAAGAGGCAACCATAGTGAGACATCTTTGAGCATTTGATCATTTGTCTGATTAGAGTATTTACAGTCTCTGGTTGTTTAGCTAAGTTTTAGTGTTGTTTAGCACGAGGGATTATTGTTTAGGATTTTATCTCCTTATTGAGAGGCCTCTTGAAGGATTTCACTTCATTTCTCCACATCTTGGCTCAAGGCCAAAGCCACTTCCATCAGTCACTGCGTTATTTCTGCAGAAGTATAACGTAGTGTTGCTGGGTGTTGCAGTGGAGGGTTCCACAACACCACTCCTTGTCTCATATTTCAGAGGAGGGAGATTATATTCCTTGAGAAGGTTATTAAGGAAGGTTTCTGAGCTGATTTGGATATTTTTACATCAGGAAAAACATCTCCCATCATCAACAGTGCAGTCCCTTCACTAGACTACGTTATTTCAGTGAGTACCTACAGTGAGGGTTTGCACCATCTTCTTGGAGGAAGATATTTTCAATGCTAGGATCAGCCTTGCACTCGGGAGATCCATTGGAGGAGGTTTGCTTAAGATTTTGCATCTTATTCAACCATCTCCATATTATTCCAGTTTTGAGTTGCACCTGCTGCCCAACAACTCCGACATTTCTGCAGATTTTCCAATTGTACATCTATTGCAGCCAATCTTTCTAAGGATGATGTAACATTGTTGTATTAGTGTTTTCAAGGGTTGAGAGATTGCTCCCCCTCATTTATTTGAGCTGATATTTCTATATCATTCTATTAGCATGCATTTTGTTGTAGTGTCTCCAATGAACTACGTTATTTTAGCCATATGACCTTTCTGCATAGCAGTGTTTCTATATTTTCTTGTGCATGTCTCATTGAGGCTTTCATTGCCCAGCTTGAGTGATTTATTCCTCAAAGCATTGTCAAAATTTTTTGCTATATTATACATTTTTTGGCTATCTAAATCTTCATGTGTCTTGGCTCATTAAAATAACGCTACTACTCCATTGTGTGTTCCTGTATATGTTGCAGTCCCTTCATCGGGCATTTCCTGAGGACAACTAGGTGTGGGAGATCTGTTTAACCCACCTAGAAGGATTTATTTGGAGCCTCTTCTTGGATTAAACACTTATATACATTGATATAAGGGATCCAGGTCCTGGTTTCAATTCTTGTAGCATCCATTACTGGAAAATGCGTTTTCCAGTCATGCCTTGCTAGTTGTTCCAGTTTTGGAATATTACAAACATATGTGAAGTATCTTAGTGAAATTTACAGCTAATATAACTATATGCCTCAGGCACAGGAAAGCCCTGAGAGGGATATTTAATAACCACCCCCCAAGAATATTACCCTATAGCATAATTGGCGACTCCACTGGGGAGTAAACCCCAAGTTTCCAGGTTGCTCCTATGACTTTACCTTTTCCTTTTGTTCACATATCCTTCCGACTAGTTTATATGCTTAGTAAGCATCTCAAAATCTCACAGAGTCTATATTATACCCTTCTTAGCCATATGTGCAACTTTACCCTGACTAACGCTTCCCCTGTAAGTGTTTCAGAGCATTATAACACTGCTTCTACTCAGATACAGTGTGTTAGTCTCAATATTAACTCTCTGTAGCCTCTGCTTGCCAATGTTACCTAGCCAAAATCTGTTGTTTACACCTCTATTGTGTTTCCCTTTGGCTGTGGAGTTATTGGCCATTAGAATAGCTTCTCTTTCTAGATCCTTGTGCTTGTTTATCAGGTAGCATTTAACAAAAGAGTTAATGTTAATTGCATCTACTTTTTGAAGAAGAAAATTTCTTTCAGTTTTCTGAACTTAGCTAAATTAATTCTGAAAAAATTTGCTTAAAAACTTGTTAGGAGAAGATAGATAGATGTCTAAATCTTTAAATTTGAACCGTGTTATTTGAATTTTTGGTGCATGGATGTTGAAAGAAATATCTCCTTGTAGAAAAAATATTCATTGAATTGAATATTTAGAGCATGTTTCTGCATGGTTTTTGAGTCAGAGTCTCATCACATTTCATACGTCCACTGCCTCTTTGCAAGACTAATAATAAAGTACACTAAGAATCAAGAGATAATAAAATTAATCATATAACCTTTTCTGAGCTCACACCAACAATACTTCAGGCTAGGATCTTGGGGTAGGAGAAGTGAGAAAACACCCAAGATCTCAAAACTTGAGACTAGAGTCATTAATAAGTGAAATCATACTACACTCATATTATTGGGACCACTCCACTACCACTAGAGTTAAGCGTGAGACAACACCATGATGCATGAGAAGGTATACCACCTTCGAGTGCATTCAATGGGCATGCTATATATTGGGGTTCCCTTCGGGGATGTCGAAAATAGATCGGGCATCTAGGTGTTCTTCCCATGTAGTGTGCTGTCTACGAATGTGACCCCCCGAATGATGTCTATGATTTGGATATCTTTAGTTGCCAAAATATTTTGGGACTTACACGAGGTGACTGGGAAAGGTTGTCCTGGTACCTAAAACAGACAGACCTATGTTGTCTTTGGTCTTTGGGAGGGTACTCGCCTTCATGAGAGTGCTTACACCTATTTTATAGGGTTCAGGTGAAGCTCTAGAGTAACCGTAACTGTGTTTAAGACTATCCCTCTCTATATGCTATTGTGATACTAGATTTCATCCCCAGCAAACGGTAGTACTCAGACAGGGCCACCCTATTTTAGCTGCTTGTTGATTGATTTTAGAAAGTCTTTTTTTCTTTTTTCTTTTTTAGGTGTGTGGTTACTATCATTGAGACTTTATAATACATCACAAATAATTAAAATTTTCTAAAAATAAATAGGTCACCGTGGTGTCTTTTGACCCTCGCCGTCTATCTCAACGACAACAAGGTCTCCCTCCATTAAAACTAGAGGAAGAGTCGAGTCTCGGTGAACCAATGCCTTATTTGGAAGATCAGTCTCCAGTGACAACCCCTGATTTTCACATAGCCCCATATCACATGGAATTTATAGAGGATCCTTTTATGGAAGGAGTCGTACCTCCTCGAAATCCTCCACTCACTGATCCATCGGTGCCAGTGTTAGTTTATATTACACCAAGACAAGATATGTCTTTGGCTACACCAACATCTTCCTCACAACCGACACCCATGGGGTCGATGCCAATGGCAACCAACCCAAGTTCGCCACCATCTTCCCTGCCGGTAGTCAGTTCTACGCTAATAATTGATAGCCCCAGTAGCCAACCTACACCTGGTACCAGCACTGGGGTCACCAAAACTATTATTGGATCTCTGAATCCTTCAAGATCTACTCCTATGGTGACTACCCAGGACCCACGGTTCTTGCTCCCACAAGTGGGGCTACTTCAGTACCTTTTAGAAACCCTTTCAGTTGGAACCCTTTGCTGAGGTCAAACCCCATTGGCCACCATGACAGGTGGTAGTGTCACCAACACACAAATGACAAGGGGCACTTTCGTACCCCTCCAGTAATTAGGACAAATAAGACAACCTATTTTTAACATTGTTCCTCTGAGTGGTCAAAATTTTGGTGTAGGGTCTATGCCGTTGCTTAACTATGCGAATATAAGCATGCCTTTGGCTAGCTCTATCATATCCATATGGGAAAACCAACCCCAAAATCCATTTGGAAAAGGGGGTAACCTTTACACTAGGGGCAACCAACCATTAGCCCCCAGTACAATATACCCTACAAACAATAACCATACATCCCTACACCCCCACCCAAAAAGAAATTTTATCAACAAAGTCCTACTTATCGTATTGGTAACATAGTGATGGGAAAACCCTATGGTCCAAATAGTCAGCCAATACTTCCTTGTCTAGATCCGAGGGAAAACACACAATTACAATTTTTGGTAGCTCTAGACATCCCTGGCATCTACAAACTAACCAATGATCCCATCAACCACAACCCACTATGGCCTCCAGTACCGCACAAGATTCTTTCTTACATCCATAAATTTTATGGGAAACAATGGGACGATCTGGCTATGCACGTCACCACCTATCATCTATGGTCTATTTCTAACTCCATGGTGGATGATAGCATCCGGATTTGACTTTTTCCCCACACTCTCACATGCAACACTGCCAAATGGTACATTGAGTTACCACAAGGAATCGTCAACACTTTTGGCGCCTTAGCTATGAAATTTCTTAATAATTTCCAATTACCTATTAGATACAAAACTAGCACGGAAATTTTAACCTCGTTGTGCCAAGAAAATGCTACCCACATCTCCAATCACATACATGAATCGAGACATAGGAGGAGGCTGGTCAAAGCACCAATCCTAGATCATCTCTTATCTAACTAGTTTTGTAAGTAACTCTTACCAACCCTATATAAGGACATTTTTTTTTCCGGTGCAGTCACAAAATATCAATCCATTCATCATGAAAATCATTTAGATTTCATATATTCGCAATCTGGCACACTATATGATTTACTCCCCCATGCCCCTAGTAATCCAAATCCTCCTAGACAAAAACCTGGAGCTCACACTGATGATCTCGTTCGTGAATTCTCTGGTGTAGCCATAAAACAACCTAGTGGGAAAACCTCCTAGCCATCTTTGGCTAGCACCTCCCCTAACCAATCGACTACTCTTCCTACCACTAAGGTAAATTATGTGAAAATTTCACAAAACCTAGTGGTAAGAACAAGAAGAACAAGAAAAGGACCTCTTCTTCAGAAGACCAGTCGGATCATTAGAATAATCCTAATCAGAAAAACACTGCTAAGACTAACAAAGGAAAGGAGAAACCCATGAAGTTTCCCTACAAAATCTGTGCAGAGGACCACTTGACATACAAATGTCATCGGCTACAGGAATGCACAGATTTTGTCACAAAAAACGACTTTGGGAAGACACCTATCATTCTTCATAATACCTTCCCTAATCCACAACAGGAACAACAACACATGGTTGCAAACTCACCACAACACCTACAAAGGGGAAATGGTGGTACACATAATTCCGGTGAAGGATCGTCCGCCATTTATGGTGTAGAAAGTGTTGAACTCTAGACACGAGCTAAAATCTATGGAAATCCTATCATTGATACTTAGGAACCTGGTACCAGTTTGAATCCACTCCTGCCCAACAATTTTCATATCAAACAACCTGTTGCTGATCCTGTGATTTGTCCCCCCAAAGGGACACTTTGATGCACGACTCATAACACCTCTGCACGTGCCACCCAAAACAACAAAATTGTAGAAGATTTGGCACAAGCACCATTAGCTATGTCTGATCTCGAAGTATTGCAAACTTTCCCAGCGCAAAGGAAAGCCTTACTTTCGGCCATTGGTGGAATTGACCCCCAAGATTCTACGCTAGCTATCTTTAACATGGAAAAATATAAACCTCGCCTCTCACACCAACTTTTATTCCAGGTGCAGGTTGTGTCAAAAGGGAGACCAATCCATCGTACTATCATAGACGAAGGTGCTTTGAAATGTGTTATATTAGCTACTTACTAGCTCACTTTGGGTTCTCCTACTTTGTCTCTACCGTCGAATTCCCTTAAAGCCTTCGATGGCCACACTTTCCTCCCAAAAGGCTACTTTGCTAGCTTTCCCATTTACCTTAGTGGGAAAACAATAATGGTGGAAATAGAAGTCGTAGATCGTCATCTTGACTATAATCTGTTGCTGGGTCGCAATTGGTCTTATTCAATGACTGCCATTGTTTCTTCGATCTTCCAACTCATACTCTTCCCATTGGATGGGAAAGTAGTTACCGTTGATCAGTTATCCTTTTTCACCCCCAATTATTTCATGTTACCAAGTAGCACTCTACCCCTAGTAGGAGGCATTCCTGACTCATACGTCAGTATCGGTACCAGTATTCTGAAGGCATATTCCCTGATGGGTTTCTTCCCTCTCCCGCCACCTGAGGTTACACATATGATTGCAATGATATCCACCACTTTGTATGGCTATATCAATCCATGGATCCTACCGGTGCCTTCAGAAATTGATTCCTATAGATATCAGATGCTTATCTCACCAGGCAAGTTGGCTTATCAAGCCATCCAAATTACATCTGAACCCTCCACAAATTTGGTTTCAACCAATGGTTCAAACCTCCCGCCCATCACGATTCTTTCTAAAGATCTCCTCGATGAATTCCTACCTACAAATGAAGCTATTCAAGAGGTCATGTCTCTAGAAGAATGAACTTGGGGAGAGTTCCACCATCATTCTTCGATGTTTTATTTAGACACAATAACTACTAAAATCCAATCTTTTGACTTACCTGAGATCGTTCCCTCCGTTTACAAGACTGTTCAAACTATCGATTCAGAAGGGAACATGGGAAATCTTTCTAAGAATATGCTCATTGATATCTCAGTCAAAACGAGTATCGTAGAAAACATTCATATTGGAGCCAATTTCAATCTCGAGGAAATTGCATGCTTCACATCCCTTTTTAAGGAATTTTGTGATGTGTTTGCTTAGTCTTATGACGAAATGCCTAGCATAGATCTATCTATAGTCGAGCACGAAATCAAATTTTATGACAATGCCAAACCTATTTGGAAGAGACTCCGCCCTGTCCACCCGCGCAAAGCAGCCACCATTAAGACTGAAGTCAAAAAAAATTTAAACGCTGGTTTCATCTATCCCATTCCATTGATGGAATGGGTTTCCAATCTAATTCTCGTAGACAAAAAAAAGGGCACCATTCGGGTCTGTGTTGATTATCGGGATTTGAACGTCGCTTGTCCAAAAGACAATTATCCTATGCCTTTCATAGATCAGATCCTTGATGATTTCGCTGGATGTCAATATTTTTCCTTTATGGATGGTTTCTCAGGTTATAACCAGATTTTGATTAAAAAATATGACGAGAATAAAACCGCCTTCATCTGTCCTTGGGGCACATTTGCGTAGAAAACTCCCATTCATTCTGAAGAATACAGGAGAAAATTTTCAAAGGGCTATGGACTATGCCCTTCACGACATTAGGCATATTGTATAAGCTTACTTGGATGACCTTTCAGCTCATTCCAAGAAGCGATCCCATCACCTTGCGCATCTGAAACAAATATTCGCTTGGTGTAGGTTCTAAAATATACGTCTAAATCTGCATAAGTACATATTTTTTGTTGAGTCTGGACGCCTTCTAGGATTTATTGTCTCCAAGCATGGGATTAGGTTTGATCTTGATAATGTTAGGGAAATCATTGAATTACCCGCACCACAATCCATTCTGCAACTCCAAAATTTGCAAGGGAAGGAAATTTTTTTATGTCGTTTCATAGTCAACTATGCCGAGATGACAAAAGGCTTTATGCATTTATTAAAGAAAGGAACACTATATTTGTGGGATGACCAAGCTCAAATGTTGTTTGATGCCTTGAAATGAGCACTTGTTTCTACCCCACTTCTTAGTGCCCCCAAATACTCATACGACTTTCTCCTCTACCTGGCAGCCTCACGAGTCACCATCCTCACTTGGAATGGTTCTCGTTCAATTTCACGATGACGATCGTGAACATGTGATATATTACTTGACAAAGAGTCTCATTGGACCCGAAATATTGTTTTCACATGTGGAGGAACTCTCTCTTGCAGTGGTCTTCGTTTTCATCTGACTCCAACACGATATATTATTGCGGAAGACTACTATCATTATTTTGGAGAATCCCATGTGACACATTTTGTCTCAACAAGTTATTGGAGGAAAATATTCCAAATGGATTGTAATCCTCCAACAATTTTACTTGGTGTTCACTGTTGCCAAGGCAAAGAAATCTCTAGTCTTCACCGAATTACTATCGGACCTTCCTAGAATCGACCTGGAAGATGTAGCTCATGATTCATTTCCTAATGAATCTATCTAGTTAGTCAATTATTCTCATCCTTGGTATGGAGACATTTTGGTCTACCTCCAAACTCAAAAATTCTTCCCAACTCTCACATCTGACAAATGCCATCGTATTCGCCACCAAGCGAAACACTACCTCATGCTAAACGACACGCTATATCGTCGTGGTGTCAATACTATTCTTCGGTGTTGTCTCACTTTTAACGAGGCAGAACACGTTTTAAATGATTGCCATGCGGGGGCATGCGGCGGTCATATTTTGGCATAGCTTCTACCCAGAAAATCTTGCGTGCAGGATATTATTAGCCCCATTTGTTTAAATATTGCATCACAGCAGTCCAGAAGTTCCATTCGTGTCAAATTTTCACGAAGAAAATGCGCGCCCACCCCACCCCTCTCCATCTGTTTGTCTCCATTGGTCCTTTTGCTAAATGGGGAATCGAATTCTTTACATGAAATTCCACTTCTGTTGATGGACATAACTACACTGTAGTTGTAGTCGATTACTTCACGAAATGGGTAGAATCCATTCCCACTTTTAGGGCCAATGGAGAAACCACTGCTTTGTTCATGTTAAATCAGGTTATCTATCATTTCTGTGTACCCCTTTCAATCGTCACAAATCATGCATCACATTTTTAGAACCATATGATGACAGAATTAACTTCCATGCTAGGTTTTCAACAAAATCAGTCTTCGTCCTACTATCCGCAAGAAAACTGTGAATTCGAAGCCATAAATGGCGTCCTCAAAACCATGATTAGTTGATTAGTCAGCAATAATAAAACTACATGGAATCAGAAGTTATATTCTGCGCTATGCGCATACCGCACGTCAGTCAAAACTGCTACAGGCTTCATGCCATTCCAACTTACATTCAACCTAGAAGAAGTACTCCTAATCGAGTGTGAGATTCCATCACTCAAGCTCATTGTTGAACTCCTACCTGGTACCACTTCCACAGAAGAGCGTTTCTCTCACTCGATCACTCAGAAGAAACTCGTTGAGATGCCACACTAGCACTCGAAGTTTACCAGCGTCGAGTCAAAGCTCAATATGACAAATCTTTCAAGCCTCGTTCTTTTCAAGAGGGTGATCCCGTTCTACTCTATGATCAGAGACACGAAATCTTGGGGGTAGGAACACTTCAAAAATTATGGCTTGGTCCTTAAATTTTCACCAAGGTCCTCTAAAAAGGAGCTTATGAACTTCAGGACTATAATGGAATTCCACTCGGAGCCCCACAACAGGCTCTATGTGAAGAAGTATTTTTCCTAGTTCTCCACTAGGCATATGCTTTGTAATTTTATGTATATCAGTTTTGTATTTGTATGATGTGTCTGGATATTTTTGGTTTTTTAGTGTTTTTCTCATACATACTCTTTATTTTACACATATGCCTTCGTTATCCTTATCATATTTTCGATACACGGACGATGCTAGTCGTCATACTAGGCACATTGCGTCAGCTGCTTGGGTCCTTTACACACTTGAGGCAGAACTCCTTGGTTCTGGGGGAATCTTCCTGGGCAATGCCACCAACAATATTGCTAAGTACATGTCAGTGATACAACTCCTCATGGAAGCTGCATCTCATGAGATCTCCAATCTGGTGGTCAGGTTAGATTCCCAACTCGTATTTATGCAGTTAATCAATCATTATCTCATCTTTCATCTAGTCTTGTTACATTATTTCGTAAGGGTACAACTTCTAGAACATCAGTTTCAAACCATTTCGTTTGAGCACATTCCTAGAGAGTTTAATACATTAGCTTATCCATTGGAAAATTATGTGTTAGATTGGCATTTGTCACATTTTTATAGAAAGATTTATACATGAGTGTATGTTTTTTACCACAGAAAATACATAAAATTTAAAAAACACAAGGAAAGAAAATTGCCAATATATATATATATATATATATATATATATATATATATATATATATATATATATATATATATATATATATATATATATATATATATGTCATGTCTAGTCAAGTTACATAAAAAAAAATTCTCAAAACTTGAGTGTTTTACAAAAAATTGGCTCCGCTAAGCCTCGCTCTGACATTTACACATATATCCACTACTCCTCCTAATCCTGTTGCTCAAAATAGTAGAAAACTGCTCTAGCTATCCTCCTTAGAGGAACCAAGTATCTCTTCGGCACACCTACTATATGTCACTGCAGACGAATCGGGATCTCTCTCATGGGAAGAGGTGGCACACCAATACATAAACCCAGGTTCCTAGTAAGCTCATGCAAAATATGTTTGTCATCACCATCTTCAGTGGCTGCTACAACCTCTGTTGTTATACCAACCCAAAGTAGTTGAATTCCTCGCATTTCATAGCGAGGGGCTCCAATTGGATGGACAGGTGCCACATCTATGTCAAGCAACAAGCTTCATGTAAACAAAATTTTTCACCCATTAAAAAAAGAAGTTTCATAAACATTCAAAAGATACAAAAATATTTCAACAAACACTGATCAAGTTCTTTCTTACCATCTAGACCCCACTAAGTGCCTGGGGGCAATACCAACTCTAGATCTCATGTGTAATTCATCCTTGCATAGGGATAATCTTCAATCATCATGATCTAGTCTTCAAGCCACACAAAGAATCCATCATCTGTAATATCCCAAAATGGGACTTCTCAGCAATGCATGTTAAAATAACGCAATTTTTAGAAATATGTGCAATGAAATGTAAATGCGGCTCATGGATCCCTTAGACCTGATATTATAGCAACTAGATCTCAAAGGAATTCAGAAACAAATCACTATTGCATATTTAAACAAGCCTCCCATGCCATAGATAGCTGAAACTCATGAAAAATAGAGTCTGCAACCATGTATGCAAGCTAGAATACCATGACAACATTATTTTATTACCTCTGAAATAGTATTAGGTTGTACATTAGATCTATAGCAAGTATGTGGACAAAAAGTTAGATCTACAGCATATCCATGCACTATACAAGCTCTTTTATCAATTCCCCTTGGGGTCTTCAGCAATACACCATGTACAAAATGTAGATCTGAGTTTTAAGACTACATATATATGAAAATATTCAAATATGGAAAGTGGATCTGATCTGATAAAAAAAGATAAAGGATCTCCTCCAACATATCTCCAAAGTCAAGGGCAGATCCCCAACACTCAGTAAATCATCTCTCCAAATGGTGCACTGAATCACCCTGCAACAACGCCTTCAGAAATAATGCAGATCTGGACTCTCTATACACTGTAGGAGATAAAATGATGTTGGAATGCATCCAATATATAGAAATATACCTCAAAACCTTCAATATTGTCCACCCAATGGATTAGAAGACTCCTCCAATGAAAATAAGTATTGATATGGCCTAGATCTGGAGATCTAGCCTCCACTTGTTGCAGCTTTCTGAAATAGTCAAACCCTCAATAGGATCTATGCTGCCAAAGGAAGGTGAAGCTTGGCCTCAAGCCAGATAGTGGACAATATGGTGCAAGGCTCCTCCAAGAGCTACTCCATGGAAGAGAAGGAGTTCCTAAACAGGAAGACCTTATGCTAAACAACACTCTATCTCCGATAAAAAAATAGAGAGAGAAGTATTTCTAAACAGACCATACAATCAGAAAATAATAATCATAAGATAACCCCATATGGATACCATCCTCCTCCTTATAAACAAAGTGAGCCTTCTCACCTTTGATCCCCCTCATTAGGGTTTCCATCTCCATGCAATGAATCTCCCTCCAAAAATGTGATGTCCCTTCATCAATACCACTCCTGCCTTACAACACTGATGGACTTAGTCAATATTGACTAGATTTTCATGCAATGTATCCTTCCACACATAAGGTGGATTTATTCCAACTGTCTAATTAGATCTATATTCCCATTGGGTTATCTTCATTAGTGTTTCACATCCTCCACATTAGCTCAGTTGACTTGGTCAAACTTTGACTTTGTCCACATGCATTAGGTTCTTGTTCACACATGAAGGTGTTTTATCCAACTTGAATATGATTCCTTTCCCATTTAAGAGGGATTTTATTACTACTAAAGAGATTTATGGGTATCCCTACCCATTTTATTCCTCTACCCAAGAGCAAAAATTTTTTTTAATATTCCCTTAGCTGTATGCTAAGTTAGAAATATTACAGTCCTCCCCTCCCAAATGTTGCTTGTCCTCAAGCAACTGCAAGGATAGAACTTAAGAGCCTCCCCTCCTATAGAATCCTCAAGTGATATGCTCTCCCAAGGAGCAATATGCCTTTTCAAAAATATGCCCTCAAGTTGTTCCTCCCATGTGCAAAATGTTGTCTTTGGTAAAAATTCCAAATGGCTCTCATCATGAAAAAGTAGGACATACATGGAAACAACAATATGTGATCTAGAGGCCTTATTGAGGCATGTAATTAGGCATATATATTGGGAATCATCATCCCCATTTTAAGCCTCCATACCCAATCTATCATCCATAAGAAGTGAGTCACCTTCCAGCTTGGTAACTCATGAAACAACTCCTCCACCTTAAGCTTTTGCAAAGAAGGCGGGCTACATGGTTGAATGTGTGGGACAAAAATGTCCATCCCACGCTGCTTATCTCTCCACTTATGATATGTATGGGGCTGCTGCTGTTCTTGGGATGAAATATCATGGTCCCCAAGAATGACCCAAGTCACCCCACCAATCAAATCATCCATGAAATGCTCCTCCCAAAAACTCAAGCTCTCCAAATGGTTCCTCCCACATGAAGACAAGAGGTGTAGTGTATCAATCATGGTTTTCCCATTGTTTTTCCTAAAACATGTAACATATGAAGTATGGAGAATCATACTCCCAATGGGAACCTCCAACTCTTGTGCCATTCTCCCAACAAGACTTCCCATAAACATAACAACATCATCAATATATGGAAGCATAAACAAATGAAAGCAAGTTTCCCAAGGACAACCAAGAGCTGGATCATAGTTCCATATGTGGAACCAGCGTAGTGAATCCCTCGCCTACCTCAATAAAAAGTAGAGCAAATGTCCTCTTAGCCACTTTTTTGCTTCCACAATCATCCTACAAGATGAAATCATGAAAGTAACGTTTCGTGCCAATGGTGCACACCAAAAATCATGTGGCACCCCCCACAAACCACAAGTAGAATGGCCAATATCAATGCTACAAACGGCCTTAAGTGCATCGCAAAACAATATGCAAGAAGGAAAGACCCTACTTGGTACAATATGCTGATCATAAAAAATAAATAAGTAAAAGTTATAAAACATAAATATACATCCTCTATCATGTACTTTGGTCATTGAGCTAAAATGGCTCAATTGCAAGTTCTTCCTCACTCCAAATGAGTAGGGAAGTGGTTGTGCCAACTTCTCCATCTTCTTCCAGGCTATGAATTTCTCCATATGCTGATATACATCATGTTGGATGCCCTCTCAAGTGAAATCCTTCAACAAATAATGGTGTGCATCAAGGTGCATGGAAAGAAAGCCCACAAGTGTTGCATGTAGATCTCTCCCCTTATACTTGAAAATCAAAGTTAAGAATATCATACCATGGTAATAGATGTCTCCATCCACTACTCCATCACTCTCATCTCCTACATTCCCATCAAGTGCATTATATATGAAGTGATCCTGGGAACATTCCACCAAAATATCCAAGATCCTAAGTGACAGTGTTGTTTTCCTATGTAAATAGGCTCCTGCCAACTCATACCTCCCTCCTTTGACAACCCTTATGTCAAGGTCACCATCAAACATAATGATACTATATGTGAGATATCCCTCCCAAGGGAAAAGCACCCCCTCATCTTCCAAGGTTAAAGAGGGGCCCCTTTGCACCATTATAGTGCCATCTCCTACTCTTGCAACATCATGCAAAGTATGGGATAAGATATGCCCTTACTCTCTCAAAAACAACCAAAGCAGAAATAGATCTAGTTGCCTCCCCACACCAACATAATAAAAATCATGGTGCAATGTCATAATAGTTGATATGAAAGAGATCACATCATTCCCATACATCAGAACTCCTTGCTGCCATGTGATGGAAGTGCCATGCCAAGATCCATCCACCCACACACCCTTTGAAATGGAATGTTTCATGGGATGACCAAACTCTTTCAAGAGTAACCAACACTGTCTTGCATCCTACTGTCCAATGTCATAGATATGCAAGTGTTTTTTCAACCTCTTGCTCATCAACATCACCCTTCCAACCCACAGTGAGTGTCTATCATCAAGTCTGTAAGTGGCATTCCTCCAATGGAGAATACCATTCTCCCAAATCAGAATTATGTCTTTTCATTTCATGGGATATTGAGATGCACTCTATTCAATGACCAATTTGATCCCATAAGGATCCAAATAGGTGGTAGGAAAAAACCTCCCATCATGATGTTTAGGGCTCATCAAGAAGTATCCAACACAAACATGAGAGATTTTATCCATCCTAAGATGTCCTCCATCATCTATCTGTTCCTTCTTTGTTATACACATGGGAAGGTCATTGGAAAATTCCAAAAAAGGTTGGGCCCCCAACTCATCATTGCTGCTAAATGACCTCAAGATCAGATCCAAGGCTGAACACATAGTCTCGTAATGTTTTTTTCAAGACAATACTCATCCCATCCTCTAAAAAACTACATTCCAACCTTAAGGGTTGTGTGCAGCTTATCAGTGATACATGAGGATGACTGTTTATCCCTTCCTTGAATGAATCAAGGCTGCTCATCGTAGTGAAATTTTTCTGCTCCAAACCAACAACATATTTTGACCCTCAGTCATGCAATGGTACATTCTCATCATCCTCCATATGTTGCATTGAACTAACAGGAAATGAAAACATGTGCATACCTTGGTACAACTTGGAAACATCTTGTACTGCTACAAGGGTTCCTCCTTACAGTGTGATGTATTCTCCAACTACTGATGATGATGGATACTCTTTTATGGATTCATCAGCGCTGGTACATGTCTCTTATTCTTCATGCATCTCCATAATGGTGCATGGGACTCTAGACATCAAGAGATCAAGATCACCTTGCAAAGGTGCAAGTGGTATTCCTCCTGAAACAAGTGTTCCTGTAGTAAATAAGGGTGAAGGCATCTTCCCTTCTGATTTATTCTTTTCAAAATCCTTGATCAACCTTTGAGTAAATTTTTCATATGCAGTCACTTTCACATGACTCAAAAGGTTGAAACACCAATCTTTGGCCTCACCTTGAAGGTGCAACACTGCAATCTCAACAACTTCCTTTTCTACTACTAAATGTATCAGAAAAATAAATAAATGCAACCAAATTATTTCCCTAAGCCTTTTATATGCATGAGGAAGACCCATCAAAGGTAGACAATAGAAATCTATTTCCCTTCATTCTTCTATTGCTGCAAGGTCTCCTTTCTTCTTTGAGCTGAATAAACTCTGGGAGAGTCAGATTCTTCCTGATAGCTCTAGGTTGAGACTTATATTCTGCAAGATATTCACTTAGAATCTCATGTTCTAAGTATTATTCACCTCTATGCCTCTTATATTCAAAATAAAAGGCCATATAATGTTTCTTTGGAGCATTATGCAACACCAGATCTTCTTTTTGCTAGTGGGAAGTACTTGGACCTTCCTCATCTTGAAACCCTAACTTGGCTTCACTTCTTCTTTGCTTGACCTCCCTGTTGAGGTCCTTCTTAGATCTTAAAAGAGATGAGAGTAAAATAATTCTTTCCATCATTCTGATATTTGTCTTGAAACTCACAGGCTGAGCCAAAGATCTTTCTCTGATACCACTGTAATATCCCAAAATGGGACTACTCAGAAATGCATGTTAAAATAATGCAGTTTTTCATAAATATGTGTAATGAAATGTAAATGAAACTCATGGATCCCTTAGATCTGATATTATAGCAACTAGATATGAAAGGAATTCAGAAACAAATCACTATTGCATAGTTAAACAGGCATCCCATGCCATAGATAGCTCAAAATCATGCAAAATAGAGACTGAAACCATGTATGAAAGTTGGAATACCATGAAAACATTATTTTATTACCTCTGCAACAGTAGTAGGTTGTACATCAAATCTAGATCAAGCATTTGGACAAAAATTTAGATCTACAACAGATCCATGCACTATACAAGATCTTTTATCAATTCCCCTTGGGGTTTTCAACAATACACCATGTACAAAATGTAGATCTGAGTTTTAATACTGTAGATATATGGAAATATTCAGACCTAGAAAGTGGATATGATCTGATAAAAAAAAATAAAGGATCTCCTCCAACAGATCTCCAAAGTGAAGGGTAGATCCCCAACACTCAGCAAATCATCTTTCCAAATGGTGCACTGAATCACCCTGCATAAAATAATTTAGAAATAAAGTAGATTTGGACTCATTTGTGTTGTAGGATAAAATGATGTTGGCCTACAACTAATATATGGAAATATAGCTCACAACCTTCAATATTTTCCTCCCAATTGATTAGAAGACTCCTCCACTAAAAATAAGTATTGAGACGGCCTAGATCTGGAGATCTAGCCTCCACTTGCTGCAGCTTTCTGAAACAGTCAAACCCTCAACAGAATCTATGCTGTCAAAGGAAGGTGAAGCTTGGCCTCAAACTATATAGTGGAAAATATGGTGCAAGGCTCCTCCAAGAGCTAATCCATGGAAGAGAAGGAATTCCTAAACAGGAAAACCTTGTGCTAAACAACACTCTATCTCCGCTAAAAAACTATAGAGAGAAGTATGTCTAAATAGACCATAAAATCATAAAATAATAATCATAAGCTAACCCCATATGGCTGCCATCCTCCTCTTTATAAACAATTTTAATCTTCTCACATTTGATCCCCCTCATTAGGGTTTCCATCTCCATGCAATGAATCTCCCTCCAAAACTGCTTGGTCCCTTCATCAATACCACTCCTCCCTTATAGCACTGATGTACTTGGTCAATCTTGACTAGATATTCATGCAATGTATCCTTCCACACATAAGGTGGCTTTATTCCAACTATCCAATTAGATCTATATTCCCACTGTTTTATCTTCATTAGTGTTTCACATCCTCCACATTAGCTCAGTTGACTTGGTCAAACTTTGACTTTGTCCACATGCATTAGGTTCTTGTTCACACATGAAGGTGTTTTATCCAACTTGAATATGATCCCTTTCCTATTTAAGATGGATTTTATTACTACTAAATAGATTTATGGGTATCCCTACCCATTTTATTCCTCTGCCCAAAAGCAAAACAAAATTTCAATATTCCCTTAGTTGTATGCTAAGTTAGGAATATTACATCATCAAAACAGTGACGGATTGGACCCACTCTAGTCCATGGTATCAAAGCTGAACAATGGGCCTATCTTGGCTCCCACGGTCCAATGAATCCATGATCATTCTTGGCCTCATTACCGGTACCCTCTCTAGTATGAAAGACACGATCAATGTGCCATATCCAAACTCTCTTTGGGTGGGGGTCTTACATGTTGTTAACTCTTCTCTAACTCAGCGGACAACACCTTCACAGCGATAGAAAACCTGAGACTGCATACAATATATTGCTAACAATACCTGGGCCTTGGTGGCCACGTGTTGACTCTTGGCTTCGGCCAAGCGAACTATCATCCACAAGAGCGACCTCAATGGTCTCGCTGCCACCCGTGAAATAGGCACCCGGTTACTTACTACCGCAATATTGTTTATATAGTGAGTATGGATCTGACAAATCTGTTGTAGTGTGGGGATCAACCCTGGAACTTGTCAAACTAGGCCTCGGTCCTCTACATGATAGGCCAGTCAAGAAGTAAATGTCATCTTTCTCGATCGAGAGTTCATTACCACTGATGGGAAAGACATGTTGTCGGTCATCCCACTGCTGGATGATCCATCTCAGAAGGTCTTATTGCCCTCTCATCATCTCTGAACGAGAATACCTCAGTAATCCACATATATGGAGAACTAGCAACGTAGCTGCATCAGTAACCATTTCACGTTCTTCCCACTCATGCTCTCTTTCACGTCAAATACTCATGGTAAACATCTTCACACCTGCACAAGAAACATTTTTAGTGGATTAGTTTTTGGCTAGAACATTTTAGAATGATAAAAAAAAAATTCTTAAATCATCTTTGGTGGCTAGCATGGGCCATAGTTCCAAATAGTGCATACTAACGCTCTGTATCTTCTCGGGAAGTGAGCTTAACGCAATCAAAACACTCAGCACTAGCACTAGCCGCTTAAATTTTTTATGGCCTGCTAAAATCGACATTTCTTACCAGCAAAAAGAACTAAAAGCATAATGAAATGCTAGGGGAGGTTCAAGCTCTTACCTAGATCTCGCGGAATCAGAAATCCTTGCCCGTTTCATCCACAATCAACAACTGAAGTTTCACAACTTTTTTCACTCCAGAGCTCTATCACAACACTTAACAGAGTGAAAATGAAGGTATGTTGCCTTCTTATAGATATTCTGGAGGCAAGAATCACTCAGCTAGTCTGTTAAAATTGGTAAATTCATGCTACATTTTTTCACAACAACTGGTTTTCATATGTTACCGATGCTCTGATGGGTTGTCAATTTTTGGATGCAGATCTGACCATGTTCGACCCAGTTTCAAGATTTATTTTTAGGGACTTTTTCTAGCTCATAAAACTGAAGAAAAAAAAACCCGAGTTGCCTTTGTCAGGCTCGTTAAACTACCACGACAAAGGAATATGAGCCATTCTTTTTATATTTTTCAAAGCTCTTTAAACAGAAAAAGTAACGGATTTTTTCTCCGTGTGAGTTAAAATTTCAAGGAGAGCACTGAGTTTTTCCTTGCTGGTCTCGTTAAAATTTTGGAAATAACATTGAGTTTACTCTGTCTCCTCGTACTCATAACAAAATAAGGCAGATGTCCATCGAACATAGATTTATCACTTTTCTGGATTCAATGGACTAACTCATGGAAAATGAACTTTTTTGGGCTTACTATTCTCCCTTCGTCCCGCCCAGTTATCAAACATGACAAAGGTACCCCCTGGAGTTGTCTTTTACAATGTTTTTCAGACTCTCTAAATATGAAAAAATCACCGAGTTTATTCGTCTGGACTCGTTAAAATTAATCAGAGTATCTTAAGCCTAAGCTACCTAGTACCCTGTTATAGTGCCCTCTATTGTTCAAGAGGATCTTGCTATCTACTACTCCTTGTTTCAACCAAAGACATCATATACTAGAACTTATTTATCATCAGTTATTCCCACTTGCTCTTGATTATTTCCATCAAACCAAATCGTCTTTTCACGTTTCGTCTCAACTGATTTAGGATGCCTCAGTGCCTACCTTTTGATAGATCTCTCCCTATCGACTTCAACAACTTATCTAGGAAATTGATCTAGAAACATGACAGAACCCAAATACTTGCAGACATTAGTGGCAAGTCATCTTTTGTTTGATTGGGGGTGTTAGCAACCTATAAATATAGGATTCATAATTTTGACTTGACTGATGATAGTTGTGTAAATATGTACAAACTTTTCTTTCTGCAAGTTGTTTTCCCATATTTTAAAAAATAAAAATAAAATAAGAATAAGAAATAAGAAAATCAAAAAGAGGGTAAAAAGTCCAAAAAGAAAGATCAAAGGACTTAGAAAAAATAATATACCCCAAAAGAAAAAGATGAATAAAACATGAAAGTGTGCAAGTCTAAAAGCCACTACTTTTACTTTTTGTAGATCATTATGGTAGAGTGTCAATAAATGTCATAATCCATGATGAGTTGAAAAATTTAATCTTAACTTTTCATGTTTCAATTGTACTTGTTGTAGATAGTGAATAAGGAATCTTCATACAATTTAATCATGACAATTCAGTAGTTAGGTAGAGAATAAAAGAATCCAATAGTTTAATTTGGATTCTTGGATGCAATAAGTGTAGAATTAGATAGTTTTACTGCTTTCAAAAAGAATAAATGTTTTGAAGGTTGCTCACACAAATGCACCTGATCAAAATAGAGGAAAAAATGTTAGAAGATAAGATTGGGTAGGTAGAATAAGGTGGGAAATCCATTGTAAATATCTTTCACGAGGCTACAATAACTAATTTCCCCTCCCCATAGCTATTTGACATTCTAGACTATCAGTCAATGAGGATTAAGAAATTTCCCTGACTTCTATTGGGACTGGACCCAAGGCTCAATGACTGACTAGTTGAAAGTGTTAAGTTTCTATATTAATCCCAAAAATCACATCATTTTCCTTTCATGCATTCATTACCATGAAAAATCATAAGTAAAGATCCCATTTTTACTTAATGATGCCCAAAACCTCATTTGATTAACTTCCTACATCTCATGAAGCATAAAACCCTCAAAATAACATTTTATCCTAAGGTGAAGTGATGAAATTATCATAATGAAAGCTTGGCTTTAAATCTTCACTTTTCTTCGTTACAATTGTATGTTTTGAGTATTCACTTTCCCCTAGTCATATTAACACCTAACTTGTTTATTAAATCCCTATGGAAAGTCCTAGTCCTATTAATATAACTCCTTTTATTAATTATCCCTAAAAACCCCTTATTATATGATTTTTATATCAAAGATATTACTCACATGTTGAAATTACATCCCGAAATTATCCCTTTGATATAAAATTATCCATAATAAAATATCCCCGCTCCCCTATGGTTTTAGACCTTTCAAAATATAAAACTATATAATAAAGTTATAAAAATTGCAAAATGCGCATTTTGTTTACATACTGTGTATATAAAATAGCGTAGAAAAAAAAATACTTACACCATTACTCCCATTCTCGCATTACCTTTACCCAAGGTTACAGTTTTAACCTTACCCCTCTTTTCCCGCTATATACCCCTATACCAAAGGTTAAGCCTTGGTTAAACCCTTTATTAACCTGCCCCATTCACTTTATTTTATGTATAAAATCCTCTTATACATAAGCTTCATCAAATAACCTAGCGCCCTCATCCTCATCCTCAACCCTCCGATCATTTTTATAATCCTAATCCAACGATCTGCATTGAGCGCGATCAACCAGCCTCCAACCTCACCATTTCTCATCGCATTTATTTTAAACCATTGATCATCACTTACTAAATCAACGACGCATATCAAAAAGCCTGGTCCCACCTTTTTTCCCTGCAGCTTCCCAAGAAATCTCAACCATTCGCATTGTTCAATCAAATCCAACAGCGTATATTCAATATCGCATAACAAAAGTGATCGAGCGAAGTTTATGAAAAAAGTGCGATAATTTTTTTTTTATAATACCGCCCAATGCAACATGTCCTATTTTCATTTGATCGCATTCAATTGGCTTGATACAACTTACAGCCTGATGCCAACGCAAAAACCATTGCTGGTTTTATGTGTTTAAAAAATATAAAATAGTTCTCGCTAGTCATTAAACCCACCATTTAATAAGTTTATAAGATTATTGCAAAGATTTGAAACTTGGTTATAAGTCTTATTAACATTATATGTGTTGTTCAAGTGTAAAGAAATCTTCTTTGCCCATTCTTTCGAGCTTATATCCCTGATTTTTTAAGCATTCAATTCCTATCCAAAAGCATGTTTGACCGTAAAGTTCTTGTTTCAAAAGCCATATTACACTCCTTCGAATGCAACAATTAACCTTAAAGCTCAAATTCAAACAAAGCCAGCCATAAACCCTCCCGACTGTAAAAATACCTAAAGCCGAGTTATTTTCCGACATTTAAACCTTCAAAATTATATTTTAAAGCTTTCAGTTGAATGAATTAATATGAAATTAAACCAATTGAGCTTCAAAAAGATAAATTATATGAATACTTTTCCCAAAAAATCTCAAAATCAGGCCAAACACTGGCCAATTTTCCTAGAAAGCCATGTTTTCGACTATGAACCTTTTAAAATCCAATTTCCTCAATTTTCACTATTTCAAGGTTAAATTCAAGGTTCTGAACAACTAAAACCTCTGAATTACATTGATATTTCCTGTTTTCAATCAAACCCATTCAGAAAACCTAATTGAGCAAAAAAGCCCAAAAGAAGCCATCCTTAGCCTAAATTTCTCAGTTTCATCTCTGTTAAAGTGAATAATTCCTGCAAACAGTCTAATCTTGCAGTAGCTACCCAAAATGCCTAAAAAACAGAGTTAAACCTCCACAGACTGATCTCATTCCACAGGCCTTTCAAAAAATCCTACAATCACCTCCCCGCAGACCTGAATTTCATTAACAAAGTTTTTGATTTTTGCAGATTATTATTAGAATATGAATTTGGGCCAACAGTTTCAATACTAGTTGACAAAATTGTTTGCTCCAAATTCTCAGATCTTAAATGAAAAGCTTCATTCAACAAACCGTTTTTATACAAAGAAAAAATAAAATCAAGTCAGAGAGAGATCATAATGATGAAATTTTCATAGTGAATGGTAAAAGTGAAATCAGAATTCACAATGACATTGAAAACATAATAGTTAAAAGAGTATCAATGGTTAAAGTGTATCAGGTAAAAGTCAAAGTGAAAGTTAAAACAAAGTTACAAGAGCAGTCAAAGGTAAACAGTAAAATTAAATACAGAGGCAGTAAAATGGTAAAAAGAGGTGAAAATACTTTCACCAACAATGAAGTTTATCTAAAGTGAAAGTAAAACAGTTAAAAGAACAGAAAGGTGAAAAGATGAAAATGAGAGCAATAAGGGACATTTTCTGCACAAATTTCCTGTTTAAGTCATTGTTTTACAGAACCTATTGTGACCAATCCAAGATTAATTTTGAAAAACTGAAGGAGGTTTATGTTCTTAATGTGTCCCACTACAAAAACCTCTCTCACGTTTCTAACAACCATTATGGATTTGGAAATATTAAACAATATTGGAGAGCACTTTTTGCAGAAAATTCCTGTTAAGTCGTCATTTTGCAGAGCAGATTGTGGCCAATCAGAAATACATCATACAAAAATGAAGGAGGTTTTTGCCCCTAAGTGACCCATATACAAAAAACCATCTCACTTTTTTCATAGTTATTTCAGAATGAGAGATACATGCACATCTTTAGACGATATTTTTCAGACTCTGTAAACCTTTGTTTTACACATCTTTTTGCAGAGGCTATTGTGAACAGCTGGAGAGGAATTTTAGGAAACTGAAAGAGGTTTATCTCAAAAAAATATTAATCCATAATAAAATCCTTCACATTTTACATATCTATTTCGTATTGAGAAATACAAAGGTATCATTTGACCCAAAGTTTGCAGAATTGTTGGAGCGGAATGCACAAAGAAAGGAAACGGTTAGTGACTTGCATGCCTAATCATCAACTAAGAGTTGGATCAAATTCGAATTCTCCTCTTAGTCATTACATATCCATAAAAAATAGTGCCAAATAGATGCATTAGTCTTGAGTTTCCTTTACTCAAGTTCTATTTATGTAAAACAATTAGAGATATTTGTGAACCAATATTGATATTTTTTCAAGATATTCTAGTTTAGACTTTGTATAAATACTTCACTTTTTGAAGTATTTTTTGTGGAATAAAATTGTCAAGACTACTATAGAAATTTTTTTCTGAATACATTGGAGTTTGTGTGAGTTGATTTTTAAAGCAGCAGACTGGAACTATGTCAAACAGACATCATAACTCAGGATTCTTGTGCTGATCAGATAAGTCAAGTATTTTCTTGTTTTCAATGTTTATCTTTCTAAGTTCCATACATACATTTACATGTTTTCTATCTTGAATGATTAACTAGGAGGATTTATATAGGATTAGTGTCAAAAGCTCCCTATTATTTACTAGTTATTCATTGATATGTTTTCTGCTAATTACCAGACTTAAGAATTCTTAAATGCTCTTAGTCCCTATTTGACCCCTTTCTTTCATCCTCATTTCTGTAACTTAAGGATTCTTAATTTCCCTTTTTTTCAGACCTTGTGATTTTATCAAAAAGCCTATTTAAAACCCTTTGAAGGTCATCTACCCTGCCCTTAGTACATTTTATCTTTTGACCTTATTTCCTAGCTCTGCTTGCCAAGAAGTTGACTCCATAGCCCAATGGTCTGGTAGATCCCTCTGTGGTTTACCTTGAAGTACCTTTTATTCCCACCAAACTTTTAAAACAAACCAATTGTCCAATCATACCTAGCCTAAAATATTATAACAAAAATCAAGCTAAATCTTGAGGAAAGATCCCTCTCCGGAATTTAGGAAGGCTAGATCCTAGATTTAAAAAGAGGTTCTTGGTTACCTCTAGTAAGTTAAAAAAATTTAAATATTTCTAATAGAAATTTTACTAGAGTGATAACATACTGGCGACTTCGCTGGGGAAGACTAACCTTTTTCTTCAGAAATATTTTACAGGTTCAGATTTGATCTATGATGGTGGATAGTGATCAGACACAAAAAGGTTAAAATCATCCACCTGACGACTCCAAATCATTTTCACAATCAAGACTCCACTAGAGGAATGAACCTGGAAGAACAATATGGAAGGATCAGGCTTTCAACTTGGATCTTAATCCAAGACATTATGTTATTTCTCGTTAAGAATTTTTTTTAATATATATTGTATCTTATATAAGGATCTAACTTGGTTTTACAGATACCGTGGCCTTTAGTTATGGCTTATTTTCAAGATGATCCAAGAATAAAACAAAGATATGCTCCCATGAGCAGAGATCACATACCTGTATTTCCACACAAGCTACCAAAGGTAAATTGGGGTAACAATATACCCATGTTTCGAGATGAGAATATTGATGATCCTTTACTAAATCTCATTAAATTTCATATACACTCATTAATATTGAAGGGTGATTGGCATGAGGATTACCTCATGAAAATATTCATGGCAACCTTAGAAGGAAAAGCAAGGGAATGGTACGAAGCTCTCAAACCTGCAAGTTTGTTTTCTCTAAAAGATTTTCATAAGGTATTTTATGAGCATTACAAAGAAAATTTTCCATCTTCATCATTAGCTGAAAATTGTTGTGATCAAGCTAAAGACCTCATACATTACCTTAAAAATATTGATGAATATTTTGAAAATTGGCATCCTGAGGATTTATTATAATAAGTCCAGAAATTTCATTCTCAACTTAAATGTCATAATAATCAGGAGGAGTTAAACAAAGATGAAATAGATCAGGAGATGAATCAAGATCCACAAAACCCCTCTGTATTAACAAATGATTTTTCATTTAATGTTTTGAATGGATTTAAAGAAAATATTCAACCTCATGATCAATTTTAAGATAAGAGAAAAAAATTTGTCATTTCAATCTAAGAATTCAGAGATTCCCACCCCCCCTCACCGAAGAAGAAATAAATTTGCTTCTAAACATGCAACCATCCTCAAAATATTTACATAATGAAGAAATTGTTTCTACTTCTTCTAATGTTGATGAATGTACTAAAGTTTTTATCCATGAAGAAACAAAAGAACAAGTTGATGCTCATGTTATTCTACCTTCCCAAAAAGGCCCATTGCTTGATAGCACTCCTATTGAGAAAAATAATGACTTTCAAATAGAATGCAACCAATCTAACCAAGATATATTAGGATTGTTGGAAGAGAAATCTGTTGATCCAATGTTTATAATTGATGACATTCCTTCTTCTGAAGATTTGCCTAAATATTATCAATATGATGATAATTATGTTCTCCCAATTCAAGATAATTTCACAGAATAATCACTAGCTATTTTGAAGGATGAGATATTAAAATTTCAGCTTGATGAGGATTTTCTAAGAGCTATCTTTCTTATTTTGAAATTAAAAAAATATTCTCCTCAACTTAAAAAATGTGTTCTTGAGATAATTTCTGAAAATTATGAAAATGAAATTAAACTTTTGCATTCTCAAATTCAGTCATATAATTTCCAAGATCCTAAAGAATTCTTGGAAAATCTTCCTTCTCCTAAGAAAGAAGAAATTGTACTATTTTTGACTTGCATATTGAGGATGATTATTCTTTCAAACACAAGACTGAAGAAATAGTTTCAGGGATTAATATTCAGAATACAACTGAGAAACTAGTCATTGAAGGCCTAGAAGCACAAATCATACATTATGCTTTTAATGTTCGTATAGAAAATTATATGGAGAATATTTTTAGCTCAAATATGCAAACATGTTTTATCTATGAGGATCAAATATATTAGCAATTACCATTTCACATCTTATCATTGATTATGAAGACACATAATCAAGTTATACTTCCAAGTTTGATCACAAGCAGTCAAATTATCCCTTCATTTATACAGCTACATGACTGGCTTCATTGGAATTTTTGTATTACCTGATTCAACAAAATTATGAGTAGATTAGAGTAGGTAGATGAGTGAAAATAAGCTCAAAGCTCTGAGCATTGTTTTTAGTACTCATTTTTCAGCTAGTTTTGGAATAATTCATTAAGATTTAAAGCTAAGGAGAACGTCCTAAAGATATTTAAGATCTAATCAGTTTGGTTTGAGAATTGCAGTATGTGTTTTTTTTAGTTTCATATCAGATTTCAGTTTTCAGAAAAAGGACTATATTCAGTTCAAGATTTTCAGCCATAGCAAATGCATGTTTGGGATTGGCCCAATGGATCAGGCTACTAGTCAACGGTGTTCTTGACAACTCACAAGGAAATGCCATCCCCAAGTGAAGCTGATGTTAGCAACTTATAAATATAGGATTCATAATTTTTACTTGACTAATGAGAGTTGTGTAAATATGTACAAGCTTTTCTTTCCACAAGTTTTTTTCACATATTTTGTAAAAATAAAAAATATAAATATAAAGAAATCAAAAAGAGGGTAAAAATTCCTAAAAGAAAGATCAAAGGACTTAGAAAAAAATAATATACCTCAAAATAAATGGATGAATAAAACATGAAAGTGTGCAAGTCTAAATGCCACTACTTTTACTTTTTGCAGATGATTATGGCAGAGTGTCAATAAATGCCATAATCCATGGTGAGTTGAAAAATTTAATCTTAACTTGTCATGTTTCAATTTTACTTGTTGTAGATAGTGAATAAGGAATCATCATACAATTTAATCATGACAATTCAGTATTTAGGTAGAGAATAAAAGAATCCAATAGTTTAATCTGGATTCTTGGATGCAATAAGTGTAGAATTAGATAGTTTTACTTCTTTCAAAAAGAATAACTAATTTGAAGGTTTCTCACTCAAATTCACCTGATCAAAATAGAGGAAAAAATGTTGGAAGATAAGATTGGGTAGATAGAAGAAGGCGGGAAATCCATTGTAAATATCTTTCACCAGGATACAATAACTAATTTCCCCTCCCCATAGCTATTTGACATTCTAGACTATCAGTCAATGAGGCTCAAGGCATTTCCCTGACTTTTGTGGGGACTGGACCCAAGGCTCAATGAATTACTAGTTGAAAGTGTTAAGTTTCTATATTAATCTCAAAAATCACATCATTTTCCTTTCATGCATTCACTACCATGAAAAATCATAAGTACAGATCGCATTTTTACTTAATGATGCTCAAAATCTCATTTGATTAACTTCCTACATCTCATGAATCATAAAACCCTCAAAATAACATTTTATCCTAAGGTGAAGTGATGAAATTATCATAATGAAATCTTGGCTTTAAGTCTTCACTTTTCTTGGTTACAATTGTATGTTTTGAGTATTCACTTTCCCATAGTCATATTAACACCTAAATTATTTATTAACTCCCTATAGAAAGTCCTATTCTTATTAATATAACTCCTTTTATTACTTATCCCAAAAAACCCCTTATTATATGCTTTTTATATCAAAGATATTACTCACATGTTGAAATTACATCTCTAAATTATCCCTTTGATATAAAATTACCCATGATAAAATATCCCCGCTCCCCTATGGTTTTAGACCTTTCAAAATCTAAAAATATATAATAAGTTATAAAAATTGCAAAATTCGCATTTTGTTTACATACTTTGTATATAAAATAGCGTGGAAAAAATAATACTTACACCATTACTCTTGTTCCCGCATTACCTTTACCCAAGGTTACAGTTCTAACCTTACCCCTCTTTGCCCGCTATATACCCCTATACCAAAGTTTAAGCCTTGTTTAAACCCTTTATTAACCCGCCCCATTCACTTTATTTTATGTATAAAATCCTTTTATACATAAGCTTCATCAAATAACCCAGCGCCCTCATGCTCATCCTCAACCCTACGATCATTTTTATAATCCTAATCCAACAATCTGCATTGAGCGCGATCAACCGGCCTCTAGCCTCACCATTTCTCATCGCATTGATTTTAAACCATTGATCATCACTGACTAAATCAATGACGCATATCAAAAACCCCAGTCCCACCTTGTTTCCCTGCAGCTTCCCAAGAAATCTCGACCATTCGCATTGTTCAATCAAATCCAACGACGTATATTCAATATCGCATAACAAAAGTGATTGGGCAATGTTTATGAAAAATAATGTGATAAAAGTTGTTTTATAATATTGCCCAATGCAATGTGTCTTATTTTCATTCAATCGCATTCAATTGGCTTGATACCACTTACAGCCTGATGCCAACGCGAAAACCATCGCTGGTTTTCCGCATTTAAAAAATCTAAAAGAGTTCCCGCCAGTCATTAAACCCGCCATTTAATACTTTTATAATATTACAACAAGGATTTAAAACTTGATTATAAGTATTATTAATGTTATATGTGTTGTTCAACCGTAAAGAAATCTTCTTTTCCCATTATTTCGAGCTTATATCCCTAAGTTTTTAAGCATTCACTTCCTATCTAGAAGCTCGTTTGACTGCAGAGTTCCTGTTTCAAAAGCCAAAGTACACTCCTTCGACTGCAAAAATTAACCTTAAAGCTCAAATTCAAACAAAGCCAACCATAAACCCTCCCGACTGTAAAAATATCTGAAGCCGAGGTATTTTCCGACATTTCAACCTTCAAAATTACAGTTTAAAACTTTCAGTTGAATGAATTAATATGAAATTAAACCAATTGAGCTTGAAAAAGATAGATTGTATGAATAATTTTCCCAAAAACTCTCAAAATCAGGCCAAACCTTGGCCAATTTTACCAGAAAGCCCTGTTTTGGACTGTGAACCTTTTTAAAGCCAATTTCCTCAATTTTCGTAGTTTAAAGATTAAATTCAAGGATCTGAACAACTAAAACCTATGAATTACCTTGATATTCCCTGTTTTCAATCAAACCCATTCGGAAAACCTAATTGAGCAAAAAATCCCAAAAGAAACCATCCTTAGCCTAAATTGCTCAGTTTCATCTCTATTAAAGTGAATAACTCCTGCAAACAGTCTAATCTTGTAGTAGCCACCCAAAATGCCTAAAAAAAAAATTTAAACCTCCACAGACTAATCTCATTCCACAGGTATTTCAAGAAAGCCTTCAATCACCTCCCTGCAGACCTAGATTTCATTAACAAATTGTTTGATTTTTGCAGGTTATTATCTAAATATGGATTTGGGCCAATAGTTTCAATACTAGTTGACAAAATTGTTTGCTCCAAATTCTCAAAGCTTAAATCAAAAGCTTCATTCAACAAACAGTTTGTATACAAAGATAAAATAAAATCAAGTCAAAGAGAGATCAGAATGATGAAATTTTCACAGTGAATGGTAAATGTGAAATCAGAATTCACAATGACATTGAAAACATAACAGTTAAAGAGTATCGGTGGTTAAAGTGTATCAAGAAGTAAAAGTTAGAGTTAAAGTTAAAACAAAGTTGTTATGGCCTAAATCTACCTCAGGCTGAGAAAGGCATAATCTAGGGTAACATCAAACCACGCTTAACCTGGTAGCTAGCCCTACCAGATCGGGAGAGGGCTCTCTCCTTGTCAATCTCAACAAAAAATGATTAGTGAGGTTTGAGATGACTTGAATGACAACTGATTTTAGGCTAGGTATGTATGCAAAAGATTCTTGATTGAATTTAATGATATTGTTTTGGCTCAAGAGGAAAGGAAAATTTGGGTCTGGGAAATGAGGCTCAGTTTTGCAGAGATCTGAATGGGGCAAGGTAGGAAATTGATTTGACACTTCCAATTGAAATAAATGGAGAGCTTTAGACAGGTGATGAGTTGAAGAGGGCAATAAACCTTCAGGGATCCTCTCCAAACAGCTGAAAACATAGAAAATTAAACAAACCCTAGGTAGAGCACTGCAAATTTTAATGAATTCTACCTTTATCCTTGTTTGTTTAAGTTAAGAAGAAATAAGAGAGAAAATGGTATACATAAGACACCAGTAGACTTAAATTTACAGAGAGAAACACGCTATCAAAGAAAAATTCCACATGAATCCCAAAGAGTGCTACAAACCCTGGTCTATTCCTTTGCCAAAACTGCAGAGATGAATGTACAATGATGCTCAAAGCATTCCCAAAAGTCCAACCATGCTAATGACTGAAAAACTTCAAGATATAGACAAACAACCACTCATCCTAGCTTCTAGAGGTCGAGCTCATGAGTTTAGGAGCTGCTCCAGCAAAATCTAAATTAAGAACTAGAAAGTAGGTAGTGGAACAACTTGCCTCTATAAACTAGGAAACGGATTCATTCAGTTGCAAATCACCTTTTGATGGATGAATCTACCTCCATGAGTAAAAAATTAACAAAATTACATCAAGATCCATCAAATTACATTTAAATTACATCATGAGTTTGAAATTTAGAAGTAATAAATTCAAACTGTCAAAAACTAGGCGAAAAACAGAGTTTCTAGGTAAAAAATGAGTAAAATCCTCCAATGCGTCGTGCCTAATTTCCCTATGCGTCGTGCTAGTTCGCAGCTGATTTTGGAGGCCTTCCCGATGTGCAAATTTTCTCCAAGTGGGCTTGTTGGAAAGGTCTGCCTGTATAATTTCCAACACTAGTGGAATTTATGAATTTGGCCTTCATTTTCCCCTCTAAAACTGATTTCTCCCAACACTGCTTCCTGTGTGTCAAAAAAGGGGCAGAAAGGTCATTTTTGGGGTGTTTTTGACCCTTCTGGAAGCCCAAAACCTATCAAAATTTATTGGCCATAGGTAGGCATGCATATTTTTCCATGACAAATCCAAAAATGTTGAGTTTGCATCAAAAGGAGTCCCCTATCAAAAGCGCGCACCAAGTGGCGCGACACATAGAGTAGAAAAGTCTATTTTTTAGCTCAAAAATGTAAAAAATGTAAAAAAAAATTTGAAATTTGGGCTGAGTGTCCTCCATTATGTGCTATGCTGGGCCAAGGAAGCCTCGGCCAAGATCTAAAGCCTATCATGCTTTTTCCGCCGCTTTGAGGCCTTCTTCAACTTGGCCTTCAAGATTTTGATCCTTGCTTTGCAAACATGGTTTCTCGCCCAATAATGATTGGCCATGTGCCTCAACATGTTATTTTATTTGTTGGCTTTCTCCAACAGCTTTTCCAAATGCATATTTACCCTTTCAAGCCAAGTTTCATGATCAGCTTCAATTTCTTGCTCAAGTGATGTCATCTTGGTTTTGCTCTTTTTAGCGGCTTGCCGGTTCTCGTATGTTTTGTAGCTCCATAATAGTTTTTTGATCCTCTAGCTGCTTGTTTCTTTGCTCAAGGTATTTGATTATCCACTTGGCTCTTTGAAGGCTGATGGACAAAGTATTTATCTCCACCCGTTGCTCCCGAATGATCTCTCTAAGCTTTGAGCTTGGTGAGCCCAAATCGGTGTCATCATCCTGAATGAGGATGAAATCTGTATATTGCCCTCTTGAAGGCCCCTCATCATGTATTGGCCTCTTTCCCTTGTCTCGTACCTGCACTGTTGATGGAAGAAGCGAGACCCCTTCCACCTCGGGTGGAGATAATACTCGCTTGGCTGCTGCAAACAACCTTCTAGTGCCCCTCTAATGGGTGACAAACACCGGCACACTAGCGGTCTATGTCTCATGACCCTCCTGCTGATGTGAAGGTCCACCGGTCTCATGAAAAGCTTCCGGAGGTACCTGAGGAGATGTGAAGAACTCATGAGAAATGAAATCCTCCCATGAAATATCCTACAAACCAAGCTAATGCATAACCACAATTTTGATGAGTGCAAAATGATAGATACTGTTATACTGCTGCTCAGGAGTTTTCTTTTGCACTAAGCTGGTCATCTTCTCAATATTTCGACACATGAAGTAGGGGAGGTTCATCATTCTCACCTTGGTAAAGTGCATCAGCAATCTGATGTGATAGGCATATAGGCGAGAAAACCGACCCTCACAGTTGAAATATTTGATAATGAGTTTCATCAAAGGAGCGTATGAATCTTTCAGATACCAAAATGGAAAAACTCTGCTGAGTTGTCTAAAAAAACTAGGCTTGATATATGGCTCATATTGTTCCTTGTCAACTTGCTTCCTTTTATTCCATTACTCTCCGACATTTGGAATACTGGTTGCTAGAGAGATAGCCTCAGGTGTTAAGGTGAATGTCACACCTGCAAGAGTGACTTGGCCATTATGTAAATGAAGCACAAACAATCTAGCCAACTCATGATGGTACTGGACTCTAGCAACCATCTCACAAAACTGATAACAAGACTGTTGTTGAAAATATGTGATAGCAAGAGGGAAGGCCTGCAGCTCAGCAAGTGAAGTAGGCTCTTCCCGTACATGTTTACCACTCTTGTGAGGTCTCCTTGGTGCATGCAATTCAGTTTGAGAGTCACTATGTGTTTCTTCATCTCTGTCATTAGAGGAATCTGTCTCCATGTTTGCCAAATTTTGTGTTGTCTTAGATGAGTATGAGGAGTTTTAGGTGTCTTTGGTTTGTTGCCAAGTTTATAAAAATGTGTGAGGGACTATGAAGGGAGAGGGTAAGGGGAATTTTGGGATGTTTCCAATTGGAATTTGGGGAATTGAAGGGTTTTAGGGACAATCTCTAGGCTTTTGGGATAACATTTGGGGTTTGGGAATTTTATAGATAGGATTTGGGATAATGGGAATTGGGATAGGGGTAGATAAATTTAGGGATATGGGGGATAGGGAAATGGGTTGATGAAACTAGAAAAATAGTGAAGGACCAAAGGATGAGGGAGTGATGACCACAAAAACCAGTTTACAAACCCTAGGCTATCACGTCTTGAGTAAGGCAGTAGGGTTTGAATTTTTTTTTTATTAAATCCTCATAAACATCATAAGACGCACATTTATGGCATTGGAGGGGTTGTTTGACTTACTCTGGACCGGAGGAAACTGAGCAAATGGAGATTTGAATGAAATCTTGGTGAAAAACTGAGTTTGCATCTCTACACGCCGTGCCACAAACCCAACGCGTCGCGTCAGTTATATGCGTCGCGCCTGTGTGTTTTCAACACTGTGGAGGCCGACCCAATGCGTTGCACCAACTCAATGCACCGCGCCTCTCAGCCAATGCGCCGCGCCCACAAACTTGCACGACTTTGTTGCAATTTTTCTCCCTTCTTTCAACGCGACCTTTTCTTACTCACTCTTTCTTCTTGGAATGCAAATGAGCCCTTTGCAACATGAAAACTGACTTATATACCAAAGGCTTTAATTTTCCACTCCAAAAACCCACTTTTGTAATGTTTACCTTTGACACTTTTTTTTTAAACTTTGTTTTAGGCAGTTTGCTTCATTTTGCCTCTGATTAACTAAATAATTTGCTTTTTGTTTGCCTTGCAGGGGATGGATTTGCTGAAGTTTGACAAGGTGACCAGGGTTTCCATTGAAATTATTTACAAATGAGAGAACATGAAATTACATTAAATTTATACATAAATGATAAAATACTCTATTTTTCTCAAAACAAAGTTTTGAGGAAAACACATTTCTAGGCATATGATGATGAAATTTATTTACTACTGGAACTTTATTCGAACTCCTCATGCTCCTGCTAACCATTATTGGGCATTTTGAAGACCTTATTGATGAAAACCTAGACCTAATGGGACTAAAAACCCTAGAAATGACTCTTACAAATTTAAGGACAAAAAATGAGTGCAAATGATCTTGATGAATGAAAATGGGCTAGCAGGTAAAGGACATGAGGGAAAATGTATAAAAATCCACTACCGTCAGATGATCCATGCTCCTAATGGAATGCAACTAACTGAGTGAGACACCTAATATGTAATGCAACAAGAGAATTTTGATCACTGACGGAGGGATGAAGATACCGATACTAACAAAAGGTACAAGAACAGTCAAAGGTAAACAATAAAAGTAAATACAGAGGCAATAAAATGGTAAAAAGAGATGAAAATACTTTCACCAACAATGAAGTTTATCTAAAGTGAAAGTAAAACGGTTAAAAGAACAAAAAGGTGAAAAGATGAAAAAGAGAGAAAGAAGGGACATTTTTTGCACAATTTTCCTGTTTAAGTCATTGTTTTCTAGAAAATATTGTGACCAATCCAAGATTAATTTTGCAAAAATGAAGGATGCTTATGTTCTTAAGTTGTCCAACAACAAAAACCTCTCTCACATTTCTAATAGCCATTATGGATTGGGAAGTATTAAACAATATTGGAGAGCACTTTTTGCAGAAAATTCCAGTTAAGTCATCATTTTGTAGAGAATATCATGGCCAATAAGAAATAAATCATACAAAAAATGAAGGATTTTTTTTATTATAAGAGACCCATCTACAAAAACCTATCTCACTTTTTCCACAGTTATTTCAGAATGAGAGATACATGCACATCTTTACAGGCTATTTTTCAGACTCTGCAAAACTCCGTTTTACACATAGTTTTTCAGAGCCTATTGTGAATAGATGGAGAGGGATTTTATGAAACTGAAAGAGGTTTATCTCACAAGAATATTAATCCATAATAACCTCTTTCAATTTTTAAATATCTATTTCGGATTGAGAAATAAAAAGGTATCATTAGAACCCAAGTTTGCAGAATTGTTGGAGTAGAATGCACAAAGAAAGGAAATAGTTAGTGACTTGGATGCCTAATCATCAACTAAGAGTTGGATCAAATTAGAATTCTCCTCTTAGTCATCACCTATCCATAAAAAACAGTGCGAAATAGATGCATTATTCTTGAGTTGCATTTACTTAAGTTCTATTTATGTAAAACAGTTAGAGATATTTGTGAACCAATCTTGATATTTTTTCAAGATATTCTAGTTTAGAATTTGTATAAATACTTCACTCTTTGAAGTATTTTGTGTGGAATAAAATTTGTCAAAAATACTATATAAATTTTTACTGAATACATTGGAGTTTGTGTGAGTCGATTTTTAAAGCAGCAGACTAGAAAAATGTCAAATAGACATCATAACTCAGGATTCTTGTGCTGATCAGATAAGTTAAGTATTTTCTTGTTTTCACTGTTTATCTTTCTAAGTTCCATACATACATTTACATGTTTTCTATCTTGAAAGATTAACTAGGAGGATTTATATAGGATTAGTGTCAAAATCTCCCTGTTTTTTACTAGTTATTCATTGATATGTTTTCTACTGATAACCGGACTTAAGAATTCTTAAATGCTCTTAGTCCCTGTTTGACCCCTTTCTTTCATCCTCATTTCTATAACTTAAGGATTATTAATTTCCCTTTTGTTAAGACCTTTTCATTTCATCAAAAAGCATATTTAAAACCCTTTGAAGGTCATCTACCCAGCCCTTAGTACATTTGCTCTTTTGACCTTATTTCCTAGCTTTTCTTGCCAAGAAGTTGACTCCATAGCCCAATGGTTTGGTAGATCCCTCTGTGGTTTATATTGAAGTACCTTTTATTCCCACCAAAATTTCAAAACAAACCAATTGTCCAATCATACCTATCCTAAAATATTATAACAAAAATCAAGCTAAATCTTGAGGAGAGATCCCTCTCCGGAATTTAGGAAGGCTAGATCCTAGATTTCAAAAGAGGTTCTTGGTTACCTCTTGTAAGTTACAAAGTTTTAAATATTTATGATAGAAAATTTACTAGAGTGATAACAAGGGGTTCTCATTATTGGCTCCCGATCAAATTATTATACGAGTGTTTGACATCAACTCCTTTTATTCACACTCGCTAGATTGTACTGTGCATCTTGGGGACCATCATCATTATCAGTGGCCACCCTCATGTCTATTAACATTTTCTGTTATTTACCAGTAATCAGATGATTTTCTGCATGTTCGACTACAACTCATTCATTCACATATATGGAAATATGAATTTTAGTGAAGCGATGACCAAGACCTTGGGTTGAGGGTTACACCATTACAACTGTGTTTCCTCTCCCAAGTTGTGATGTTGTTTTTGGAGACAACTTTTCAGTTTGATCTAGTTATGACATACAATTTCACATTATTCTTATCGGTGGACATATTGTTCATATCTCTGTTATAAAGAAATCATGTTGATTAGCTGTTGAGCATGGGAATGCCCGACTCAAGACAGATACTATATTTTCTGACATATGTTGTTGTTTCATTTTTTCCCCAGTCCTCTAATTCTCTCATTCTACTACACTTGTTATAAATTATTTCGGCCATCGTCTTCATCTCTGACCTCACACTTTAGGGGGAATTTGTTATAGGAAAAATGACCTCCTCATTGGCTCAGAGGAGAAGGTAACATGGAAGAAAGAAAATGACCTAGGCCAAACCCATTTTTGCCAAGGTAACACACCCCAGAAATAGCTAGGCAGAGTTATAACACACCTGAGCTATGCAAAGGGAGCGTTAATTCCTAGGGTAATGCTCTATCTTTCCCAAGGGGTAGTGTTAACCATGTTTAACTGTGAAAAGGGAAAATATCTTGTAGAAAACTAACTGGCATTTCCAGCTTTCTCTCAAAATGGAATCAGATCAAAATAGAAACTAAATGGCACAAACCTTTTATTAGGCATTGCCAAACATAACTGAACTCCTATGGAAGGAAAATGCAAGGAAAATCAAGGAAAGATATAGATATTTCCTGATTTTAATAGGTTGAAAGAGTTGGCAAGGTTTTTCCTCTCCATCTCCTATAAATTGGAGTTGTGGGCTCTTGGTCTAGAGTCGAAGGTTTGATTATATGTGCAGCAGGATTTCATTTTTGTAGTGTGAGGCTTGAAGATTAGTGAAGTTCATTGAGATATTTCTGCCTTGAGCATCATCATGCTCAGAGATTGAGAAAGAGAGAGAGGAATTGGAATATTGAGGAGGGCTTGGTGCAACTAACAGTTGTAATCCTCCTTTTTATAAATCAGTAGAACTATATCTGTTTTGTCCATTCGATGCATCAGTTTCACAATTTTTGTTCAATCATCTATGTAGCATGATATGAATGGCTTAGATCTGTATTTTTTTGTGTTTCTTATATGAGAGTTTCATTGATAAGAAGCTATACTGTTGTAGAGGTTACGCGAGTGCTTTGACTAATTGCAGGATCTAGGTTTGGAGCTAGTGAAGAAGAAACTCTACTTCGCTACTTGGCATTCTCCATATGATCTGTTGTCCATAAATAGGTAATCTCTCCATCTTTCTTTGTTGATTATATATATTAGCATGAAAATATATGTATTATATCTGTGAACTTTACCGCTAATCTGACTATCTGCCTTGGGCACCAGAAATCCATGAGAGGGATATTTAATAACCACCACCCAAGCATATTACCCTATAGCAGAATTGGCGACTCCACTGGGGAGTAAACCCCAAGTTTCTGAGTTGTTCCTATGACTTTACCTTTTCCTTCTGTTCACATATCCTTCCGACCAATTTATATGCTTAGTAGGCATCTGAAAATCTCACAGAGACCAGATTAGACCCTGCTTAGCCATTTGTGCAACTTTACCCTGACTAACGCTTCCCCTATAAGTGTTTCAGAGTGTTATAATGTTGCTTTTGCTAAGATATAGTGCATGGGTCTCAATATTAATGGTCTGTAGCCTCTGCTTGCTAGCGTTACCCAAAAAGAATATGTTGTTTACACCTATGTTGTGTTTCCCTTTGGCTGTGGAGTTATTGGCCATCAGAATAGCTTCTCTTGTTGGATCCTTGTGCTTGTTTACTAGCTATAATTTCTGTCTTTTGTTCTTGTTTAAAAAATTTAATGTTAATCACATCTAAATTTTGTAGAAGAAATTTTCTTTTAGTTTTCTGAACTTAGCTGAATTAATTCTGAAAAAATTTGGTTAAAAAGCTGTTAAGAGAAGATAGATAGATTTCTGAATCTTTAAATTTGAATTGTGTTATTTGAATGCTTGGTGCACGGATGTTGAAAGAAATCTCTCCTTGTAGAAAAACTCTTCATTTAATTGAATATTTAGAGCATATTTCTGCATGGTTTTTGAATGAGAGTCTCATCACATTTCATACGTCCACTCCCCCTCCGCAAGACTAATAATCAAGTACACTAAGAATCAAGCGATAATACAATTAATCATATAACGTTTTCTGAGCTCACACCAACAGTACTTCAGGCTAGGATCTTGGGGTAGGAAAAGTGATAAAATCACCCAAGATCTCAAAACTTGAGACCAAAGTCATTAATAAGTGAAATCCTACTGCACTTATATTATCGGGACTACTTTACTACCACTGGAGTTAAGCGCGGGACAAAAGCAGGGTGCATGAGAAGGTAGCCCACCTTTGAGTGCATTCAGTGGGCATGCTATATATTGGGTTCCCTTCGGGGATGTCAAAATTAGATCGGGGATCTAGGTGTTTTTCCCATATAGCATGTTGTCTATGACCATGACCCCCCTGATGATGTCTGTGATTTGAGGTATCTTTAATTGCCAAAAGTTTTAGGGACTTACACGAGGTGACTGGGATGGGTTGTCCTGGTACCTAAAATAGATGGACCTACTCTGTCTTTTGTCTTTGGGAGGGTACTTGTCTTCATGAGAGTGCTTACACCTATTGTTTGGGGTTCGAGCGAAGCTCTAGAGTAACCGTAACTGTGTTTACGACTGACCCTATCTGTATGCTATTGAGATACTGGGTTTCATCTCCAGCAAACGGTAGTACTCAGACAAGGCCACCGTATTCTAGCTGCTTGTTGATTGATTTTAGAAATTCCTTTTTAATTTTTAATTTTTTAGGTGTGTGGTTCCTATCATCGAGACTTTATAATGAATCACAAATAATTAATTTTTTTTAAAGATAAACAGGTCACCATGGCATATTTCAACCCTCGTCGTCTGTCTCGACGACAACGAGGTCTCCCTCCACTAACACCGGATGAAGAGTCGAGTCTCGGTGACCCGTGCCTTCTTCAGAAGAGCAGTCTCCAGTGACAACCCCTGATTTTCACATAGCCCCATATCACACGGAATTTCCAGAGGATCCTTTTACAGAAGTAGTTGTACCTCCTTGCAATCCTCCACTCACGGATCCATTGGTGCCAGTGTTAGTTCAGATTACACAAATCCAAGATATGTCTTCAGTTGCACCAACATCTATTTTACAACTGGCACCAATGGGGTCGATGCCAATGGCAACCAACCTAGGTTTGCCACCATCTTCCCCTCCGGTAATCAGTTCTATGCTAATAATCAGGAGCCCCAGTAGCCAAGCTACATCTAGTCCCAACATTGTGGTCACCACAATTGTTAGTGGACCTTTGAATCCTTCGGTATCTACTCCTACTGTGACTACCCTGGGACCCACGATTTCAACTCCCACAAGTAGGGCTACTTCGGTTCCTTTTAGCAACCCTTTTGGTTGGAACCCTTTGCTAAGTTCAAACCCCTTGGCCACCATGCTAGGGGGTAGTGTCACCAACACGCAGATGACAGCGGGCACTTTGGTACCCCTACAGTCATTAGGAAAAACAAGACAGCCTATTGCTAACACTGTTCCTCATAGAAGTTAAAATTTCAGTGTAGGGTCTATACCATTGCTTAACTATTTGAATAACAGCATGCCTTTGGCTAGCTCTATCGCGTCCATATGGGCAAACCAACCCCAAAATCCATTTGGACAAGGGGGTAAATTTTACACTGGGGGAAACCAACTGTTAGTCCCCTAGTACAATATACCATATGGACAAAAACCATACATCCCTACACCTCGAACCACAGGGAAATTTTATCAACAAATTCCTACTTATCCTAGTGGTAACACATTGATGGGTGGACCTTATGGTCTGAATAGTCAGCCAATACTTCCTTGGCTAGATCTAGGGGCAAACACACAATTTCCATTTTTGGAAGCTCTAGACATCCCCGACATCTACAAACTGACCAATGATCCCATCAACCACAACCAACTCCGGCCTCCAGTACCTCACAAGATTCTGTATGACATCCCTAAATTCGATGGGAAACAACAGGAATATTTGGCTACACACGTCACCACCTTTCATCTATGGTTTGTTTCTAACTCCATGGTGGATGATAGTATCCGGCTTTGACTTTTCCCCGCACTCTCACAGGCAACGCTGGAAAATGGTACATTGAGTCACCACAAGGAACCTTCAACACTTTGAGTCACCACCCACATCTCCGATCACATTCATGAATGGAGACGTAGGATTAGGCTGGTCAAAGCACCAATCCTGGATCATCTCTTATATAACTATTTTGTAAGTCACTCTTACCAACCCTAGCTAAGGACATTTGTCTTTCCGGTGTGGTCACGGGAGATCAATCCATTCGTCGTGCACAACATTTAGATTTGATCTATTCACAATCTGGCACACTATATGATTTACTCCCCCATGCCCTAGTAATCCAAATCCTCTCGCTACTCAGAAACCCGGAGCACACGCTAATGATCTCATTGGTAAAATCTCTGGCATAGCCATAAAATAGCCTAGTGGGCAAACCTCCCAGCTATCTTTGGCTACCACCACCCCTAACCAGTGGACTACTCTTCCTACCGCTGAGGTAAATTCTGTGCAAATTTCACAAAAACCTAGTGGCAAGAACAAGAAGAATAAGAAAAATACCTCTTGTTCGGAAGACCAGTTAGATCATCAGAATAATCCCAATCAAAAAAATGCTGCTAAGGCTGACAAAGGAAAGGAGAAACCCATGAAGTTTCCTTGTAGAATCTGTGCGTAGGACCACTTGACATACAAATGTCCTTGGCTACAGGAATGCACAGATTTTATCACAAACAAGGACTCTGGGAGGACACCTGTCGTTCTTCATAATCCCTTCCCTAATCCACAGCAAAAATAGCAACACATGGTTGCAAACCCACCATAACCCCCGCAAAGTTGCAATGGTGGTACACATCCTTATGGTGAAGGATCTTCCACCATTTATGGCGTAGAAAGTGTTGAAATCTAGACACAAGCCAAAATCTATGGAAATATTGTCATTAATACTTAGGAACCTGGTACCTGTTCGAATCCACTGTCGCCCAATGATTTGCATATCGAACGGCCTACTGCTGACCCCGCGATTCATCCCCCCAAAGGGACACTTCGACGCATGACTCATAACACCTCTACATGTGCCACCCAAAAATACAACATTGTAGAAGATTCGGCACAAGCGCCTTCAACTATGTCTACTCTCGAAGTATTGCAAACTTTCCCAGCACAAAGGAAAGCGTTGCTTTCGGCCATTGGTGGAATTTACCCCCAGGATTCTACGCTAGCTATCTTTGACATGGAAAAATATAAACCTTTCCTCTCACAACAAATTTCATTCCAGGTGTAGGTTGTATCGAAAGGGAGACCAATCCATCATATTGTCATAGAGGAAGGTGCTTCAACCTGCGTTATGCCAACTACTTGCTGGATCACTTTGGGGTCTCCTACTTTGTCTCCACCGTCGAATTCCCTTAAAGCCTTTGATAGCCACACTTTCCTCCCAAAAGGCTACCTTGCTAGCTTTCCCATTTCCCTTAGTGGGAAAATGATAACGGTGGACATAGAATTCATAGATCATCATCTCGACTATAATCTGTTGTTGGGTCGCAATTGGTCTTACGCAATGACTGCCATTGTTTCTTCAATATTCCGACTCATCCTCTTCCGATTGGATGGGAAAATAGTCACCATGGATCAGTTATTATTTTGCACCCCTGATTATTCCACGTTAGCAAGTAGCATTGTACCCCTAGTAGGAGGCATTCCTGACTCGTACGACAGTATCCGTACCAGTCTTCTAAAGGCATCTTCCCTGATGGGTTGCTTTCCTCTCCCACCGCTTGAGGTTCCACATACGTTTGCAATGATATCCACCACCTTGGATGGCTCTATTGATCCATGGATCCTACTGGCACCTTCAAACATTGATTCCTATGAAGATCAGATGCTGCTCTCACCAGCCGAGTTGGCTTATGAAGCCATCCAGATTACATTTGAACCCTTCAGAGCTTTGGTTTCAACCAATGGTACAAAAATCCCTCCCATCACAGTTCTTTCTAAAAATCTCCTCAATGATGTCCTACCTATGGACGAAGCTATTCAAGAGGTCATGTCTCTCAAGGACCCAACTGAAGAGTTCACTGATGCACCCCATGTTCATCTGGATGAGAGCACTAACCTGCCTCCCTGACCACTTAGTGACGGGGCCTCATTGCACACCCTGTCTGTCCATTCAGTAATTTTTAGTACTGTAATTAATTCCCGCTGATACTGCCAAAAGGAACCAGAAACATTCCATTAAGGCTGAATGCATCCAAGGAATGAGATGTCAAGAGAAATTTTTAAGAATGCCATGCTTTCTGTTTTAACCAGTCCTTCCTGGTAGATCCACCAGAAGAACAACTGCAAAGCAGGAGAATGAAACCTACCTGGAAAATCTGATTGTCCACCTTTACATAAAATTACATTAAGACTGAAGTTGAAAAAATTTTAAACATTGGTTTCATCTATCCCGTTTTGTTGATGGAATGGGTTTCCAATCCGGTTCCTATAGACAAAAAACAAGGAACCATCTAAGTCTGTGTTGATTATCGCAATTTGAATGTCGCTTGTCCAAAAGACAATTATCCTATGCCTTTCATAGATCATGTCCTTGATGATTGCATCGGATGTGAATATTTTTCCTTTATGGACGGTTTCTCGAGTTATAAACAGATTGCGATTAAAAAATATGACTAGCATAAAACCACCTTCATCTGTCCTTGGGGAACATTTTTGTATCGTAAACTCCCATTTGGTCTAAAGAATGTAGGATAAAATTTTCAAAGGGCTATGGACTATGCCTTTCATGACATTAGCCATATTGTAGAGGCTTACTTGGATGACCTTCGGGTTCATTCCAAGAAGCGATCCCATCACCTTGCGCATTTGAAATAAATCTTCAATCAGTGTATGTTCTACAATATATGTCTAAATTCATATAAGTGTATATTTTTTGTCGAGTATGGATGCCTTCTGGGCTTTATTGTCTCCAAGCACGGGATTAGGGTTGATCTTGATAAGGTTAGGGCAATCATTGAATTACCCACACCACAATCCATTCTGCAACTCCAACATTTGCACGGGAAGGAAATTTTTTTACATTGTTTCATAGTCAACTATGCCGAGATGACGAAAGGATTTATGCGTTTATTAAAGAAAGGAACACTATATTTTTGGGATGACCAAGCTCAACTATCATTTAATGCCTTGAAACGAGCACTGATTTATGCGCCACTTCTTAGTGCCCCCAACTACTCATGCAAATTTCTCCTCTACCTAGCAGCCTCACCATCCTCACTTGGAATGGTTCTGGTTCAAGTTCACGATGATGATAGTGAACATGTGATATATTACTTTTCAAAAGGTCTCATTGGACCCGAACTACGATATTCACATGTGGAGAAACTCTCTCTTATGATGGTATTCACTCTCACTCGACTCTGACACTATATATTACTGTGGCAGACTATCATAATTGCTTTAGAGAATCCCATGCGACACATTTTTTCTTAACAAGTTATTCAAGTAAAATATTACAAATGGATTGTAATCCTCCAACAATTCAACTTGGTGTTCACTACTGCCAAGGCAAAGAAATCTCTACACTTCACCGAATTACTGTCGGACCTTCTTAGAATCGACTCAGAAGTTGTAGCTCATGATCCATTTCCTGATGAATATATCTACTTCGTCGATTATTTTGACCCTTGGTATGGAGACATTTTGGTCTACCTCCAAACTCAATGATTATGCCCAACTCTCACGTATGACGAACATCATCGCATTCGCCACCAAGCAAAACACTACCCTATGCTAATACGATACTCTATATCATCATGGTGTCGATACTATTATTCGGCGTTGTCTCACTTTTAATGAGGCGGAACACGTTTTAAATGACTGCCATGCAAGGGCATGTAACTGTCATCTTTCTGGCATTGCTACTACCTAGAAAATCTTGCGTGTAGGATATTATTGGCCCACTTTGTTTAAAGACTACATCACAGTGGTCTAGAAGTGCTATCCGTGTAAAATTTTCATGAAGAAAATGCACGCCCACCCCACCGCTCTCCATCCAGTTGTCTCCATTGTTCCTTTCGCTAAATGGGGAATCGACTTCGTTACATAAAATCCCACTTATGTGGATGGACACAACTACATTGTAGTTGTGATCGATTACTTCACGAAATGGGCAGAATCCATTCCCACTTTTAGGGTCGATGGGGAAACCGTTGCTCTATTCCTGTTCAATAAGATTATCTGTCGTTTCAGTGTACCCCTTTCAACCGTCACAAATCATGGATCACATTTTCATGCCCATATGATGACGGAATTAAATTCCATGCTAGGTTTTTGAAAAAATCAGTCTCCGTCCTACTATCTGCAAGAAAATGATCAAGTCGAAGCCATAAATTGCGTCCTCAAAACCATGATTCATCAGTTAGTCGGCAATCATAAAACCACATGTAATTGGACATTATATTTCATGTTATAGGCATACCGTATGTCAATCAAAACTTCTACAAGCTTCATGCCATTCCAACTTCCATTCGGCCTGAAATTAGTACTCCCAATCGAGTGTGAGATTCCATCACTCAAGCTCATTGTTGAACTCCTACCCGGTAACACTTCCACAGAACATTGCTTGCTCTCGCTCAATCACTTAGACGAAACTTGTCGAGATGCCACACTGGCACTCAAAGCTCACTAGCGCTGAGTCAAAGCTCAATATGACAAATCTTTCAAGCCTCGTTCTTTCCAAGATGGTGATCTCGTTCTACTCTATGATCAGAGACATGACCTCTTGGGGGAAGGAACACTTCAAACATTATGGCTTATTCCTTACATCATCACCAAAGTCCTCTCAAAAGGAGCTTATGAAATTCAGGACTGTAATGGAATTCCACTTGTGGAGCCCCGCATTAGGCTCTATTTGAAGAAGTATTTCACCTAGTTCTCCACTAGGAATATGCTTTGTAATTTTATGTATATCAGTTTTATCTTTGTTTGATGTGTCTGGATATTTTGGGTTTTTGAGTTTTTTTCTTATACACACTCTTTCTTTTATAGAGATGCCTTCGTTTTCCTTATCATACATGGGATACACGAATGGTGCTAGTCGTCATACTAGGCACATTGCGTCAACTTCTTGGGTCCTCTACACACTTGAGTAAAAACTCTTTGGTTCTAGGGGAATCTTCCTGGGCAATGCCACCAACAATATTTCTGAGTACATGTCAGTGATATGACTCCTCACGGAAGCTGCATTTTGCGGCATCTCCAACCTAGTGGTTAGGTTAGAGTCCCAACTCGTAGTTATGTAGTTAAACAATCATTATCGTGTCTGTCATCCAGTCTTGTTACATTATTTCTGAAGGATACGACTTCTAGAATTTCAATTTTAAACCATTGAGTTTGAGCACATTCCTAGAGAGTTTAATACATTAGCTGATTCATTGGAAAATTATGTGTTAGATTGGCATTTGTCACATTTTTTTATAGAAAGAGTTATACATGAGTGTATCTTTTTTACCATAGAAAATACATAAACTTTAAAAAACACAAGGAAAAAAAATTTCCAATATATATATATATATATATATATTTCAAGTCAAGTTAAGTTACATAAAAAAAAAACTTCTCAAAACTTGGGTGTTTTACAAAAAATTGGCTCCACTAAGCCTCAATCTGACATTTACACATCTATCCACTACTCCTCCTAAGCCTACTACTCAAAATAGCAGACAACTGCTCTGGATGTCCTCCTTAGAGGCACCAAGTATCTCTCTGGCACACCTATTATATGTTTTTGTAGACAAATCAGGATCTCTCTTATGGGAAGAGGCTGCACACCAATACTTAAACCCTCAAGGTTCATAGTAATCTCATGCAAAAAATGTGTGTCATCACCCTCTTCAGTGGTCTCTATGGCCTATGTTACTACACCAAACCCAGGTAGCTGAATTCCTCACCTTGCATAGCAAGGGGCTCCAGCTGGATAGACAGATGCCACATCTGTGTCAAGCAACAAGCTTAATGTCAACAAACATTTTCATCCATTAAAAAAAAAGTTGCATAAACATTCAAAATATATAAAAATATTTCAACAAACACTGATCAAGTTCTTTCTTACCATCTTGACCCCACTAAGTTCCTGGAGGCAATACCAACTCTGGATCTCCTGTGTAACTCATTTCTACATAGGGATAATCTTCGATCATCACAATTTGGTATTCAAGCCATGTAAAGAATCCATCATCAGAATAGTTATGGATTGGACCCTCTCCAGTATGTGATATCAAAGCTAACCAATGAGCCTGTCTTGGCTCCCGCGTTCCTAATGCATCCATGATCATTCTTGGCCTCATTACCGGTACCCGCTCTAGTATGAAATACACGATTAATTTTCCATATCCAAACTCTCTTTGGGTCCTGGTCTTACATGTTGTTAACTCTGCTCGAACTCGGCAGACAACACCTTCACGCCAGTCGAAAAATTGAGACCATATACAATCCAGCGCTAATAATACTTGGGTTTTGATGGCCACATGCTAACTCTTGGATCTGGCCAAGAGAAATATCATCCACAAGAGCGACATCAATGGTCTCGCTGCCACCCATGCAATAGGAACTCGGTTACTTACTACCACAGTATTATTTATGCAGTGATTATGGATCAAATCCACAGTAGTGTAGGGATCAACCATGGAACCTATCAGATTGGGCCTAGGTTCTTTGCATGGCAGGCCAGTCAAGAAGTAAATGTCATCTTTCTCGATCGATATTCCATTACCCCCGATGTGAAAGACATGCTACCAGTCATCCCGCTGCTGGATGATCCATCTCACAAAGTCTTCCTGCCCCCTTGTCAGCTCTAAATGGGAATAATTCAGTAATCAACATTTGCAGCGAACTAGAAACATAGCTGCATCAGTAACCATTTCACCTTCTTCCCGCTCATGCTCTCATTCGTGCCAAATACTCATGGTTAACAACTTCACACCTGCACAAGAAATATTTTCAGTGGATTAGTTTTTGGCTAGAGAATTTTATAATGATAAAAAAGTTCTTAAATCATCTTTGCTGGCTAACATGGGCCGTAGTGCCAAACAGTGCATGATAACGATCTGTCTTTTCTCGAGAAGTGCGCTTAACGCGGTCAAAACAGTCAGCACTTGCGTTAGCCACTTAATTTTTTTAGGGCCTACTAAAATTGACATCTATAGCTAGCAAAAAGACCTAAAAACATAATGAAATGCTAGGGGAAGGTTCAAGCTCTTACCTGGATCTCACGGAATCAGAAACTATTGCCCGGTTCGTCCACAATTAACAACTGAAGTTTCACCACTTTTTGCACTCCAGAGCTCTATGACAACATTCAGCAGAGTGAAAATGAAGGTCTGTTGCCTTGTTATAGAAATTTTGGAAGTAAGAGTCACTCAAATAGTCTGTTAAAATTGGTAAATTCATGTTACATTTTGTCACAACTATTGCTTTTCATATGTTACCGTTGCTCTGATGGGTTGTCAATGTTTATATGCAGATCTAGCCATGTTCGACCCGGTTTCAAGCTTTATTTTTAGGGACTTTTTCTAGCTCGTAAAACTGAAAAAAACCCTGAGTTTCCTTCGTCGGGCTTGTTAAACTACCACTACAAAGGAATATGAGCCATTATTTTTATCTTTTTCAAAGCTCTTTAAACAGAAAAAATAACTGAGTTTTTCTCTGTGTGACTCGTTAAAATTTCATGGAGAGCACCGAGTTTTTACTTGTTGGACTCGTTAAAATTTCACAAAGAACATTGAGTTTACTTTGACTCCTTTTACTCATAAAAAAATGAGGCACATGCCCATCAAACATAGATTTATCACTTTTCTGGATTCAATGGACTAACTCACAGAAAATGAACTGTTTCGGGCTGACTATTCTCCCTTTGTCGAGCCCGATTATGAAACATGACAAAGGTACCCCCTGGAGTTGTCTTTTAAGATATTTTTCAGACTCTCTAAATATGAAAAAATCATTGAGTTTACCTGTTTAGACTCATTAAAATTAATAATACGGGGAAAAAAAATTGGACAACATGGATACTTCTTCTGTTACATTTTAAAGGTCAATTAGGCAGCACAAAATCTTGAACATGGCACTTCCCAGAAAAATCTTTCGCATTTAGCTGAACCCTACCATCTATGAGTTTAGTCTTTGTCTCCTAAAGTTCTTGCATTGGTGAATCCTAATACTCTTTGGTGTTCATTAAGCCTAAGTTGCCTAGTACCCTGTTAGAGTGCCTTCTATTTTTCAAGAGGATTCCACTATCAACCAAAGACATCATATACTAGAACTTATTTGTCGCATGTTATTCTGACTTTCTCTTGATTATTTCCATCAAACCAAATCATATTTTCCAATTTCATGTCAACTGATGTAGGACACCTCAGTGCCTACCTTTTAACAGATCTCTTCCTATTGACTTCAAAATCTTATCTAGGAAATTGATCCAGAAACATGTTAATACCCAGATAGTTGAAGACATTAGTGGCAAGTCATCTTGTGATTGGTTGGGGGTTCTCATTATTGGCTCTCGATCCAATGATTCTATGAGTGTTCGACATCAACTCTTTTTATTCACACTCGCTAGATTGTACTGTGCATCTTGGGGAACATCATCATTATCGGTGGCCACCCTCGCATCTGTTAACAATTTTTGTTATTTACTGGTAATCAGATGATTTCCTACATGTTTGAATACAACTCATTCATTCACATCTATGGAAATATGTAGTTCAGTGAAGCGGTGACCAAGAGCTTGGGTTGAGGGTTACACCATTACAGCTGTGTTTCCTCTCCCAAGTTGCGATATTGTTTTCAGAGACAGATTTTCAGTTTGATCGTATTATGATAGAAAATTTCATGTTATGATTATCGGTGGACATACTATTCATATCTTCATTCTATAGAAATCATGTTGATTAGCTACTGAGCATGGGAATGCCCAACTAAAGACAAATACTATATTTTTTGACATATGTTGTTGTTTCAGGTTTTCCCTAGTCCTCCAATTCCTCTCATTCTACTACACTTGTTATAAAGTATTTCGGCCATCATATTCATCTCTGGCCTCACACTTTAGGGGGCATCTATTACAGGACAAATGACCTCCTCATCATCTCAGAGGAGAAGGTAACATGGAAGGAATAAAATGACCTAGACAAGACCCATTTTTGCCAAGATAATGCACCCCAGAAACAGCTAGGCAGAGTTATAATGCACTTGAGCCATGCAAAGGGAGCGTTAATTCCAAGGGTAGCACTCTGTCTTGCCCAAGGGGCAGCATTAACCATTTTTAAGTGTGAAAAAGGAAAATATATTTCGGAAAACTGACTGGCATTTCTAGATTTCTCTTAAAAGGGAATCAGTTCAAAATAGAAACTAAATGGCACAAACCTTTTATTAGGCATTTCCAAATACAATTGAACTCCTACGAAAGGAAAAAGGAAGGAAAAGCAAGGACGCATTTAGATCTTTCCTAATTTGAATAGGTTGAAAGAGTTGGTAATGTTTTTCCTCTCCATCTCCTATAAATTGGAGTTGTGGGATCTTAGTCTAGGGTTGAAGGTTTTATTATATGTCGAGCAGAATTTCATTGTTGTAGTGTGAGGCTTGAAGATCGACGAAGTTCATTGAGATATTTCTGCCTTGAGCATCATCACAATCGGATATAGAGAAAGAGAGAGAGAGGAATTGGAATACTGAGGAGGGATTCGTGCAACTAGCGGTTGTAATCCTCCTTTTTATAAATCAATAGAACTGTATCGTTTTGTCCATTCGATGCATTAGTGTTACGATTGTTGTTCAATCATCTATGTAGCATGATATGAATGGCTTAGATCTGTATTTTTTTGTGTTTCTTATATGCTATTTTAATTGATAAGAAGCTATACAGTTGTAGAGATTATGCGAGTGCTTTGATTGGTTGTAGGATTTGGATTTGGAGCCGGTGAAGAAGGATCTCTACGTTGCTACTTAGCGTTCTCCATAGGATCTGTTTTCCATAAATAGGTAATCTCTCCATCTTGCTTTATCGATTATATATATTAGCATGAAAATATATGCAGTATCTTTGTGAACTTTACAGCTAATATGATTGTCTCCCTCGAGCACTGGAAAGCCCTGAGAGGGATATTTAATAACCACCACCCATGCATATTACCCTATAGCACCAGTGTCATAAAACATAGCAATTATCGTTAATTTTTTGTGATACATTATGAGTGTTATACCTCACTCCATGTACGTAAGTATATCAGAGCTCGTCCACACACCTTCAGGTATATCGAGCAGTGTTCTAGTACGAAAAGTATAAGGGGGTGCTCTCACTGTGCGATTTCACATTAGACAGTGCTAATACAGACCTGGGCCTCCATGTACCTTCGAGTATATTTTTGAGGAAAAATTTAGGTTGTTATCCATCCATAGTGAACCGAGTCATCTGCCTTGTAACTTGTGATACACTAAACACAACATTTGGGGAGATTTCCTGCCTGTACTTCTTGGTTCGCTAGGAGGTATTTTGCAGTTCACAATTACTTGGTAAACCTTTTGCCTAGAATTAACCCTTTTATTTTGTTTATTTTTTTTGGTCATAAAATAAATCATAAATCATGGAATAAGAACATCCCTTTCCCTGTCATTTGCGTAGAATAGCCCTGAAACCACCTTTACCACACGAAGCCACTTCTGGTCGGTGAAAGTGACATTTCTCTATCGAAACTAGTACTATAAGTACCTATGGTGCAACATCATCCTCACATATACCAGAGTCGGCACAAGTTGTTTCTACAAATCCTAGTTCATCTACTTTTGTCGAGATGGAGTCCTCACATCTACCTGTGGTAACTATCCATCCAATCAGTGATACCATACCTCCTGAACCTGACGTTGTTCAACTAGAAGTTGATCCAGATCCTGTCACTTTTTTGCGAGAACATCTACATCCTAAAGTTGAACGACCGGAATTTGTTCTTGTATTGGTCACCCCACAATCTATTGTAGCCATTGAGTCTCCCATGTCATGCAGTCAACCTCTTGAAATATACTTTGGGCCTGACGGTGAAATCCTTCCACCTGGTTTAATTTTGATTGAAGAAATACCACAAGATGAAACACCTTTAACTCCAACTCATTTTGAGCAGGAGGTTTACGTGTATGAAACTTTTCCTCAATCACCTAACTCTGCTTTTTTTGATCCTATTTAACTTCGAGTTCCCGTAGATCCAATAGGGTATACACTCGATCATTTGACCATGGTTGAGACAACACCATAAACTGAACCATCTATTTCGGCGACAACATCTATTGTTTCTTCATGTTTGATGTTATGTCCATTGAATTCACCCATGTCATCATCTGGAATCCTATCTGGTTCCTCCCTTATGAGTATTGAATGGATTGATCACTTATTCACATCTTCAGTGCAATATAAAACTGATACCATTAGTTATTCTCCTTGGTGGCCAGTGATTTCATAGAAATTACCCTCTAAAATTCCAAAATTCAGTGAAAACCCTGGAGAAGACCCATCAATGCATGTTATAAATTATCATTTGTAGTGATAATCAAACTCCTTAAACGATGACTTCATTAGACTACGTCTTTTCTAGCGCACACTGACTAGTCCAACTACACAATGAGGATGGTTCCTTTATTGTGTCAACCTTGTTAAAAAATGAAACATATTCAAGAGAATATTTCCTTTCCTTTTGTCAAGCTCATTAAAAATGAAACAAGGTTCCATGAGGATAGTTCTTTTACTGTCTCAACCTCATTAAAAAATGAAACAGACCATGAGCATAGTTATTTTCCTGTGTCAAGCTCATTAAAAAATGAAACAAATCCTCTCCTATTCAAGACAAGTATTTTATTTGATCTCGTAATTGAACGTTCACTCCATCTAGCTATTTGTCTTCTTAGCTGAATGAAATGAAGCCTTGGGGCATCTTATCTTTCAGGGGGGATTTGACATGTGCTCTTGCAAGGGGCATTCAAAAAATTCCATTAGTGGAGTTTTGAGGTCTAAAATGGACCTCCTAAATAAATTATATAAGAATAGTGGAAATAATAAAACAAGACTTCATTACGTCATCAAATTTTAGAGGGAAAAAATTAAAACTATTTTTTCAACTTATCTCAAAAAATACTCAAATTTCAAGTGGAAACACACATTGGATGTAAAATTTAATTCTTCATCCAAGGAGTACCCATGTCACATACTTTTTATGGACCCTTCTATACATAAAATTATAAATACATGAAAAGTGTGATTGCAATCATGTATTTTGATATATTTCTCATTTTTCGTGTAGCAGGGTCCATCGAAAGTATGTAACATGGGTACTCCTTGGATGAAGAATTAAATTTTTCATCCAACAAGTACTTCCACTCGAAATTTGAGTAAAAACTTAGGGAGATAAGTTGAAAATACGAGTTGAAAAAGTGGTTTTATTATTTTATTATTTTTTAATCATTTTACTTTTTTACTCCAAAAATGGTGAATCATCCCCCATGGTTGACATCATCATCTTGAATCCTAATGGTTCTTATAAAGTTTATTTTGGTTGTACATTTTTCTTAGGATACCCTTTTTAGACCTCAAAATTCCCCTAATGTTACCAATTGCACCCAATCAACTGCTAAAGTTCAGGGGTAAAAACTTGTTCAGAGCTCCTGTTTCTAAAGTGGTAAAAATGAATGGTAAAACTCTTTTAATTAGTCATTTGATTATTTGAAAATCATATTTATTGTTGTGACTATGGTTTTATTCGTTTTTATCATGAAACATGTATTTTTAATCTGTTTGATGTTGTTTTGAACCGATTTGCAACTGATATAGCAGATTAGTCGTGCACATTTATTTTGAGAATGATTTGACCACAAAGCATACTTTTATCCTTATTTTTCAAGCTTTGATAAAAATGAAAAAGTACTTGAAGTGCACTTTTATCTCTTTTTCGAGCTTCGATAACAGCGAAAAAGAAGCCCCTGGAGCCTTCTTTGAGCTCTTTTCAGACTAATAATGTGAAAAGATTGTTGAGCACTTGTCTTTTCTAGGTCGTAAAAGTAAATGAATTGATATCTACTCAGTACAAGTTTAACCCTTTTCCGGACTGAGTTATATTTTACGAAAAATGAAAACCTTAGTCGAACATGGCTAAGAGGTTCTCTCAGATATCATTTTACAAATTTTCGGATATAAGAGACAACTTTACGAAAAATTAATTATGGAGTTTTCTTTTTTCCTCTTTTTCAAACTCCTTAAATATGATAAAGGACCGAATTTTCACTGTCTTTAGGCTCGTTAAAACATAAAATAGCGACGGGATTTTCGATCATGGAAAGAATTGAGTTTCAATAATCACTAGACTCATTAAATTATTAAATATACATACATTATTCACTCGAAGGGTGGAATTATAGATCAAGCATATGTTACCCTCCTCAAGCTTGTTAAAAAATAAAGAGGTACTGGTTGACAAATGACCGGGGAAAATTTGGGAAAGTGAACAAAACTTTTACGGTAGCAGGTCGCTCTTGAACATGACACTTCACTCCATCGTTGTGATTGTTTGGGTTGGGTAATATTCTTGACGATTCATTCATACCTATGGTTCATCATACCTTCACTTCGGTTTTGGGTCAATGCTACAAACTCATCTCAGTGTCACCGATATGTTCAAGAGAATTCATCCATTGAATACTCATCCTTCTGCAATACTCATAAACCTTCATTTTCATGAAATTCATCCTTGAACATTGATATATCAAGTCACATTTTATCTCCGAAATTAGTAAATCCCATTTCATGATAAGGTGGCTTCCTGTCAACATCAAATCATCATCCAGGATGTTTACCTAGAAACATCATCTTCCAATACCATCAAGCTTGTTATAGCATCGACAATATCCTTGCTTCCAGAGCTTTGACTGAAATATTTTTGTTTTCCGTTCGACATCAAATCATCTATTCACGCCTTATGAAATGTACTATAGTACCTTGAGATCCATTAACATCAATGGTGGTTCTCTCGCATTTTTTAAACAACTCACATCATTGGCTGGTAATCAAACGATGTCTTACCATGTTTGACTACAAATCATATATTCGCATGGCTAGAATTGTACCCGAGCAATCAAATGAATGAGATAAGAAGACATTGGATCTAGTTTCATCTATTTGGGCTATGATTTTAGGATTGTTGTACACATCATCTGTATGGTGACCTTAAATATACATCATCATCCGAACATGGGTCTATATATGTATACATGTCTATATTGGGTAAAATTCCAATTTTTACGAATTTTTGCACTATGTAAATGTTATTACATTGTTTATGTGTTGAGCATGGGAATGCCTCCCTCAGCAATTCGTGATCAAGATGAAAATACCATGATGTAATGTATTGTAAGATTGATGCAAGTCGCCACTCCACTCAGTTCCAGCCCATCACATCATAAATCATCTCATTCAAAAAATATTATTATTATTATTCTAAATTCATGCTTTAGGGGGTAGCTGTTCTAGGTCAATTTGGGCATCATCCCCCATGACCTAGTCAAACTGGAAATCGTCCCTAGGACCAATGAAATAGGGTCTATCATCCCCTATCATTTCAGTTTCTACATGCCCTAAGAGAAGAAAAAATCATTCATGACTTCTATTGTGATATTTCCAAGGTTTGAAGTATATGTTACATCACTTATGAGCTCACCAACGCTGCTTCTCAAGGGAGTAAATATGTTGCATATGAAACTCCCTCCATTCAAGGGTGCACTACAATTCACTTCTCAACATTCAAGGGTGTGTTGGTCAAATGGGAACAAAATTATCATTGTTACAGGAATCTCCACATGGCCAGTGCCTTCTATAAGATTCCATATGTGTCAAACTTCAAATCCAAGTGTCCATATCACACCTATGAACTTGGAAACATGTCTTGCCTATTATTATAAAGTCATTGATTGAGAAGCTACCTTCAGTTGCCCTATAAATTGAGCACAGATCCTAGTGCTAGGGAAGGAACAATTTTGGTAAAGAAATGTTGTTGGATTCTCAATTGAGAGAGTGAAAGAAGTGATATGCTACTGGTGAGATGTTTATTGTGATGAGGGTGGGATGAAGCTAGAGCTGGTGACATAAAATCGATCATTGGTTGTAACCTCCCCCTTCTACTCTTTAATCAAGATTGTTGTTCATTTTCCCATATATGTATCTGTTTATGTTTCTATTTCTCATGCAATGGAATCTTGAATGATATATATGTTTCATGTTCAATCGATTTAACTGATTAAGATAAATAGGCATATGTATATTGCAATCTCTTTGTGTTCTATTTTTATACTTGTAGGAATAAATTTGGCGATCTAAGTTGGATTGGAGGCTACAACAGAAGCGATAAAAGGAGAGTAGGCAGCACTTGGATAACAAGTATGTTCTGCTTTTCTTTCTATATGTCTATTTATTCTTAGAGAAAGTGATAGCAGAGCCTTTAATATGTTGTTATAAGTGCCTAGCAACACACTTATGGAATTTGATTTATCCGTAGATCATAATTATACATAACATAGCACAGTCCATCAAGTCTGTACTTTTGAAATTATCAACCCATTTTAAAAATCAATGCATTATTTCATTGGCAGTCTCTCACTTTTGGCTATGATTGTACTTTTGTTTCGGTGATTTTTCCAAACTGTCACTTTTGCGCAACTTCACTTTCCTCAGTGTCACTTTCTTGTTTTTGACTGTTGCCTTCACTTTATTTTATCTTAAATAGTACTTTTTTCATGTTATCTTGGATCTGGAATGTGTTGTTTTCACCTTCATTCACATATCGCAAGTTTTGTTCACAGTTTTATCTTTAAATAGAAAATGTCATCTTTTGGCATGGGAAGTATCGTTTACAATGTAAAGTGGAATTTTAGATTTTTTCAAGGGGTATATTTGGTGTTTATGTGATCCATGTGGATATTGGTGGCCACCCGCGTATTCCACTTGGGGCTCCACCATTGTCTCTTTCATTATTTTATTTTTCAGCATGACTTACTATTTTTAGCAGTTTTTCTAAACTTCCAGAGCCGTTTTGAGGCCCTGAACGACATATTTTGGGAAAATTGGGAGCAACATGGGTCCATGGAATAATTTTTCTCACATCAAAAGTTGTAGTCCTCGAATATATCTTTCTAAATAGGTAGGGCATGTGTCAAACAGAAATCGTATCCCAAAGTTACATCCCCGGGAAGTTGAAACACCAATTTACCCAAATGGGGCCCATAGTTAGGGTTTTACTTAAGGTTTTGATATTTAAGGTTTTCCATTGTTTTTAAATAATAAATAGCTCCTCGACCCTCATTTTAACACAGTTCAGAGGCCTATAGATGCCACATCTCTTCTCAGAGATAAGCTACAAATGCCCTAGCTAGCTTATTTCCATTATGTCTGTAAGCAAATTTCAGTTCTTTGATATTAATGAAATGAAGTATTATTTCCACTGCATCGTTTTGTTTATGGTTATATGTGTATTCTGTTTTTTTCTTGCATAAATCTGTACCAGTGGTATCCGAGCGGTCTGCTTTTTCTCGATCCTTCTTTACATGTCCCTAATGGGGTCGGGGTTTAAGGAGTTAGGGCTCGATCTGGTGGAAGCTTTGCACGATCAGCCTTGCAAACCCCGACGGCCACCCATGGGGGATGAAAAGAAAGATGAGGGAGCAGGAGATCCTATTAAAATATTTCTCGAGGAGGCTCTCAAAAAACAAAGGAATGCGATGATGGCTAACTTTTCCCAGATCCTTGAACAATTGCCCACCAATGGCGCATCTGCATCTAGCATCCACTCTAGAGGCACGACTCCCTTTAAGGTACAAGTAAAATTTGAAATTCCCATATTTGAGGGTCAAATATATGTAGATTCCATAGATATATGGTTGAATCTATTAAAAGGATATTTCTCAATTCATGACTTTTCCGACCGAGAGAAGATTATTTTTGCACTCCTCAAAGCTACCCCCCATGTCAAGGACTAGTGGGAAACCTACTGTGAGAAAAAGGATGAGACAGAACCCTCTTTATTCTCAGCCATTCCTACTTGGAATTATTTCTGAGATGCCATCAAGGAGCAATACTATCCCATGGGGAGCTATGAGGACAAGTACATACAATGGACCATGATGCGACAACAAAGTGATCAAGATGTGCATGAGATGACGAATCTGTTCCATACCCTGCGCATAAAGTTGGGCATCAAAGTGTTAAGTCCCTATATTAATAGTATAGCACCTTATTATGTTAGTGTAGCAACCCTTATTGTTATTATTGTACCCCCGTAACCCCCATATTGTTATTATTATGCCCTTAAATTATTATTGTTAGGTCGGCTAGGATTACATTGTGGCCCACTAGGATTACATTATGGCCCCATGGACTCCTATATATAGAAAGGAGGTTTTGTAAATTGTATCATCCAAGAATTGTTCATTTATGTAATGTATTGGAGGTTTCCCCCCCGAAGTGGCTCATTTCTAAGGCGTTGATATCTCTTTTCTTCTATTTTTGGAGCTGGTTACACAACATTTGGTATCAGAGCTTTGGATTCTAGGGTTTCGCTGCTCCAAACAGGTCATCGTGGAATTTTCACTATAACTTTTTTTCTACGAAGTTTCAGAAGCTGAAATTGTTAGGGTGCGAAGCCGAAATCCTGAGGAAGCTTGTCTAAAAATTTCAGACCTTGGTTCGCAATATTTGCGGAGATATCATCTGTGGAAGTCAGGTCTTTTTTCAAGCTCCTAAACAGGTCATCGTGGCATTTTCGCTATAACTCTGTTTCTACGAAGATTCAGAATCTGAAATTTATATGGTGCGAAGCTGAAATCCTGAGGAAATTCGTCAAAAAAATTTCAGAGCTTGGTTCACAATATTTTTGGAGATATGATCTGTGGAAGGTAGTGCTTTTTCAGGCACCTGAATTTCATCTCAAAGAGGTGATCATGGGAAAATTTCAATAACTCTCTCTCTAGGCATCGGATTGGAGTGCCGTAAAAATTGGCTGCAATACACGGACTTTAGTTTCTTGGCTATCAATTTCAGAGACAAAGGACGAAACAGTGACACATGGAAAGTCGTACAAGTTCGCTCTACTGAACCAGTCCATAATTAGGTCATTGTGGGAGATTGGACACAACTTTGTCTTGGAGAATCCAAATCAGGTCATACCTGTGGCATTAAAAAGAGAATTCAGAGGGCTACTTCAGTGCTGAATTTTAGGTATTGAACATCTGCAATCACAGAGATAATACAATTTTAATATCGAGCTCCTCAAATCAAGTAAAAGGTGTTTATTTGTTTTTTCGAATTGCATAAATCTTGTTTGAAAAATCAGTTTGAAGTGATTCCAAGGGCCTATTGAGCATATATTTCAGTATTGGGTTCTGAGATGCCTCCTAAAAATAATTCCATACCCATTAATCCCTCAAAAATCTATACTATGACGCATGAAGAGGAAGAGTTGCAGTATGAGATATCAAAATTACGGTACCAAGTGCAACAAGTTTCAATATTACGAAGAGCAATTGAAGATGAAATAGATGGTTTAAAAGTAGAAATGGAGGCTAAGTTGGATGGTTTGAAGGATCAAATAATAGAAAATATGGATGATAAATTAATGGAAGATCACATCGAGCATCAACAACAAGTTCTCCAACTCTCAAAGGATAACCCAACTTTGGTGCAGAATCTAATGAAACAACAAGAAGATCAACATGACATCGAAAGAAGTTATGAAGTAGTCATAGAAACAAGAACTCGACAAGTACGATCAATTTCAGAGTATCTCAGCAAGTGGAAGAACTTTTCTGTAGAAGATTTCACATGGGAGGATGAGAATTTTATACAGAAGCATCAAGAAATAATCAAGCGTTGAGGACAACACTTGTTTGAAGGAGAGGGGCATGTTGAGTCCCTATATTAATAGTGTAGCCCCTTATTATGTTAGTGTAGCCCCCCTTATTGTTATTATTGTACCCTTGTAACCCCCATTTGGTTATTATTGTGCCCTTAAATTATTATTGTTAGGTCGGCTAGGATTACATTGGCAACCCACTAGGATTACATTATGGCCCCATGGACTCCTATATATAGAAGGAGGTTTTTTTTTTCATTTGTATCATCCAAGAATTGTTAATTTATGTAATGTATTGGAGGTTTCCCCCTCGAAGTGGCTCATTTCTAAGGCGTTTATATCTCTTTTCTTCTCTTTTTTGGAGTACAGGTTACACAACACAAAGATTTGGAGAAACATTTGGTGCTAAAGTATTGCAGTTTTTTGTGCAGATACATTTAGGAGGAAATGGAGTTCCTCAACATATCCTTGCTTGGTACGACATACCGGTATGCTGCCAGGATTGAGTAGAAATTCAAAGAGAAGAAGTGAGACATTGCATCTATGAATCAAAAGCAAGGGAAAAGTTCCCCCAAACTGTAGAAGAAAGGAAAAATCTAAGGCATGGCCTCCCAATAAAATCTGTTAAAGCCATAAGCAAAGAAAAACACTGTGAATCCAAACAAGGGCATGGGAAAGTGGTGTGAGTTCCATAATAGCTTTACTCACAACAAAAGTGAGTTTCGGGACAAGCACTCGATCGTGGCCAAGATGAGGGATTTTGAGTCGAATTCATGCTCCAACTTTGAATCAGAACCTGGCAAGGGGAATGACAAAGGGAAACATATTATTGATGCAAAGCCAAATGCCACTATTTCCACTGTGAAGATCGAGAAGGAGGAACCGGCAGATCTAGAGGAGGAGGAGCATCTCTTCCACTCCAGGATGTGGGTAAAGGGTTCTCTGCTACAATTCATTGTTGAAAATGGGAGCCAAATTAACCTCATTTCAGCAAACACCATGAAGCATTTGGGATTTCTGACCACAACACACCCACAACCATACACCATCGGGTGGATTCACCAAGGATGGGATCTCCATGTCAGCTAGCAGTGTTGCCTTCCTTATAGCATCAAGGCCTTCATGGATGAGGTATTATGTGACTACTCCTCTTGATGTTTCTGATGTATTATTAGGCCAACCATACTTGTGGAAGCGACATGCTATGTATGAGTCTCAGCCTCGTGCTGTTATTATTACTTTGGGAAATAAGCTTTACAGGATACCAGACGTACCACTGCCTATAGCTATCTCTTTGGTTACTGCAAAAAAATATAGTAAGCTCATTTCTAAAACCAAGAAATTTGTTTTCTTGATGATCCACCACCAAGGAAAGAAGAATACTATAGCCATTACCTCCAGACAGGACTCGTCTACACAACAACAACAAATGGACAAGGTTGTGGAGGAGTACGAGGACATCTTCACCTCACCCACAGGGGTTCCTCTGCACTGTCAGGTCAAGCACCCCATTGATATGACCCCAAGTGTGCCACTACCCAATGGACTGATCTATCAGTGCTCTACTCTGGAGAACGATGAAATCAAGAGGTAGATTCAGGAGCTACTGTAGAAAGGTCACATCCGTCCAAGTTCATCACCCTATGGGAGCCCAATTGTGTTGGTATAGAAGAAGGTTGGGACTTGGAGACTCTATATTAACTATCGAGCGCTAAACAAGATCACTGTCCAGAATAGGTAACCGATCCCACGGATTGATGACCCTTTGGAACAACTCAAAGGGGTGAAATATTTCATCAAGATCGAGACAGATGCCTCTAACTATGCTATTGGGGTAGTTCTTACTCAACATGGGCATCCAGTGGCATATCGCAGTGAGACATTATCCGACATATTTCGCAATTATCCCACCTATGATAAAGAAATGTATTCCATTGTGCAGGCTTGTTGAAAAAGGAAGCATTGCATTTTGGGGAAGGAAACAATAATCCACACAGACCATTGGCCCCTGCAGTTCATACAGACACAAGGGAAGTTGCATAATGATCACCATCAGAAGTGGTCCACATATCTTCAATAGTTTCATTTGAACACCAAGTACAAGAAGGCTAGCACCAATAATGTTGCAGACTACCTCAGTTGACCACCGATCATGGTGCTAACCACCATTCTCAACTCTTGTGGGCACGAGACTTCTGATTGGATGCTTCTTTATGAGAGTGATCCAGAATTCAACCATGCATACAAGGCACTCTTGGGGGGTATGCAAGTTCCAAATTTTTACCTCAAAGAGGAACTCTTATGTCACCTGGGACACCTTTTTATTCCTTCAAGCGAGTGTGCCAAGATGATATCAGAAGTACACTACAATCAAGTCGCTGGGCATTTCAGGGTCGAGAAAATAGTGGCAGTACTACAAAAGTATTTCTATTGGCCGAATCTTCGATAGGATGTTGGGAAGTACATCAGATCTTGCACTGCTTGCGACATTTACGAACTGACAATCAAGAAGAAAGGCCTATATACTCTGCCACCTACCCCTAGTCAACCTTGGGAATCCATCAACATGGATTAAATATCGGGCCTTCCTTCTAATAAGTATGGAAACGACTATGTTTTTGTGGTCGTTGACAGATTCTCGAAGATGGAAATTATGGCAGCCCGTAAGAAGAATATCACAGTAGAAGCCATAGCTAAACTCTTCTTTGAATAAGTGTGGGTGCACTTTGGGATCCCACGGTTTATAATATAAAATCGAGACAGAAGGTTCCTCGACACATTTCAGTCCAACCTCTAGTTAATGCTGGACACCAAGCTCACCAAGTCCACATCTTTCCATCCCCAAAATGATGGTCAGACAGAGGTCATCAACAGGATGATTGTACACACTCAGCGCACGTAAAATTCAAAGCATCCATGTACATGGGATGAGAGCCTCCCCTATGTACAACATAGTTATAACCGGGCACTCCAAAGCTCAACCAACCACAGCCCCTTTCAGGTGGGTTTGGGATTCCAACCACTATGTCCCATTGATGTAGCCATGCCATTTGTGGCTACTCAAGCTAATTCATCTCATGTCCATTCTGAAGCTGACAAAGAAAATAGATTCATCGAGTGCATTCAGCACATCTTCCAACAAGTTCATGACATATTGGACAGAGCGAATTCTAAGTACAAGAAATGACATGATCAACATCGGGTGCCACATGTTAGAGTCGGTCCTTACAGCCCTCCGTCAGAGATCAGTTCACTTTTTGCATATCATTCTTAGGTGTCTCGCTCGTTCCACTTCGTTGCATTTTGCTAGGGGCATGCCATTGACTGACGAGGGGGTCTGGTTGTCTTGTGTTTCCTCATGCTTGTACCTGCAGGGCTAATTAAAATTCCTCAAAAATCACTGAAGTTCATGGTCATTTCATTCATGGTCATAAATGATTAGTTTCGTTAAAAAGAGTCTTTAGTCCTAGAGTCTAGGGTTTTCAGTCCTTTGCATACATGTAATAAAAGCCCGCAGGCCATGAGGTTAGTTTCAAAAGATTCCTATTTCACGTTTTTATTATCAAAAACATTTGAAGACATTTCTAGTCCAAAAATCTGTTTTGGAACTAGAAATTGTCAAACTTCATTTTTTGTAATAGTTGTATTTGTTTCACCATAAGAAGTTTCAGCGCAAGCCTCTGATCTTTGCCTAAGCCAAATGCCAAATCCCTGCAAAAAACAACCAGGTATCATCAGTCCAAGACTCAGAAAAAGCAAGGAAAAGCCAAAGAACAACATTGTATTAAGTGATCGAATGACAAAGTGCCAAACATTATAAAAGTGGGTTATGGAGCAAATTTAAAATCAAATCTGATTTTATGAGATATTTTTCTTCACATATAAGCCATGGAAAACAATTCATTTGCACAAATTCTCAAGGCAGAAATCGAAGTGGTGAAGTTGAGGGCCGAAATCGTGTTTTACAAAGCTGTGGACCGGAACTGGAGGTGCGCGCTACGCGCAGAGAAGGCGCGCTACACACAAGAGGCGCGCTACGCGTTGGGCCTCACCAGCCTGTGTAAAATAACAAGGGCGCTATGCACATGCAGCGTGCTACGCACTGGGTGAGCGCGCTATGCATATAGTCTCAGAGCCAAAATTTTTTGCCCTTGCGTCCAATTTCATGCCCAAACGCCTCAATCGGCTTGCAAGTAGGTTCTCCACAATTGTTAAGTGATTTTTGAACATGATTGTGGTGTTTTTAAAGTAGGGAAACAAGTATTTGATGAGGAGAAATGTGTAAACCCTATGTTTATTTCAAATTCATTTCTTAGGGTTTGAAAGACATACTGATAGTCTTGTGAAGGATTTCCTAGCTTGTATTGTTGATATATATACCTATGCATCTACTGTCAAAGTGTCACGGCCCTCACGCTCTCAGTTTGCCATTTCATCACTACTGTCATCGCCATTATATTACCACTGTCATTGCTATTGTTTTACTATGGTCATTATCACACTGTTTCCTATTCTCCATTGACAAACACAGTCTCATTCTCATTTTCCCTTTGACAAATCTTGGCCAGCATTGCAAAGGCTGTACACTACATTACACTTTTTCTACTCATTTGTCAAATTCCCTTGTGATCAAAACAGTGACTGTTTTTATGCCAATCCACTTAACAGAGCTATTACCACTGTGGCTTATTTTCTTATGATGCTTTGGTACATATGTAACATATTTGGGTTTTGAGCATACATTGAAACTTTTGACTTCACTACACCTATATCAACATACATATTGCAGACATCTTGTTTTCAAAGCCATGTCAGAGACGGATTCAGTTTATGAGCAGGAGTATGACAGTGATTCCATAGCAGAGGGTAATGTGCCACGGAGGTCTCACAAAAGTGGAAAAGGTGGTAAGCATCTCAGGGAGGAGCCTACTTCTTTGGCTCAGTTGCAGGCTTGCCCGCTTGCAATAGATTGTTTTCAGCGTCAGTCATGTTTCCAATACTGTGAGATGATTTCACAAACCCAGCATCATCGTGAACTAGCTCGTCTATTTGTTCTACATTTACATGATGGCCGTGTAAACCTCGCCAGAGTAGATTTCATTCTGTCACCAGAGACTATTGCTCAGGCCACCACGATACCAAATGTAGGAGAGGAATGGAACAAATGTCAGCAGTTAGATAAATTCCACTATGAGCCATACATCAAACCTGGGTATATGAGGCACCTAAGCAGGGTTTTTCCTTTCAGATTCCTGAAGGATGAGTTTGCACCATTGATGAAACTCATCATTCGGTATTTCAGTTGCGAGGGCAGATTCTCGCGTCTCTATGCGTACCATGTCCGTTTGTTGATGCATTTCATGAGGGTACGTATGATGAACATTTTGTACTTCATGTATCGCAACATAGAGAGGATGATGATTTTTGTACAGAAGAAGACCCCAGCACAGCAGCATAGAAGTATATATCATTACGCGCTGATCAAGATCGTAGTGGTGCATCAGTTGACACAGCAGGGCATTACTTGGGAGTATTTCATCTCCCGTGACTTCTTCACAGCGCCACAGCCGCTTCCAGAGGTAGTTCATGATGAGGGAGAGCCTTCACACCAACCTGACATTCCTGAGATCGAGAATATCAGTGCTCCATTATATGTGACATACCAGCGAGGCCATAGGGCCTTATTTGCAGCTACACGACGAGTACTATCTCCACCCGGGGTGGAAGGGGTCTCGTTGACTCCATCAGTAGAGCGAGTATTATCTCCACATGATGTGGAGAGGGTCTCGCCCTTCTTCTTCGAGAACGGGTACGGTTTCGGGACAGGGGCAAGAGACCCATGCATGATGAGGGCCATCGGGATGCCGGGACAACGATTTCAGTCATTGATGTTGATGTGAGCTCTCCTAGCTCGTGAAAGAGATCATCCAGACAAAAGGCCCAGAAATGACACGATGAGAAATTTTTAGGGCTCGATGGGTGATAAACTACACGGGCAAGTAACAAATAGCTAGAGGATAGTACACTTTATGGTACACGGCGAATCCGTGAGGATCGACAGTTGGCCCGGAAGAGACCTGGTGATATGACACCGGCTGATCGAGATTCTTGCCTCATGCATGTTAACATTCATCTGGAGAAATTTTTGGCAAAGGCCAATAGAGACAAAGACATGCTTCGTCACATGAAAGGTCATTATTGGGCCCGCATGCATGTCTGCAAAGCAAAAATGAAGATTTTGAAGAGGAGGTTGAGCAGAGCACTAAAACGGCGAAAGAGGCCTGATCCACTCCGGATTTTGGTCGAGGCTTCGTTGGCTAGGCATGATACATGATGGAGGGTCTTCGCTCCGAATTTGAGCAAATTCAGAGAAATTTTTTTCATTTTGAAATATTTTGGTCTCAAAACAGATTTTTCAGCCATACGAGTAGCGCGTCGACGCGCTCGCTTATGATTGGGACACTTGCTGGAGGAAAACTTTATATTTTTGGGTTTTTCATGGTAAGTTATGCATGCTCCAATATGGCCAAAGCATTTCACTAAGTTCTGGATGATCAAAAGGGCCAAAAACACCATGAAAACCACCTTTCTGCCACCTTTTGCACCAGCAGGAAGTACTTCTGGGAGAATGAAGTTTTGGAGGGGAAAATGAGCTCCAAATTGGGAAATTCCACTTGGGTTGGATAGCCAACATCTAGGGCTTTCCAACGAGCTATCATGAGCTCAATTTGGATGCCAGGAAGTGCCCCAAAATCAGGCTGAAAGGCGCGCTACGCTTATGGCTCAGGGGCACTACGCATATGGATTTTTGGTCAATTTTTCACCTTCCAGCTCAAAATTTCGGCCAGTTGAACCAGTTTTGCTTGTGGATGAAGTTTTTGAGTTATCATGATGTAAATTGATGGTTGGCATGTAACTTTGACTCACTTTTACCTCTTCTAGATGATTCACTCCTAAAAAAGTAAAAATCAGATGTAAGAATCAGTTTCCTCCCTTTTAGAGGCAAGTTGTTTAGATGCCTATATTCTAGCTCCTTGTTTAGAATTAGTTGGAACTGCTCCTAGAAGGAGGAATTCGACCCCTAGAGGTGTGGGAAGGGGTTAGGATAGTCTATATGATGTAATTTCTCAATCATTTTCAGAGGTTGGATAGGTTGGACTCTTGGGGAAGATTTTGGCACACTATTGTACATATTTTTCATATTTTGGCTAAGGAAAGATCAGAGGTTTTGCAGCACCTGTTGGGATTCTTGTGGCTTTCAGTTCTTGATGGTGTTTTCTCTCAGTTTATTGTAATTTATTTCATTTTTAATGTATGCCATCCCTTCTTATGCTTCTGAAACTAAAATGAATGAGTAGATGAGGTTGAATCCATTGTTTACAGTGCTCTGCCTTTGAATTCGTTTAGTTTTGTATGTTTTCGCCTGTTTGAAAAGGATCCATGTTCATCCTTGCCCTTTTCAGCTCCTTGTATTTCTGATCCATCCATATACTCGATCAAAAGCATCAAGACTACTGCCTACCTCGCCCCAACTCGAATTCTGCAAAGATCTGGCCTTATCCCCGGACCCAAAATTGTTTTCCCATCTTTTCAACAAAAAACCCAAAAAATCAAAATCAAACTTTCCTATCTCTTTACTAGCCTAAAATCAGTATTCATTATAAGTCATCTCAGCCCCTTTGAAGACCTTTTGCCGAGATAGACCCGGAGAGAGCCCTCTCCTATCCTCGTAGGGCTAGCTACGAGGCTGAGCGTGGTTTGATGTAGCCTTGAGTTTTACCTTATTTCAGCCTAAGGTAGATTTGAGCGCTAACATAGTGGCGACCATACTGGGGAAAAAAATCTCAATGGTTTGCTTGTTGATGTGTTTGTTTCATGAGTCTTAGACGGAGTCTGAAGTCACGCCAGGTAGCTTTCGAAACGCTTTTGCCATGCATAAGCGGAAGTAGATAAACGCTGCTTCAGTCGATCTCCGGTTAGCTTGTGAATGCAACACTTGATTTGCAAAGTCACCCCAGTATACTTGTTCATTCTAGACCTTTGGATGATTGAGTCTAGAAGTTGATAGGCTGAAGATAATTGATTGTGTCCCTTGAAATTTTTCCCGAGTAGATCAATACACTGGCTTCAAGAAGGCATACCAGATCAAATCCTGATCCAAATCCGCCTCCAGTATATGAAAACCCCAACCTAATCCCAAGAATTTTCCGTCGAGAAGCTCCTATTATTCCTTTGGTCAAATCTCACTCGTACCCCACTGTTTTTGAATACATTGATGATATTGAGTTTGACGATCAGTTTGAGTTATCATTGTTTGAAACCAAATCCGAAAGTGCCATTGGTTCTACCGTTATCAATCCTGAGTTCATCAAGTATTTAGAAGTTGAGCAAGCAAATAGATCTATTGATAATTATATTCTGAATCTGCAAAATTCCATTGTGGCAACCAACATTCCTGAATTCATTGAATCTGCTTCACAAACTCTCGGACCATCTGAAATTGCATCTAGTTCACGGATTCCCACTGAACCTCCCTTTATCCCTACCATTCCCGTACAGCCTGAGATTTCTGATCAGCAATCAGCAGTAGTTTCTCCTCCGTCTCCACCGCATACACCTCGTTCACCTACTGCTCCCATTCCTCCCGTTTCTCCGAGACAACAAATTATAAATCCGCCAAGAGCCATGGCTGCGAGGTTTGCACCTCTTGTTTTACCTGTAAATTTGGACCCCATGCCTGCTGATTATCAGAGCAAGATACCAATATTTGATGGCACACCACAGAGTATATCCGCTCAGCAGCATATTGTCAGAATGACAGATTTCTTGGACTTGCATGAAATAGATGAAGAAAATGTGTCCATGAGGTTGTTTGCCCAGACTTTTGGAGGTGAGGTTCGTAAATGGTTCAGAGCTCTACAGGCCGGAAGTATCAATACATTACAAGAGCTTCAGACACAATTTTTAGATCGATGGGAGATGAAAAAAGATCCGTTGCAGATCACTTCAGAGTATACCAGCATCAAGCGTAATCCTGGTGAGTCCGTTCAGGATTATATTATCAGATTCAATACAGTGTATAATGCAATTCCAGATGACTTAAGACCGTCTAAAAAGTCAGCTCTTCTTAAATTCCCGGATGGTTTTGATCTGGAGATGGCTTATTCGCTACGTGACAGAGATCCGCCTACCTTAGAAGATATGCAGAAGATTTCCGTTAGTGTTGAGGTGAATCTGAATGATAAGAAAACCCTCTCACGTCTCGTAGGGATAGCTACGAAATTTGAGCGTAGTTTGATGTAGCCTTGAGTTTTACCTTATTTCAGCCTAAGGTAGATTTGAGCACCTAATATAGAGCATCTTAGAGAAATCATGAATATGCTGAAAAAGGACAGTCAGGTAAAGTGGACAGAAGAGGCGGTGAAATCATTCAATTTGGTAAAGATAGCTCTTTCTTCAGCCCCTATTTTAATCAGCCCGGACTACATGCAGGACTTCATTTTGTTTTCGTTTGCTTCTGAGCACACTTTGGCAGCTGTTTTAATGCAGAAAAGGGATGGAGTTGAGAAGCCCATTGCTTTTTTCAGTCGGATTATAAGGGACGGAGCATTGAAATACAACATTATTGAGAAACAAGCACTTGCGCTTGTAAAAGCCTTGAAAGATTTCCGTGTGTATATACTGCATTCCCACATTATAGCATATGTTCCTAACGCAGCAGTTAAAGATGTTTTGGTACAGGCAGATCCAGAAGGAAGACGGGGTAAGTGGATCGCTGCGTTGTTAGAATACGATGTGGAGATTAAACCAACCAAGCTGATCAAAGGACAAGGACTCGCCAAGCTCATGGCCTAAACAAATCTGCATGCTTTAGATATAAATTTGATCGCTGCCATGTCCGATGAAGATGAGGAGAGTACGTCAGTTCAGGTATCTGATATTTTTGTTTCTTCCCCTTGGTATGCTGACATTTTATACGTACTTCATAATTTATCTCCACCTCCCGGGATGCCTAGAAATAAGAGTAGAACCTTGAAGTTGAGAGCTGCAAAGTTTTGCATACTGAATTCTGCATTGTATTGGAAAGACCCTGGTGGAATGTTATTGAATTGTTTGGTAGAGGAGGAAGCCAAAAGAGTTTTGGAGGACTTTCATAGAGGAGACTGCGGGGGCCATTTGTTTTGGAAAACCACAACGAATAAGATTCTAAGGGCAGGTTACTATTGGCCTTCTTTGTTTTCTGATGTATATAAGGTTGTTAAGAATTGTCACGAATGCCAAATTTTCGAAGGGAAGCAGAAACTACAGCCTTTGCCTCTCAAAACAATTGAAGTCAGTGCACCATTCTAGCAGTGGGGATTGGATTTCATCGGGGAAATCCACCCAGCATCTTCCGGACAGCAGAGATGGATATTGACAGCTATGGACTACTTCACGAAATGGATCGAGGCCATCCCCACTCGACAGGCCACGGATGCGGTAATTATTTCTTTTCTTGAAAATAATATTCTGTCACGTTTTGGGTGTCCTAGTAAGATAATCACAGATAATGCAGCGGCCTTCAAGTCTAAGAGGATGGTTGAATTTTGCTATAAGTACAATATCAGCTTGGGACATTCGACCGCCTACCATCCGCAAGGAAATGGCTTGGCGGAATCTTCAAATAAGTCCTTGGTGAATATCATTAAGAAATTGCTGGAAATCAACAAAAAGGGCTAGCACAAGAAATTAGTGAACGCACTGTGGGCTGATAGAGTAAGTCAGAAAAAGTCTATTGGCATGTCTCCTTTCGAGTTAGTGTACGGGATAGACACGGTTTTCCCTACTTCGCTTGCTGTCCCGGTGGTCAAATTGCTTCAGGAAGCTGGTAGTGAGGAAGATCCCATGCAGCGGAGGATTAATCAGATGATTCATTTACAGCAGACATGGGAGGAGGTATTTCAAAATACTTTCAAGTTGCAGGAGCGCATCAAGAAGATTTATGACAGGAAGGCAAAAGCAGATAAGTTTCAGCTAGATGAGGTGGTTTTGAAGTGGGATGCTCGGAATGAAGATAAGGGAAAGCACGGAAAATTTGAAAACCTATGGAAGGGTCCTTTTAAGATTGCAGCGTATCGTGGTCAAAATGCCTTTCTTCTCAAGGAAATGAATGGAGATGATTATCCTGGAGGACCGATCAATGGTCGGTTGCTGAAGCGATATCACTTCTAAGTATTTTCTGCTGATTTCATCATCATTGTATATATCGTTTTACTTCTGTTTTATTGCAAGTGTGTACTGATCTCTCATCTTCAGTCTGGGGCCTGGAGCGAAGGCTATAATTCTGGAGATGGAGGTTAGTCGGTTTGAAGTTTGTCAAGTCAGTTTTATCAGTCTTTTCAGTTAAAAATCGAGTCAGTTTGGGCCAAGTTTCAGTCAGTTTTCAGTCAAGTCTGCAGTAAATAAATGTGTCAAAATTTTTTGTGTTATCTGTTGAAATAATGACTCCATCGCCCAATGGACAAAGGCACTGTCTGACTCCCCCAGAGATCTGCCGTTCTTGGCATCTCCATGGAGCCACCATCCCCATTGGAGCCAATGTTAGAGTCGGTCCTTACAGCCCTCTGTCAGAGATCAGTTCGCTTTTTGCATATCATTCTTAGGTGTCTCGCTCGTTCCACTTCGTTGCATTTCGCTAGGAGCATGCCATTGACTGACGAGGGGGTCTGGTTGTCTTGTGTTTCCTCATGCTTGTACCTGCAGGGCTAATTAAAATTCCTCAAAAATCACTGAAGTTCATGGTCATTTCATTCATGGTCATAAATGATTAGTTTCGTTAAAAAGAGTCTTTAGTCCTAGAGTCTAGGGTTTTCAGTCCTTTGCATACATGTAATAAAAGCCCGCAGGCCATGAGGTTAGTTTCAAAAGATTCCTATTTCACGTTTTTATTATCAAAAACATTTGAAGACATTTCTAGTCCAAAACTCTGTTTTGGAACTAGAAATTGTCAAACTTCATTTTTTGTAATAATTGTATTTGTTTCACCATAAGAAGTTTCAGAGCAAGCCTCTGATCTTTGCCTAAGCCAAATTCCAAATCCCTGCAAAAAACAACCAGGTATCATCAGTCCAAGACTCAGAAAAAGCAAGGAAAAGCCAAAGAACAGCATTGTATTAAGTGATCGAATGACAAAGTGCCAAACATTATAAAAGTGGGTTATGAAGAAAATTTAAAATCAAATCTGATTTTATGAGATATTTTTCTTCACATATAAGCCATGGAAAACAATTCATTTGCACAAATTCTCAAGGCAGAAATCGAAGTGGTGAAGTTGAAGGCCGAAATCGTGTTTTACAAAGTGTGGACCGGAACTGGAGGTGCGCGCTACGCGCAGAGAAGGCGCGCTACTCATATAGAGCGCGCTACGCATATAACCTCACCAGCCAGTGTAAAATAACAAGGGCGCTACGCACATGCAGCGCGCTACGCATTGGGTGAGCGCGCTACCCATATAGTCTCAAAGCCAAAAAAATTTGCCCTTGCGTCCAGTTTCATGCCCAAACGCCTCCATCGGCTTGCAGGTAGGTTCTCCAACATTGTTAAGTGATTTTTGAACAAGATTGTGGTGTTTTTAAAGTGGGGAAATTAGTGTGTTTGATGTGGACAAAGGTGAAACCCTAGGTTTATTGCAAATTCATTTCTTGGGGTTTGAAAAACATATTGATAGTCTTGTGAAGGATTTCCCAGCTTGTATTGTTGATATATATACCTATGCATCTACTGTCAAAGTGTCATGGCCCTCACGCTCTCAGTTTTTCATTTCATCACTGTTGTCATCTCCATTATATTACCACTGTCATTGCTATTGATTTACTATGGTCATTATCACATTGTTTCCCATTCTCCATTGACAAAACACAGTCTCATACTCATTTCCCCCTTTGACAAATTTTAGCCAGCATTACAAAGGCTGCACACTACATTACACTTTTTACTCATTTTTCAAATTCCCTTGTGATCAAAACAGTGACTGTTTTTATGCCAATCTACTTAACAGTTATCACTGTGGCTTGTTTTCCTATAATGATTTGATACATATGTAACATATTTGGGTTTTGAGCATACATTGAAACTTTTGACTTCACTACACCTATATCAACATACGTATTGCAGACATCTTGTTTTCAAAACCATGTCAGAGACGGATTCAGTTTATGAGCAGGAGTATGACAGTGATTCCACAGCAGAAGGTAATGTGCCACGGAGGTCTCACAAAAGTGGCAAAGGTGGTAAGCATCTCAGGGAGGAGCCTACTTCTTTGGCTCAATTGCAGGCTTGCCCGCTTGCAATGGATTGTTTTCAGCATCAGTCATGTTTCCAATACTGTGAGATGATTTCACAAACCCAACATCATCGTGAACTGGCTCGTCTATTTTTTCTACATTTACATGATGGCCGTGTAAACCTCGCCGGAGTAGATTTCATTCTGTCACCAGAGACTATTGCTCAGGCCACCGGGATACCAAATATAGGAGAGGAATGGAACAAACGTCAGCAGCTAGAGAAATTCCACTATGAGCCATACATCAAACCTGGGTTTATGAGGCACCTGAGCAGGGTTTTTCCTTTCAGATTCCTGAAGGATGAGTTTGCACCATTTATGAAACTCATCATTCGGTATTTTAGTTGCGAGGGCAGATTCTCGCGTCTCTATGCGTACCATGTCCGTTTGTTGATGCATTTCACGAGGGTACGTATGATGAACATTCCATACTTCATGTATTGCAACATAGAGAGGATGATGATTTTTGTACAGAAGAAGACCCCAGCACAGCAGCATAGAAGTATATATCATTACGCGCTGATCAAGATCGTAGTGGTACATCAGTTGACACAGCAGGGCATTACTTGGGAGGATTTCATCTCCCGTGACTTCTTCACAGCGCCACAGCCGCCTCTCGAGGTAGTTCATGATGAGGGAGAGCCTTCACACCAGCCTGACATTCCTGAGATCGAGCATATCAGTGCTCCATTGTATGTGACATACCGGCGAGGCCACAGGGCCTTATTTGCAGCTACACGACGAGTACTATCTCCACCCGGGGTGGAAGGGGTCTCGTTGACTCCATCAGCAGAGCGAGTATTATCTCCACATGATGTGGAAGGGGTCTCACCTTCTTCTTCAGCACAGGTACAGTTTCAGGACAGGGGCAAGAGGCCCATGCATGATGAGGGCCCATCAGGAGGCTGGGACACTGATTTCACGATCATTGATGTTGATGCGAGCTCTCCTAGCTCGAAACTGAAAGAGATCATCCAGGAGCAAAAGGCCGAGAATGACACGCTGAAAGAGAAATTGCAGAGGGCTCAGTGGGTGATAGACTACTTGGAGCAGCGTAACAAATAGCTAGAGGATGAGCACACACTTTATGAGCTGCGGCGAATCCGTGAGGATCGACAATTGGCCCGGAAAAGACCTGGTGATATGACACCGGCTGATCGAGATTCTTGCCTCACGCATGTTAACATTCATCTGGAGAAATTTTTGGCAAAGGCCAATAGAGACAAAGACATGCTTCGTCACATGAAAGGTCATTATTGGGCCCGCATGCATGTCTGCAAAGCAAAAATGAAGATTCTGAAGAGGAGATTGAGCGAAGCACTAAAGCGGCGAAAGAGGCCTGATCCACTCCGGATTTTTGCCGAGGCTTCGTTGGCTGGGCATGATACATGATGGAGGGTCTTCGCTCTGAATTTGAGCAAATTCGGAGAAATTTTTGTCATTTTGAAATATTTTGGTCTCAAAACAGATTTTTCAGCTATACGAGTAGCGCGTCGACGCGCTCGCTTTTGATTGGGACACTTGCTGAAGGAAAAACTTATATTTTTGGGTTTTTCATGGTAATTTATGCATGCTCCAGTATTTCCGAAGCATTTCATCAAGTTCTGGATGATCAAAAGGCCCAAAAACACCATGAAAACCACCTTGCTGCCACCTTTTGCACCAGCAGGAAGTACTTCTAGGAGAATGAAGTTTTGGAGGGGCAAATGAGCTCCAAATTGGGAAATGCTACTTGGGTTGGATAGCCAACATCCAGGGCTTTCCAACGAGCTATCATGAGCTCAATTTGGATGCTAGGAAGTGCCAAAAAATCAGGCTGAAAGGCGCACTATGTGTATGGCTCAGGGGCGCTACGCATATGGATTTTTGGTCAATTTTTCACCTTCCAGCTCAGAATTTCGGCCAGTTGAACCAGTTTTGCTTGTGGATGAAATTTTTGAGTTATCATGATGTAAATTGATGGTTGGCATGTAAATTTGACTCACTTTTACCTATTCTAGATGATTCACTCCTAAAAAAGTAAAAATCAGATGTAAGAAATCAGTTTCCTCCCTTTTAGAGGCAAGTTGTTTAGATGCCTATATTTTAGTTCTTTGTTTAGAATTAGTTGGAAATGCTCCTAGAAGGAGGAATTCGACCCCTAGAGGTGTGGGAAGGGGTTAGGAGGCCTATATGATGTAATTTTTGAGACATTCTACAGGTTGGACTCTTGGGGAAGATTTTGGCACACTATTGTACATATTTTCCATATTTTGGCTAAGGAAAGATCAGAGGTTTTGCAGCACCTGTTGGGATTCTTGTGGCTTTCAGTTCTTGATGGTGTTTTCTCTCAGTTTATTGTAATTTCTTTCATGTTTAATGTATGCCATTCCCTTCTTATGCTTCTGAAACTAAATGAATGAGTAAATGAGGTTGAATCCATTGATTTCAGTGCTCTGCCTTTGAATTTGTTTAGTTTTACATGTTTTCGCATGTTTGAAGAGGTTCCATGTTCACCCTTGCCCTCTTCAGCTCCTTGTCATTCTGATCCATCCATATACTCGATCAAAAGCATCAATTCTGCCTACCCCTGCAAACTGACGCTCGAATTAACGAAAATACGGCCTTATCCCCAGGACCCACGAAATTGTTTTTTCCCATTTCTCCAACAAAAACCCAAAAAATCAAAAATCAAACTGACCTATCTCTTTACTAGCCTAAAATCAGTATTCATTGTTCATTATAAGTCATCTCGGCCCCTTTGAAGATCCTTTGCCGAGATAGACCCGGAGAGAGCCCTCTCCTGTCCTCGTAGGGCTAGCTACGAGGCTGAGTGTGGTTTGATGTAGCCTTGAGTTTTACCTTATTTCAGCCTAGGGTAAATTTGAGCGCTAACACCACACAACTTCTAGGTGGGCGAAAAGTGTGTGTTCACATTTACAGAGGAGAACACTACTTAAGACCCCCACCATGAAGCTTCCTGAGCTCGATTATGGATCATACACCATCACCAAGGCTATATTTAACAATGCTTTCGAGCTTAGTATTCCACCATTCCTTCGTCTGCACCTAGTATTCAATGTGGAAGGGCTTCGTCCCTACTTCCCACCTTTATTGGACACCTCTAACATTGCAGAACAACTCACACCAATAGAGTTAAACCCATACTACATGGAATAAGCCACCACAGATTGTATCATGGACATTCAAATCAGGAATACTAACCAAAAAAATATCCAACTATATCGGGTTGTCAAAGCTAGCCAACTCTTTCACCAAGGCAAGTAGTTCACCAGGGACCAAGTTCATTAGAAGTTTCCTCATCTCATGGAGGAACTCAACGCAATGGGGACCATTTCTTCCTAAAGGGGGAGTGATGATCTAGGTGGATATTGGTGGCCAACCACCTATTCCACTTGGGGCCCCACCGTTGTCTCTTTCATTTTTTCAGTTTCGGCATGACTTACTATTTTTAGCAGTTTTTCGGGTCCTAAACTTTCGAAGCCGTTTTGAGGCCCTAAACAATGTCTTTTGGGAAACATGGGAGAAAAATGCATCTGTGGATTAATTTTTATCACAAATTTTTTTTTAGTTCTTGGATATATCTTTCTAACGAGGTATGGCGTGCATCAAACGAAGATCGTATGCAAACGTTACGTCCCCGAGAAGTTGGAACACCAATTTACCCAAACGAGGCCCATATTTTTGGCGCTTCATCTCCTAGGGTTATGGTTTTGGATGTTTAGGGTTTTACATTTTTTCTAAATAATAAATAGTCCATCGAGCCTCATTTTAACATATTTCAAAGGCTTGTGGCCACCACATCTCTTCTCATAGATAAGCTATCAATGCCCTAGCTAGTTTATTTCCATTTTGTCTGTAAGAAAATTTCAGTTCTCTATATTAATGAAATGAAGTATTATTTCCATTGAATATTTTTGTTTATGGTTATATGTGTATTATGTTGTGTTCCTGCATAAATTTGGATCATGATGATTCCTACTAGTCATGTAGACATGTTTTACATTCATTCCCAAAGTTTCATGCATTGTTGTAGAAGTGTTGTCACTTTCATCACAAAGTGTAGATTTTATGTCACACTTCGGGAGGTATGTTGTATTTTTGTCACATTGAGGGCATCATGTTTTTATTTTTCTTTAGTGATAAATGTTGTATATTTGACTATTCATAGTGTGTGATCATGATCTAGTTTTGTCTTTTCTCACTTGAGCCTCACTGATCCCACACTTAACATTATCTAGAAAATTTCATTCCTGGGAAACTTGCCTTCATTTAGCCTTCATGAACTACACATTACACACTCTCAATGCTCAAGCCCTGACCTTTCCTGTTGGAATATGAACTGAAGAGTACAATTTCTTAGTCTTAGTACTTGAGCTCTAGATTTGTGCAATCCTTGCCTCCAGCCAGCTGTATTTTTGCATTGCACAGTCTCATGCATAAAGCCTCAGCCTTGAGCTCTTAAAATGTGCAACTGCGAAATCACTTGGCCTCTCTCCCTCCACAACTCTAAATTAGGAAACTTAAATCTTCAAGCCTCTAGCTTAAGGCCTTGAACCCATCAACTGTGTAATCTACCAGCCTATTCTCCTGTATGAACTGTGCATTTGGAAATGCCAAGCCTCAAGCTCGACCTCTTTAGTTCCTCAACTTTGTAGTCATTCAATCCAGACCTTTAGAACTATGCTCTGCATATTCTCAAGCCTTGAGCCTCCATATTGAGTCCTTAAGTCCTTTAACTACACATTCCCTCTCTAGGTATCTAGAATTGTGCATTGCATATTCTCAAGACTCAAGTCTCCAACATGAGTCCTTGAGTCGCTCAATTGCACAATAATTTGATCCTGGACATCCTCAACTACACATTACGCAGTCTCAAGCCTCAGTCCTAGACTTTGGCCTCTATAACTGCGCAATCCCTAAGTTATTCACTTAACTAATCACCAATTCTAGCCCTAACATATGATTTCATGAAGCATCTTAGGCTAGGGGTTTATCAGATTGAAGTGGGTGGATTTCAGTTGTAGGTATTCTATTATGGCATGAAAGGATGATGATGAAGGAGATCGAGAAGGAGACCATGCAATAATACACCTAAGGATCTTAGGAGATAATATGATCATTAGGCAAGAAGATGAAGGAACACTGGATTACAACAAAATACCAAATCTTAGGACGACACGACATCTTGGCACTACCACATTATCATGTAGTCCATGTCATCAGTGGCATGTCATGTCCAGTCACGAGTCATTATTTTCCATATAATTTGTGGATTATGTAAGTTAAATATTATAAAAATGTAATGTAAAGTGGATTTATAAGATTCATCCATGTAATACGAAAAGTCATAGAGGAAGTTGAAAGGTCATTGAGAAGTCAAACAATCATGAGGGTAGTCCAAGAGTCAAAAGGGAGGAAAATGACCACCCCATTTTTTTATATAGATATGATCATTGCTCAAGTAAAGGAATTTTCACCTTGAATCCTCCTACCAAGAATTGGAGAGGAAGATAGTGTTTTTGGAGGAGCAAGTGAATTCTTTAATACTCGATTCTTGGGGCTAGTTGTGTTCACTATCTTGATGTATATTTGAAATTTACTTAATTCAAAAGCTCGTTGAACCAACCAATTTTCATCCATATGTCATGAATATTGTAAGACTATTCTTTGAATGTTTGCGATGTATGTTGTTTTCATATGTACTAAGGAAGTTGAAATATTTCGGTGGCTTCGGTACTTATCTTGTTGAAGGTGTGTTGTATCTGCTTTAACAATCGTTGCTTCCTTGTAAAATATTTCACTATTTGATCAATTTTTAATTCATATGTATATGCTCACGTGAATTTTCCATATTATTACTATTACTTGTCTTTAAAGGGCCACTTTTATCTCACCTTTCGGTACAAGGAACTTGATACTTTCCGCAACTGAACATTTCACAAGACATACTTACTGAACCAAAAGTACCTGTGCATTACTCTCTTGTAATGAAATTTGCAGCGAAGGAAAATCTATAAGAATATATGGCAACCGAGATGATACTTCAAATGGGGCTCCTATTCCAAATGGTGTGACGTCTAATTGGGACTTCACATTAGGGAGATCCCCTTGTTTGAGGAATTTACGACACCATCAACGATTTCTTATTGCATGTCTAATATTTTTGTTCTAAATTGTGAATTAATGTTCGTAAAGAATTAGAGTAGGTTTGTGTCTTGTGATTTTGATTAAAATTTCATGAGTAGTTTCAAATTTGCATCATAATTTATACATGGTATCAGAGCAAGATTCACATTAGACTATAAATTTTGAAGTTGTTTCTTAGTTGGTTCAAATTTAGAGTTTAGTGCAACATGATCTCTTGAGAGTTGAGAAGATGGCCTTCAATGGACTAAGGCTATACTATGCCTTTGAAAGCACCTCTAATTTTTTTGGATGGAAGGATTTCATGGAGGTGGCGTTGGTTGAAAATGGATTGCTAGAATATATCAAGATAGATGTTACAAAACCACCAGAATCTTATGCCCAAAACCAGCCTTAGTGGAAGAAAATGTAACCAAGGTGAGGAGAATAATCTTAGAGGGAGTACGAGATCACATAGTCTCAAATATCCATAGAAAAGAAACTTCGTTCATAATGTGGAAAGCACTTACAAAATTTTTCAAGAATAATAGTGACCATAGGAAGCTATAACTCAAGGATAAACCTCAAAGTATGAAGATGAAGAAGAATGACACAATTTCATAGTATCTGAGAAATTTCACACAATGTCGTGATCAAATTGGCAAGGGTGGTGAAAATGTTCCTAAAGAAGACTTGGTAAGCCTATTCCTTCTAGGCCTTCTGTTGAGGAGGTAAATCCCCTCTGTGGATAGAGGCGATCCCACTAGCCCAGATCTGGTCTAGCAACAATCAAGTCATGAAATGACGCTGGTTCCTAGTTAAAAAATGAAAAAAATCATAATGAGTAGCCTACCTCAAATCCCACGTAGTGGTCATTGAAGAAAAGATTATGTTTCCCGTCCCTCGCTTGACAGATCAGGATCCTTCCGTTCTACACGTTCGAACACCTGCACACATGCAAGGAAACAACGACATAAAACGTAAAATCTAAAGCATGTAACCATATATCAATCAGAGAGGATATAATTCATTGCATAAAGACATAAACACATGAATGGAACCATAATCAGAGTCACTTATATTATAAATAACAAAGGAAAGATTACAACCAAAATATCTGACACTATGATCTTCCTTCGGCGGGGCTGACAGCGGAGTGCGTCTCAACAAAGCCTATCGGGAATCTGGACGAAGCTCTCTCTCTTGGGCTTGGCTCTCAATGGTTACTCGGCTATAGTTTCCTTCCTACAAGTTCATCTAGCTTGCTAATGGAGAAGGAAAGCTTTTATAGATGGAGGAAGCGGAATTGGGATCCCTATAATCATGGAATATTCCCTATCTCTAAGGAAGCTTCCATGATAGGTGGAAAACCATTTCCTATACATGGAGATCTGGAGCCAAACCACCCAACTCCTTTTGATGACTCATTCAGGAGTTTGTTGGAATCAAACTTCCACCATTTATTTTTTAAAAACATCCCTTATCAAGCTTGGCACGATTGAGACACAGGAACAAAGTGCCAGTTGGCACGCCCTCTAGTGTGGATTTCCCCCATTGGCGTGAGGGATGAACTGGCAAGCCGCGCCAAGGCTAAAACATATGTTTTTAGGGTTTTTCAGAGGAAATTTTTTTTAGGAGAATGTTTGTCCTTATGCAAGAGGATGTCATGAAGGTGGTTTTAGGACATTTTACTATTCACAGGTCACAGGAATATTCCTCCAATGTATGGGATGAGGGATTGCAGGGACGGTGACAAAATTTTGTGTAACAGATGCCCCCTAAAGCATGAGGTCCGAGAGAGAGGTAGGGGTGAAATGCTTTATGGGAACATGCCCAACTGAAAACACTGTCGTCGAAAGACTTGCATACAAGTAAAACTGATATCTTTGATACATGATGTGTGGAATGGGCGCAGCCATCCATAATAGAGTGTAAAATAATTGGTATCCAAGGTATGGACGCAACCATCTAAGAAATAAGGATCAACAAGTAGACTCAGGTATGGTCGCAGCCATCCAATCAAATGAGTCATGTAACTAATCATGATAATCCACAAAAACCTACAGCCTGGATTTCATCAGAAAAAAACCAGGGTTTTGCGCTACATCTCAACCTGAACAGATTACAATTCCAATCATGTGAATAAGTGAGCTGAAGTTGAACATGCAAGAACATCGTCTAATTACCAACCAATAATGAAAGCCGTTAACAGACGCGAGAGGTGACACCAATAATGAGGATGGCCCTCAAGGTACTATAGGTACAATCCATGGAATGTGAACAGTGAGCTGGCATCGAACACCCGCAGAATCATTTGATTGAAGGCCAATGATAAAAAACTTACGTCAAATGTGAAGAACCTGCCATTGAGGCATGCAGGCTCCAGGGTACCTGAAGGGAGTCTCTAGATCATCCTCTTGGATAATGAGTTGAAGTCGACAGGAAGTGACCTTAATCGAAGGTGGGCCATAGTGTCTCCCACATCATCAACGTGAGATAGATGAACATGATGTTTGCAAATCAAGATCATTAGAGAATCCAAGGGAGCTTGAAAACTGCAGAGGCCAACTTCTCTTGAACATATTGGTGGCATGACACTGGATTTGGCAGTGTTTGGCATCAAATGATCTGAGGTCATGATGACATGGAAAAGAGAAGATGATCCCAACCTGACACGAATGCAGACAAGTGCCATGTTCAAGAGTGACATACTGCTGACACAATGGTGATACTGGTTCCATTTTTCCGCACCATTTCTAGCAAGTACCCCAATTATTTTTGAAAACAAGCTTGAAGGGGATAGCATATGCTTGCAATATAAGTTTGTCCTTCGGACAAATCCAACCTAGTACATTTAATGAGCCCTAGGAAGGAGGAACTTGAGTAACTTCATTACGATGGAGTCTGATGTCATCAGGTTTTAACGAGTCTGACAAAGGAAGGACTCAACGTCTTTTCATGTTTAGAGAGTTTGAAAAGACAGTGGAAAATAAAACTCCAATAGTCCCTTTTCGTAGATAGTCCCACAGATCGGAAAAGGTAGAAAAATATATCTAAGAGAACCTCCTAGTCGCGATAGGCTAGGGTATTCATTTTTCATAAATAATCTATCCCAGCCTGAAAAATGGGTAAACGTATACTGGATAGATGTCGTTTCGCAGCCAATTTAATGAGCTCAAAATGAAAAGTGACTCGAAAATATTTTCATTTTTAGAGAGTCAGAAAAGAGCTGAAAGATGACTCCTGTAATGACTTTTTCGTGTTTTTACAGAGTCCGAAAAAGTATAAAATACAACTCGTCTCGTCGTTCTAGTCACACAATAACCTGTCGCTACACAAAAAGTAAGTGTAAAACCCATTTTTCGACAAAAATATGATAAAATATTAGAAAAATAAGTCTCCAAAACCTAATTTTATTTTGAAAAGTCATAAATATGACCAAATAGTAAAAACATATTTAATTTTTACTTTTTACCTCTTGTGCAGAGCGATAGTGATTTATTTTCCTACGATCTTGCAGTGACGATTGTGGACGATCTAGTGCATCATTTCAGATCCCGTCTTTTCCAGGTAAGAGCCACTTCCATTAGCTACATTTTAATTCATATTTCATAGCTTTCCATCGTGATTTGGCATCCCTGAGGGGAGGATTTGAAAATTTATGGCTTCCATGGTTAGCACAGGTATGAGGCACGGACCCATGCCAATCAAGCTTTTTTTGAAAAGGGGTCGCGCTAGCTGGCACCACTGTCAGCAAAACAATCGCGCCAATCGCGCAACCTCATTTTCCGCTTGAATTTGACAAAAATTGAACCAATTAATTGAATTTTTGAATGCCCAAGGGATCTTATGATGTTCTTATGACCAATTTGATGCAGGTATAAAGCCACAATGGTGATTGAATGGAAAGAAAGGGAGCACAGTGAAGAAGAAAAAATGGCAATGGGGAATGAGAAATGCATGGATGCTCTTCGGAATTGCGGATTAAATAAATTCTTCTTGACACCATGTCTCAGGGCACAACCTGAATTGTTTCAATATTTGATAAGTATCTGGGATGAGAATGAAGAGAAGTTTAGGCTTCGAGATCAAGTGCTTGAACTCGAAGTGTCTGATGTCTACTTCATCACTAGATTGTCTCATAGAGGTCCAGTTCCGATCATGATAGGTACTAGGCCTTCTGGCGAGAAGATGTCGATGGTTATGGAAAGAGTGTGCCCAGGGGCACAAACAGGATCAGGTAGTGGTAAAGTGGACATTCACATTGTTCCCGATCTAGCACTCAGAGTGCTGCTACATAATATTACGCGGGCTGCGGGGTCACAGGCACCACATGAGGCTACCAAAACACAGCTCCTCCTGGCTTTAGAATGTATGAACCCAACAATATTTGATTGGGCCACAGCCGTAACCATGAATATCAAACGGCAATTGACTAAATGTAAAAAGGCCAAACTGAAGCAGTTTGGGTACGGGTCAATTTTGGTATCATTTATCCTAGAACGACTACCTATCTTCTAGGGCCAGGGTGCGATAGTCACAGATCCACCTTTGAGAGAGCCACGGATGGATTGATGGGAAGCATTGATGCCCAGAGCAGGACAGGGCCAGAAAATGTAATGGCGACCCGAGTTCTTCGGATGGCTCCGACGACAGTTGATCATCATAGAGGACTGGCCCTATGCCAGTACTGATTTCATAGGAGACCCAGACCTTCCACTCCTGGAAGGAGAGGACTCGGATGAGAAGTTGGGTAAGACTCTTTTTGATTTTATGAATTTTATGAATTTTTTTGGTATACATGCATTTTCTAACAATTGATCCTATCTGTATGCAGATGTCGGCCTAGAGATGCCCACCGAGATGTCACTGATCACGCGGAGGACCCCTCTCACCTATGACCCTCAAGGTGAGAGGGGCGAGGGGAACGAGCTGGTTCAAAACTTAGAGGGAATCACTCGTGGGATTCTTGATTATGCTCACCTAGTTGATGTCCCTATGGCTTATCAGAGGCACACCGTAGGGGTGCATAGATGCCTTCATCACTTACTGAGGCGATTGGTGTAGCCAGTAACGTGCTGCCATGAGAACCATGCTAATTAGTCACCTAGGATTTTCATTTGCATATTTTTGAGAGACATGTTGTCTCCGGATGTTATTAAAACATACATGTATATTTTTTGATTTTATGCGATGCAAACACTACAAACATTTTGACATATATATATATATATATATATATATATATATATATATATATATATATATATATATATATATATATATATTTCTGCATGGTTCTTTCCTCACATATGATGATGTTTTTACAAGTTGCGTAAATGTCTATCTAATACCATGTTAGCTACTGCGTCTGTTAATGCATTCATTCATCTGGGTATATGTTGATATGTGATGTAATGAAAATTTCTTTCCAGTAAACAAATACGTAGATAAGTCTTAAAATGGATGGGTTCCTAACTGAATAATTACCATTGAGCTCTAACACTACAAGCTGTGAGTCTAGATATAGAAGTAATGCCCGAATCACGAAGTAGATTACCCAGGCTGCCGAAGACAGATTCCTGGTACTGCGGGAGGCACCATCCGCGAAACCAACATAAGGAGTGTTAGCCACTTATAATTTTTTGTCAAGCAAACAGGTTGCTAAATTTGTTTCGGAGCCTTCAAGAGATACATTTCCCCTAAAAATCTCTCATTCTTGAAGTCTCTATGTGTCCTTTTCCTTTGAAAGATCTTCACTATTGTTTCCACTGAAAAAGCCCCACTGTTTGTGAAAGAATTTGCTTAGAAAAAGCCTCCATCTGCCCCTTTTTATCCCTGCAATTTCCCCATTTTCACCCCTTTTTTCCCTTCTCAAAATTTCCCTAAAAACCCCCAAAATCCCTTCCTAATTCTTCTAAACCATCTAATTCCCCTTTGTAAACCATGTGAAATCCCTTCATTTGGTGGAAAAACCCCTTTTTCCCCCTACCGGAACCCTTCTCTAAGCCTTAAACACCCTCCTTTTGGCTTTAAAAACACTTATTTTGCATTACAAGCTTTAGCCCCTTTCAGCTAAACCCCTAACCACTTCCCCTCCATGAAACCCAGCGCCAAGACCACGCGCTAATCCCTTGAGTGCTTATTGGAATCGAAAGATTGGTCAGGAGCATTTTTCCTTTATAAAGTGAAATCTACCGATGCGAGAGTAAATTGTTCTATTTAGCTACGGGTACAATACCCACCATTGATTTGTAAAGATATGATGGTCCATGCAAATCTCACTGCACGCCCGCCTCATTCCTTTGTTACCCTCTGATGGCGATCTCCATCGTTGATCTTTAAATAATCCAACGGCCATCGCACCACTGCCCCAATCACCAATCGCAATTTTTTAAATATGCCACTTACGTTTCCCCGATTGGATCCTGTCTGTTGAATCCACAAGAACCAACGGCCAATATTTGATCTCACTCCACCCCTGTATTCCTGATTGGCCATCCTCGATCCGATCGCAACCGTCGATCTTCCACCGATCCGACGGTCCATATGTAATCACAACATCATACCATCGGATTTTTTTGGCCCCTGCCATCCTCTAGTGTGATTATATCACAGCCGTCCATCCCATATGATCCGATGGCCCTCCTTTCTCACTCCCATTCATTTGACACTCTGCCTTCGCGTTCACTTTCTAGATCTCATCCATTCATTCTGTTGATCGGACGGCCCATATTAAAACCACCATTGACCTGTCCCCCCAATACCAACCGCGTAACTGTCCATATCGCGCTCCATCCATCACCGTTAGATCTCATAGTCCCAGATCCGATGACCAGCATACATATTGCGTAACTTTGGTGTCCAGGTTTTAACAGTTTGAATTCACGCAATATGGGCGGTTTCATTTGCCACGTGTCGGCTGGCAAGCGATATTGCGTTTTTTTGGGGAAAAATTCAAAACCAGTCCATTGCAACGCGAAAACGGTTGTTTTCTCCTGGAAACCACTTCCCCTCTTCCGCCCCCGAAAGTTCTTCCATGCGGTCTCAACCGTTGATCTATATAGATCCACGATTCTCATTCCATCACATTATTCATTCATATTTCTCCATCGGGCTTCCACAGAGTTCATCAGAGTAATCTCCACCGTTTATCTCCTCCTGAGATCCAATGGCCCATGATCAATCGCCCTCCACCCATGTTGGTCCCACCATTCAAAGCTCAGTTCCACTGCTTTTTCATACTTTTCCTGTGTATTGCGCCCAAAGGATAAATTTTAATGTTTTACACTAAAGGTAACTTATTCCACCTAACCTCTAAAGCAATCCCACCAGTGGATCCTGACCATTGATCTCCTCCATCAAATCTAATCCAATGATCCAGAGCCATTTCTTCACTAGACCTTCATCTGATCATTGTTTCACCATTCTTTCGCAATTTTCACCATTTCTTCGCTACAGCCACTGCTTCCACTGCTGCACCTCCATCTTCCACAGGCCTCCACAAGCATCCAGCCTCTGTTCCTAGGGATTTTCTTAACAAGTTTATTGTGTTTTACAGGTTTAGAGAGCGATGAATTCGTTTTGTTTCCAAAGTCACATTCACTGTGACTTAGAGCGCAGAAATATCATCGCTAAAGCAGCAAAGAGTATCAGAGGTGAAATTAACGAAATTGAAAACTCCTAATTGAATATTTAATGACATAATCTAGTGTTTAAAGGTGTTAAAGACGCAGTGAAGACCATAAAGAAGACCGAGGCCTAATTCAGCCTAAAACACAGACCTAAAAGTGAATTAAAAGTGCTTTTAGGAAAATACAAAGAAATCTGTCAATCTGAGAAAGCCTCCATCACCACAGCAGAGGCCAATTGAACCCTCTCCAGCACCAAAATCCAACCTCCCCAGCTACCAAAAGACACCTGCAGCCTCACAAAAATCAAATAAGGCCTAGTTATTACCAAAACAGAAGACATTCACCTAAAGGCGGTTGAACAATTAATACAAATCAAAAGATCTTATTTCTAATTGTCAACAAAGTTATTCTAAAAGATAAAAGCCAGCCCAGAAGCCAATATTTTTGACCATTAGGCCTCGAAAAGCAAAAACAGAGTTATGAAGCAGAGTTATAATTTGAGTGAATTCCTGCCTTATGTCTTGCCTAGTTTTCAAAGGCCAGGAATTGCATTGATTGTGAAATTAATGATACTTGAACCCTAGAAAATTTCCCACTTCCAGATTCTCTTATAAATTCTCCTTGAGGACCACATTGTAAGGGTTGGTCTCTGGATATTTGATTGCATGTAATAGTTTTCTGAAGCTACTGAAGTCTTGTTTGCAATTGGAGATACATAAGCTGAAATGATAAGTTTGAAGCTGTAGAGACCCACTAAGCTTGCTGATTGTAACTGGTTTGAACATAAAATACAAGCTGTTGATTTATGGGATCCTTATTTATGTCGATGGTGATTTTTTTCTCATTTTCAATTGTGCTTTCTCTTTATATTTCCATTTTCCACTTTATTTGATAAAGAACAATAAATATAGAGCTAGGATTTAATCTTGACAGTACCCTACTCTTGCTAATAAGCTCTATCTATATGTTTTCCTCCTTTGAAAGTTTTCCTTAAGAGTACATTGAAGCAGGTTGGTTTCGAAGCACTTCCCTGATCTTAGATTGCTCTTTATGGTTATCATCTGTGTTTTCTTATAGAATATGCTGAAAGCAGGATAGGTTAGAAGTCCTTACTTGATCTTGAGTTGTTCTAACTGTTTTCTAAATGTTTTCTAACTGAAAGTACTTCAATGCAGGCTAGTTTCAAAGCACTTACCTAATCTAGGATTACTTTTATGTTTTCTTTTAAGTGTATGCCAAAGCGATATAGTTTCAAAGCACTTTCTTGATGTTAGGCTGCTCTTTTTTCTTCACTTGCTCGTTCTCCATTTCCTATTTGTTTTCATTCCATAAATTCAACTTAAGAGATCCTTTGACATAGATGACTTGCCCCATGGACCATTCTTGAACCTTGCTATCCAATTAAATCCTCTTATGACTCCATAGCCCAATGGGTTAAAGTTGCTTTCTTCCTATATTATCAGGTGAGTCATCCCTTCACTTGCATACACCTTCACCCTTTATTTGAACTTCCTTCATCTTCCATATCCTTGTCCAACCAAAAACAAACAAAAACAAAAACCCATACTCTTTATAACTAGCCTAATATCACATTTCAAGCCTTAAAGATCACATCTTTAAAACACATTTATAGAGAGATCCCTATCTGGATTCAGGAGAGCTATATCCTAGAATCCGAAAGTGTTTCATATGTTACCTCTGCATTTTGTATTGCAAAACTTGCAAATTACAGAGACCTTAACATTTTGGCGACTCCACTAGGGAAATTCTGAGTGAACTTTATCCTAGATACCTTTAGGACCTCAAGAAAACCCCTTGTTGCAAGAGCATTTAAGTTTGGTAGTAAAATCATTGTGATGGAAGGTAAATCTCCTTCAAGACACTTTAAAACCTTCCACCTGGTGACTCCACAGTTCTTGAAAGACCAAAAGACTCCACTAGTGATCAATAGGCCTACCAATTATCTTTTTTTTTTAGTTCTTCACAAGACTCCACTGGGACACTAGTTTCATTACAACATCATCCAATTTAAAGGAAACACATAGGATTAAGCCTCTTTGTTTGAAGATAGTTTGCCTCTTGATACATACTGGCTTCAAGAACAATCCATACCAGAGCTTATCCTAATCCAAACCCCCCTAAAATAATGGACAACCCTTAGAGAATTCTTAGGAAGCCTTATTCATCTAGGGACCCAACTATTTTCAGACACATTCATAGAGCTAATTCAGCACTTGAGAACCTTACAGCTCTATCAGAGATTCAGTTTGATTTAGACTTACCAAGCAATTCAACAAGGACTAAGTCATTCAGTAATTTAGATCAGACAAACTTTGAGCCTCCAAACTCACCTCCTCGTGGTGATCAGCATGCTGGTAATAGAGAAACCCTTCCATCAACACCTCCTGATATACATTTCATTTAAAACTTGGGTCTCTATCACTCTAGATCTTCTCAATAGTTTGTTGTTGGTCCTAGCATTTCTATTACCCATATACCTGCTGCTCAAGCCCATCTTTTACCTCCACAAAACATCATCATGGCGGCATGGTATGCTCCCTTGGTGTTACCATAGCCTTTAGCTCCTTTACCTAATGAATATCAGTCTAAAATTCCTCACTTCACTGGGAAATAATATACTACAGCTCAAAACCATGTAGATAGGATGGAAGATGCTTTTGACTACATGGAAATAGAGGACGAGACAATTAAGATGAGTATTTTCGCCCAGAGTTTGGGAGGAGAAGTGAAGAAGTGGTTTAAAGGCTTACCTCCTAATAACATAAATGATCTACCCTCCTTGCTTCAAAATTTTATAAAAAAATGGGAAGTTAGAAGTAACCCTCTCCAAATCTTAGCATAATATAAGAACCTGAAGAGAAATCAAGGAGAGAGTGTCCAGGACTACTCTACTAGATTTAAAAATATCTACAACACTCTTCCACCACACATGAAACCCACCCAAGGGATGGCCCTAGTAAAATACCCTGAGGGCTTTGATGCTAATATGGCCTACCATCTTAGGGAGAGAGATTATAACACATTGGAAGACATACAGAAAGGAACAATGAGTGTAGAAGCGAACTTGATTGAGAAAAGAGCCAGGATGAGGGCCGAGAAGAAGGTAACCTATAGAGATGATAACATAACTTCTTCATAAGATCCCAAATATGATATTCTAGCCAAAAACATGGAGAGGATGGAAATAATTATGGATAAATTGGTCATCCAGGTGACTAATCAGAACAGAAACCAAAAACAAAACTAGAATCAGAACTTTAGGAGAAACAACCCCCCGAATAGACAAAGAGACTCTGATCAATAGGTCATCCTTCCATTCCAAGATAATTTTATTGATGAGGATGAAGGGATAATAGAAGAATCAGAGGGGACCACCATAAATATGGTAGAAGTGGATGACAAATATCACACCTTTTCCACAGAAGAAAACTAGACCTCATACTCACATTGGGATGAGGAAGGGTTGGAAACTGAGGACTATAGGTTAGGATTCGAAAATGCCATCATGCAGGTCCAAGAACAATATGACCTCAGGAGAAAAAAGAACACAGATAATTCTAAACCAAAATCTTCTGAAATCACCATCAAGAAAAGACCTGAAAAGACTCCTAAAGTGGTTGTTGAAAGAAGTAAATCAGCAATTGAGAATTCTAGTAAAAAGAAAGGTAAGGACACCCAAACTAGTGACAAATCAAGTCAAGAATCTAGCAACACTAGAATTGCAGTTAGTGCTCCTGATAAAATAGCTTCAAACATTGTACATACTGAAAAACAGCAAGCTGATCTTGCTAATAAAATGGTGCCCAACAAGACATAAATGAATCCCTCAAAGAGTTAGTCTCCTTTCAGTTTGGAGAGTGAGATAGCAAAAATTAAAAATTCTGTCCCTCTCACTGAGTTGGCCACCCAAGATGTATACAAAATTCAAATTTTGAAAGCTTTAAACTTGGGAGAAAACAATTACACTATCAATTTAAATTATGATCAACCAACTCTCTTGTTTTGCCCAAAGATTGAAGGGAAATTCTAGGAAGGGGTAGTACCTCCTTTCTATGTCAGCCTCAATATTCATGATAAAATCTTACATAATTCTATGCATGACTCTGGAGCTTCACACAACCTTATGCCCAAGGTAATAATGGAAAGGCTAGGCCTAGAGATGACTAGACCTTACAAGGATTTATATTCTTTTGACTCTAGCAGAGTGAAGTGCCTTGGCCTAATCAAAGATCTTTGTGTGAATTTGACTCAAATCCCAGCCAAGAGCATGGTCATGGACATTGTGGTGGCTGATGTACCTACTAAGTATGGCATGTTGTTGTCAATATCATGGGGTGCTAAGCTACAAGGTACAATGCAGATGGATGGGGCATATGCCACTATCCCTGTCTTTATCCATCTTAGAAGACTATATAGAGAGGCACAAATGAAATTCATGGTTAGTATCCTAGAAAAGCTTGAGAATTCCCCTCTTTACTCTATCCATATGGACCTGGACTCTTTTATCATGTACAATGATGAATCCATAAATGAACCAGAGCTAGAAGACAGAAATTTAGACAACCAATTAGATGCCCCAAATTTGGAAATATTGGCAGTTCTAGATATAGAGAAAAATGAGAGATAAACCTTCGAACAATGTGTTGAAACAAAAAACTAGAGTGAATAAAGCCAAGACTGCAAACAAAAGATTACCCATCACTCTGAACTCAATGAAAATCCTGAAGAACAAGACCCATCACAACCATGGAAAATTTTAAGAACCCCCCTAAATTTATATATATAATAAATGGGCGAATCCCCATGATACATAGGAAAAATGGAAGGCGATTTTATTAATAATATAATATGTATATATAATTTTTTTGGCGAATCTCTCACAAGATTATATTATCTTATAAAATCATGGAAAATCACTAGTACAAATGGAAAATCACTAGTACAAAATGGTGAATCGTTGTCTAGTGGAGTTCGGGGTGTTGGTTCTAATGAATATATGGTAGTTGAACCAGGAGTTGAAGGAAGTGAACCACCGAGACCAAGCATGGCACATGGCGACTGGTGAGGGAAGTAGTTCTCGTGCATTTTGGAAAACACGTTCTAGTTTTGCTAAGCATAGTGTTATTTCTCATGCGACTACTAACACTGATATGGAGGTTGGAGAGGATTTTGAGGAAGCATGTAAGGCATCAGTGGTGGAGAATTACAAAGAGAACCCCATGATGGGCTTCATTTTTCCCTTTGGTATTTGGGCCTACAAGATCTTATGTCCATTGAACCAACAATTAACCGTTCAACCAACAATCAATTTAACTGAGTTGATTAGGTATGATTCAACTCAGACTAATATTAAAAACTATGCTTTGCACTATCCCATATTTATCACACTAATGCTACACAACATTGTGCATTTGCACCCAACTCTCATGCATGCACACAAAATTTTCATCAACATCTATAACCTTAACCAAGTGAGAATTGATGAACAATCTGCACCAAAGTTTGTTATAGTGTTCAAAGTTCATAAGAAATTTATATCCATGGTACCTTCAATAAATTTTGAGATAACCTCCACTAATTCAACCACAATAGAGAAAACTTGTGAGAAATTTTAAACCTACAAAAATTAGGATTCATGTTCCTAGGAATCATCATAAGTAGTTGACATATAGGTAGAGTTTTGAGCCTTGACACATTGATAATGCAATGGCTTAGGTCAAAACTCGCACATTGAAAAGTCATCAATGAAGAGAAGACAAGATCATTATGAATTACACATACTCCAAACTTCCTACCAAATTCTACTTAGTTGTCTGCAACTCAGCTATGCATAATCTTATAGTAAATACAAATTCCACAAAGCCTTCTTGACATAGCTAATAAATGGCCATTAGAAGAGAACCCCATATATAATAGTAATAGTAGCAATCAATAGATTATTTCATATTAAACTTCATAGCCATAGCACTCCTATGTATTGTATGATTTATTCAACTTGCATTATCAAATATAGATAAAATCATACTTTTGATTGATACATGTAAATCATACTTGTGCACAATGTTGAATGCAATTCCAGCCAAGGAGTAAAGTTGGTTTGACGTGTAATGATCCATAAAATAATGAAGAAACTTAGTAATGCATCACAACTTTCATGTTTGAAAAAAATATAAACCTTTCATGCAAATCCATTGTTGTTATAGTTCCTTCTCTCGACAATGTTCCATATAAGCATGGAAAATCAAGTAATATTAAAATGCATTTATAATATTTTGAAGCAATTAATGCTTATGGTGTATTTTAATACTAAGTTACTACTTTTCCCCAGTTGTAATTTATGCAATTAGATTGTATTCAATCCTTACAAAGAAATTGAAGAGAGGATAGTTCAGAACTAGGGCTCAATATATTATAAGCATTCATGCCTTGATCGATGATATAGAATGCATATAAAACAGATGGGATTTGGGTAAAGCACAAATGTGGCAATCTCGTTGTACACAATAAATGGCATTGAGTTTGACATAAGATATTGTCTTTTACCAGTGTTTGATGATAGATTAGTGCAACTTAAAAGCTATAATATGTTATAACTTTAATATATCTAAATTTTACCTGAAGAGATAGTTAGAAATACATATATTTTACAAACAATAATTTTGCAAAGAAATATGAATGTTGAATTAACACACAAGTATGCCTCAAATAAAAGCATCTATAAAACCTTTTTCCCAAAAGAAATTCATGAGTTTGAAATTTTGAATATTTATCCATGAGCTTTAGATTGTAAGAGTATATATAGTTTATATACCAGATAGCTTAAATTAAAGATTAGCTTACCGTATGAATTACAGTGCATAGATAGAAACAGAGATTGTTTCCAACAAAAAGCACCCAAAAAGGCAACAAAATTCAAAGGAGACACTTATTTCGCTTCTTCGGTGCTGGTCTTTGATGACCAACATCATCATCACTTCCACATTCATCTTCATGCACCTCAAGAGTTGCAGGTACCACTCTGCCCCTACAAATAGATCAATGAAGTGAAAATTACAATTAAAACATTCTATATTTTTACAAAGAGCTACAATGCACATTCACAAGAACGACACCAAGCCTTCTCCATTAAGAATTTCCATGCTAGTGAAAAATTTATATATAGGGCATAAAACACTATTATCAGAAGTCAATCCTATATAAAGATGATAAACATTGAACCCAACTAAACATTTCCATTTATTGGAACTATCCATCATCAAAAGTAAGTAAAACAATCTACAAATTTATGATTAACTTACAAGCATGATATGTCATGGAGGCAAATTTTCTTAATAGAAGGTGCCTTGCCACTTGAAGGATCACAAAAACTGAAGTAGAATATGAGACTAAATAATTATTTCAATAGTTTGTCATTGAAAAAGATTTTATTTAACTTCCACATTATTGTCTAATAAAGTCTATTATTTAACAACACAGTAGTATTAATATGTAAATATCACATTATAGAATACTATTCTACTAACATCTAATTCTATTTCGTATTATTATGATATTTTCGAGTCTCAGATCCCACCAACAATTCCAACCCACCTTCTTGTCTAACTTTTAGGGGATGCCAACTTTCACAAGAAAAACAGAGTCTTTACAAACAATATTGAAATATCACTGGAAAATCACACAAGAGCCTTGACACTTGTGTGCATAAGAAATAATGTTAAAATAAATAATATTTCCAAGAAAAACCAATTCAGAGCCCCTGCATCCCAATCTAATCTTAAGACAATTTCCACAATTTAAAAATATGTGGAAGTTCAAGGATAGTTATAAAACGTTTTTGACTGCAATATTGTTTCCCAATCAAAGTGTCCATCAGAGAACCTCTCTCTATATTCCTCTAGCTCCTACAGATTCCTCCACTCCAGATATCCTTCACATATCAATGTGTCAAACTGTGATTTTATTGGCATAGAATTGGAGTTGTTTTATAACCAGTCATCAATAATTGCTACCAAAGCAATACAAGCACTCTCCCCTGTAGCACGTTCACTTCGTTTGTTAATTGAAGAAAAAAATACTTCAGTTGATAGCTTCATTTGTCCATCTCTTCTAACCAGTACTTTATGTTCCCAACTGCTAATGGTAAATTTTTCATCTCCAAAGTCTACCCAGACATGTTCAGAGCTACACTGGAATCAATCTCATTGACTTGCAATAGATAAACAGATATTGATATCAATATCTACCAGATATTGCAAGAGATAGTTAAACAAAAATGAAGAAACAAACAAAAGGGTTCTATCAGTTTCTAAATCGGTGTTGAAGTAAGTTCAATACTTGAAAATAATCCATATCTAGAAGCATCGAACTGTAATCAAAAGTATTCAATCCAAACAAAATAACTCAAACACTCACAAGTCGTGCCAAACTAAGTAACACACATCCAAACTTGTTTGTAGCACCAAATGAAGCACTCGAAAATGCTGAAAACAGTACAAGCATCCATTAGTATTACACCAGTACTTTTCGATATGGTATGAATAATGTGACATGGTTATAAGAGAAGAAAACATCAAGATATGAGTTGTATATCACTAGGTAAGGCCACATGGTGAAGCCTGATTAAAAGGAATCCAAGTCACCAATCATCTCCACTGGATCAAAAATAAACATAAATTCATAAAAACAAACAAAATGTTTGATCTGTTTTTACTTAAAAATGAAAAGATACCAAATTGTAATCACAACCATTCAGGCCAAACACATTACCATACATGATACAAAATCGTTGATTGTAGCACCAAAATAATGCAATCAAATATGCCGAAAATAGTAAAATCATGCACCAGTATTGCACCAGAACCATTATCTTTCCTATATTAAATTTATGTATTGTGCAGAGTGATATGGTCAGGAGTAGTAAAAATGATAAGAGACAGGAATATGTACCATCACTTGTGGGGGGGTAGCTCTGTAGGAAATCTTGATTGTCTGTGATCAAAATCAATATTATCTCCACCCTCTTCTCTGCATACCTTATTCAACAATGGTATATGGAGGAGCTAGTTTAAACCAAGAAGGATCATCCACATGTATAGTTTTCCATATATGAGGATCATCTTGCACTACAACATGCAGAGACTTGCAAACTTTTTCAATGGATAGAAGATCTTGCAGGCCCAAATACCAAAGGGAAAAATGGAGCCCATCATGGGATAGTGAAATAAGTTCTCGATCTGAGCCAGCCTGAAATCTATTTAATAGAACTCTCCCAAATTCAAAGTGGCATTCCATCATAACAGAAACTTATAATAAACATGATGAATCTTTTTTCACAACATTAAATGGCAAAGTAACTAAACCATATTTTACTCCACAATTTCCTTCAAATTCATTGACATCTATTTGGTTATATTGTACTAAGTCTCCCAAAACCATCAACAACCAAATTCCAATAGGCATGCCTATGACAAAATTAAGAGGAATCTCGTAACTATTTTTTGGAACAAGAAAAACTGCTCTAATTTCTTTAAGTTATTCACTAAGAGGTATGGGTTCAATGAAAAATTGTTTAGGTAATTCCTGCACAAGTTTCAAGGGACATGATATATTTGGATTGCCATCACAAAGTTGCTTTTAACTCAGCTCTAAAAAGTCAGAATGCTCCAATCCAATTCCTTCATAGGGGACCTCAGCAGTAGAAACTATGGACTTCAGTCTTAAATCTGGTAAATATCTATGAATGTAAATTTAGTCCTTACAAAAACAACCTCAACATATAACTGAGGGCATTCAACTCAAGTATGTGTTCTTCACCTAGACCAAAAAAGTAATTCCCCATTTGTCTTAATGATTTGTCTAATTGTTGCAGAAAGAATTATGTTTAATTTATTCCAGAATGATATGTATTTAGGCAGCTTCCAGGTATCAAGTTGGCCCACAACTTTGCTAAAATTGGAATTGAGTATATATAAAGAGAAGAAAATGCTATCACAGAGCTAGGCCCTTCAAAATTTCTTTTAATTTTTCCCAAGTCTTCCCTGCCTAGGTAAAACAAATTTCCTAGGTAAAACTATGGAAAAATGGCATGAACATGAATGAAACTAGGTAAGTGTATTACCACATCAGAGGATACTTATGATCTAACCATGCAGCGCAAGTTGAAAGTGACCATGATGTGATTATTTGACCACCTTGATGTTGGTTCATGAAGAACATTATGCACCACTGAAGCAACCTCCGCTGATAATCTAACCTTGTGAAGGCTAGAATCATCATTCCAACCAAGGAAACCACATTATTATCAAGGAGAATTACTATGCTGAACATCCAGGAATATCATCATATGAAGGAATACTCTCAACCAAAAATAAGTGTGTGTCTGTAGCCCTTGAGAATCCTACAAGTTATCCTTGAAATATGCATTTACCAATCATGTCAACATTAGGGGTAACAAAAACCAAAAATGTGACTAAGTGGACAATGACAAGAACATGACTGTTGGGGTTCTCGACTGGAAAAGACGAAACCCAGTTCCAACCTTGGAAAATTGATGATATTTTTCTTCAAATAGGATAAATTATAGTCTCTGCTGAAATATTTATTGACTGGTAGATCAATCATCATATGTACCAGTTAGAGCCAAGGAGAAAAACCCAATTTAAATGATTGCATGACCAATATACCTCCATGTCAAGCAGGAAATCACCACTTCATAGGGAATCCCAACAGCAAGAAACTCTAAAGATGAAGGGAGGAGACTTGGAATTTGAGTTACACACCAATACCAAACAATTTCAAGAAACAAGCTTGGATATTTAATCTGGGCTCCACAAGTATCCCAATCAAGCGGTCCCATGAAAGGAACATTGGTCAGCATACCTTGTGATGCATGCAAGACACACAATAAACCTTTACCCTTGTCTTTTTTCAATTAAATATGCTATAGCTAATGCACACAACCACCATTAGAAGACCATTAAATGCTTGGAAAAAACTAGTTAATAATTCCAAAGGGTCAAAGATTATGAAAATACAATGCATCGAATTGAATGTAGAAATTAAGTGAAAACTATACATACAATGAAATCCACTGAATCAATTATGTAGCATCCCTTGCACCACCAAGAAGAAATAAGAGGGTCCACAACCATCATACACAATCTCCAAGAAAAAATCAAGGTTTGTGCCATTAGCATAATTGTGAATTACCCCTGCAAAACTTGTCATGTGATGAGAATCACAATTTATCACTCATGCCAATATGAAGGGTAAGATCCATCACAATTGAAGTATCTTTCCATGAGAGAGAGATACAGAGAGATAAATGACCACTCTATCACAGATATAAGAAACAACTTCACAAGGTAATGACAAAAATCATTTGGCACACCCCAACAATTGTAAGGGAAGCACTCTTCTTGTAAGCTACATGAAAATTAGGAGAATTAGTTGCATCTCCTAGATAAAAATATATCTAATCTATTATAATTGTAAAGAAATAGAAAAGAAAAGAAAAAAAGTGAATAGAAAGAGAAGCCAAGTATATGGCTAGTAGCTACATCAAATCAGGATGCACTTTTTGAAATGTATTCTGCAGCATCCCATTATGGTGGTAGTAATAGTTATTCATCATCTCTATGATATTGACCCAAAACCGGGTTTAAAAATATTTGAAAACCCACTAATTGTTTCCTTGTAAGATGAACCCTCGCATAACTCTTAATATGACACCTTTTGTGCATAAATTTATCATTGGCAAGGAATTTTTCCAAGAACTATTTGGACAAGAAAAAAAAATTATTTCAAGCAATATATCAAAAACTAATTATTTCAAGCAATATATAATTTGACAAAGGCAACATACATTTATGATTTATTTGCAGGAAAACTAATTGAAATACTTCCATGAGTAAGCTCAATCGGTTGCACCATTGTCCAAGATATGTTTATCCAAAGTGCAATCAATGGTCACAAATTTCCAATCCAGTCAAGCCCCTCAAGGTTACCAGCCACCATTGTGTTTGGCAGTTGACGTGAAAAAAACATGCCATAGGAAAGAAGAACAGTTAACTTGATCTTAAAATGGGAGAGCAAATATACTCCAAGGACCAAACTCATTCTGGCCAAATTTGTCAAGAAATGCAAGAAATCAAGATAGATACTAAAATGAAAAAAATGTTTCAGTGCAAAGGATCCACATGGATTGAATCCATATAAACAACGCATACAAATACTATGCAAATATTGGTGAATGTGTACACAAACATGTGCTTATGATAATTTCATCCACATTGACCCTGACAAGGCTCAGGGGAGACATTATCAAGTAGGATTATATAGAAATACTTGAGGTGCTATAATAATTGCATCCATGTTGACCCTGACATGACTTAGGGAATACATTATCAAATAGGAACCCTACATGAGCAATGCCACCTCAAGTATTCCTAGATCAAATAGACTGCTAAGTCTATATTGAACTATTTGTATGTTTATATGAGGTATTTCACATTAACCAATCCTTGGAAAGGGATGAGTCTTGCTAGAGTTTGAGATGGGAGCTTCTAGACTAGGGGCATGGGTTTAGTTGTCAGCCACATAAACAAGCCTGACCTCCTGATGTTTACATTGTACATAATAATTATCATGATTTCTAGACTAACAACACAATATCTTGCAGATAACATTTTCAGCAACTAGTGCTCCTTAACTTCAACATGCCTGATAAGTTTGAGGCATACGTAATATGTTGCAATATCTCAGAGCTGTTCAGTACAGTCCTTAAGAATGTCAGAAGAAATTACATTGGTGATCATGCTTCTTACTATATGTTTTCCTTTATCACACTTCGATATAGACTGGAGACACCCGGTACACTGCCTTCGTGTATCATATCAAATATTTAGTCTATCTGAAATTTTGGACATCTATGTGTGTCGATACCATTTCAATACCTTTTCTAAAGAAATCCCAGCAATTGTGTCAAATAGTACAGACTACAAAATGGATTTTGGCTATTTTCAAAATCCAGAATTAAATGGTTTGCAAAACTCCAAATTTTCCCTATTTTGGTTGGCCTGTATATACTATATTAATGGTCCAATTTATAAATTGATGACAAAGAGGTAAGCCAACCATGAATTTATACAATAATCTTCATTTTTCCTAAAATGAAAATCATCATATTTTCCAATTTCTCTAAATCAAATCATATCATTCTGATAATATATTACGTACTTTCCTTGTAATAGTACTTTTGTTGCCAACAGGAGCTTGAGTACATGGTAAGGTAGAGTATGTTTCACACCCCCCAGCAAGGTTCAAATCCCCCATAGACACATTTCACCACTCAGGTGGAGTCTTGCCTCTGTAAACATTCCATCTGAAGTAGTTGAGACCTGATGCAGATCCTAGATGACTTTGCCATAATATATACCACCCACCCGCCGCTTCTTACTGGAAGGGATCTCCATTGAATGTTGTAATCCCACTATACAACATTATAATATTTCTAGATTGAGCATGGACATATTTCCACACATTCATAATTGGAAGCATCTTAAAAAATAGTACCTTTCAAACAAATTGAGTTATATAGAACCTTTTAGACATGTTTTCTATACAAAAATACACATTTAACTTATTCCTTCCAGAATAGACTTGGATTTTATTCTTGCATCAATCACAGTATGCACTGGGTAGAGAAAACACAAACCAAGGAACTATTTAAGGGACCATCAACGGCCATGGTGCAAAAGAACATTTAACGGCATAAACTACAGATCAAGATGGTGCAGCAAACAAATAAATGCACAATATTGCATGTACCCAACAGGACAAGGGCATATAGAATTTGCAGAAATACCTCGATGGTTTCAAACAAAGGGATAACTTCAACATATAACCCATTTGATGTTACTGTCAGAAGCAAAATGCACACACAAAATTCCTCATCTCTAGAAAACTCAAGAGTTTCATACCAAGAAATGTGAATGAACCTTTTATAAAAAATCTATAGGTCACTGGCTTAGTGTATGGTACAACACTAGAAAATCCCCACTACATGTTTGAAACTAGCTAAATGGAATAAAAAACAAAGCTACTCCTGTGGCAATGAAAAAGATAAGTAGAAAATCTATTACCAGCAAAATCTTTATGGTAACAAGTGCAGCAAACTACAGGATGTCCTGATCATATAATTATTGTTTGGAATATGGGGTAAAAACACACACCTGAATTGAAGAGGTATTATTGGGAATTTTATCAATAAGCTCACACATATAAATTGAAACAAACATAAACCATTTTTAGACAATAAAGCTACATCTTAAAGCAACAGTTCCAAATAATTATCATATACATATAAAACAATGTTTTTTTGCAACCAGGAAAGCAACAATTACCAGTCAGGTCTTCCATGTTGGCAGGTTTGACATCAACAATGTTGAAACTATGATCACATATTTCCAGGTTCCATAAGTTTATTCTTAGGTCATCCATTGACAGGAAAGTTTCACCATCACTGGATAAAACAAAAAAATATCAGAACGAAAGCTAAACATAAAAAACATTAACCCAAACAAATAATGTTCTTACACAAAACAAATTCACATCCCAGTAGGCACTAGTCACTATATTTCTGCCTATGTATTTTCTTGTGGCAAGACCACCTAGGAGGACCACATGAGGTGCTAAAAAAATCTTTAATACCAAGAACCTATACATAGAACTGGTTCATAGATAGATTTCTTTTAAATTCTATAAAAATGTTTTCAAACAAACAAAAGATCATAAAACATGACTGCAAGGAGATTTTTGTGAAAGGTGTTTCTTGTGACACCTTTGACACAGTTCAAAAGCTTGAAAGTTTGCTTGATGTTACTAATAATGATGATGTATCTTGCATGATATGGGACTTCTGAAAATGACGTACCAAATATTAAATATGAATGCATAGGGTGTTTTGAAAAAACTACCAAAGAAATTGATTCCAATCTTATATTAGATTTCATGGCAAAAAAGTTCTGGGCAGATATGGGCAAAGAATTAGAAAGCCCATGGATCCAAGTACAAGGACATGAAATGATGGACTTGGTTTTGTGGTTAAACAAGCAATGGGAACATCTAGTTTGTAAGAGGGGAACCTCATATAGTGAGTGAATCATTTACCTCTAGAATAAGTACATATATAGGGGAAAAGATTAACAACAAAAACATTGTACAAGGAAACAAGTTCAACAAAAAAATTTGTTAAACCACATGAATATGTTTAGCCATAGGAATAGGAACATTATTGAAATAAAGGCACATGAAAGAAAAGTGTCACACCCATGCTATATTACTGGACATATCAATCTTGGAGATGGATCAATTTCATATATGTTTCGTATGTAGAACAGAATGGACCCCCCACTTGGAAAAAAGACGCCAAGCATCATAGAAAGTCTTGCAATTTTTGCGTTTCAAAATATGTAAAGTAAATCAATTTCCACTGTCACTTTGTATTCGTTAAATTTTAGTACCCCTTGTGCTCACTCCCATATCCACCCTAACTATCATTCACCCACTAGTGCTTGACGTTGACAGTGTCGTGGTGCCCAAAATGGGAATTGAGTTAACAATGTCATGCAGTTTGGAATAAGAAGCTATATGTATTATGTATATGTAATAGTAATACTCATACCATTTCATATCTAAAAACACTTAATTTTTACACACACACACATAATACATGTAAAGGTTTACAAGGTAAATTTTAAATGCAAAAAGAAATACAAAATTATCATAAACTTCATTTCGGCTAATGAGTCATGATTTGTGTTCTATTAGATGCTTCATAGATTTCTCACATTTTAAACATTGAGATTAATGAGGATAAGACATGGCAGGGTGGAAGACAATGATAGATCTTATTGACCACCTACTGTGCACTTGATTGGTTGAGGGAAAACCATAGAGAACTCATGATGATGATTGGTTGCGAATAAACCATAAATAAAACTTAGAACTATGATGATGATTGGTGACCAAAGCCGGTCAATCATTGTGATGGTTCTTACCCTTCATATTGGCATGAGTGATAAATTGTGATTCTCATCGCATGACAAGTTTTGCAGGGGTAATTCACAAGTATGCTAATGGCACAAACCTTGATTTTTGCTTGGATATTGTGTATGATGGTTTTGGACCCTCTTACTTCTTCTTGGTGGTGCAAGGGATGCTACATAATTGATTCAGTGGATTTCATTATATGTATAGTTTTCCATAGATGAGGATCATCTTTCACTGCAGCATGCAGAGACTTGCAAAATTTTTCAATGGATAGAAGATCTTGCAGGCCCAAATGCCAAAGGGAAAAATGGAGCCCATCATGGGATAGTGAAATAAGTTCTCGTTTTGAGCCAGCCTAAAATCTATTTAATAGAACTCTCCCAAATTCAAAGTGGCATTCCATCATAACAAAAAATTCTAATAAACATGATGAATCTTTTTTCACAACATTAAATGGAAAAGTAACTGAACCAAATTTTACTCCACAATTTCCTTCAAATTCATTGACATCTATTTGGTTATATTGTACTAAGTCTCCCAAAACCATCAACAACCAAATTCCAATAGGCACGCCTATTACAAAATTAAGAGGACACTCATAACTATTTTCTGGAACAAAATTGCTCTAATTTCTTTAAGTTATTCACTGAGAGGTATGGGTTCAATGAAAAATTGTTTAGGTAATTCCTGCACAAGTTTCAAGGGACATGATATATTTGGATTGTCATCACAAATTTTCTTCTTAACTCAGCTCTAAAAATTCAGAATGCTCCAATCCAATTCCTTCATAGGGGACCTCAACAGTAGAAACTATGGACTTCAGTCTTCAATCTAGTAAATATCCGTGAATGTAAATTTAGTCCTTACACAAACAACCTCAACATATAACTGAGGGAATTCAACTCAAGTATGTGCAACTCTTGTTCTTCACCTAGACCAAAAAATTAATTCCCCATTCATCTTAATGATTTGTCTAATTGTTGCAGAAAGAATTATGGTGAATTTATTCCAGAATGATACGTATTTCGGCAGCTTCTAGGTATCAAGTTGGCCCACAACTTTGCTAAAATTGGAATTGAGTATATATAAAGAGAAGAAAAGGCTATCACAGAGCTAGGCCCTTCAAAATTTCTTTCAATTTTTCCCAAGTCTTCCCTGCCTCGGTAAAACTATGGAAAAATGACATGAACATGAATGAAACTAGGTCAGTGTATTACCATATCAGAGGATACTTATGATCTAACCATGAAGCACAAGGTGAAAGTGACCAAGATGTGATTATTTGACCACCTTGATGTTGGTTCATGAAGAACATTATGCACCACTGAAGCAACCTCCACTAATAATGTAACCTTATGAAGGCTAGAATCATCATTCCAACCAAGGAAACCACATTATTATCAAGGACAATCACTATGTTGAACATCCAGGAATATCATCACATGAAGGACTACTCTCAATAAAAAATAAGTGTGTATCTATAGCCCTTGAGCATCCTATAAGTTACCCCTGAAATATGAATTTACCAATCATGTCAACATTAGGGGTAACAAAAACCACCAATGTGACCAAGTGGACAATGACAAGAACATGACTGCTGGGGTTCTCGACTGACAAAGACAAAACCAATTCCAACCTTGACAAATTGATGATATTTTTCTTCAAATATGATAAATTATAGTCTCTGCTGAAATATTTATTGACCGGTAGATCATATGTACTAGTTAGAGCCAAGGAGAAAAACCCAATTCAAATGATCGCATGACCAATATACCTCCATGTCAAGCACGAAATCACCACTTCATAGGGAATCCCAACAACAAGAAACTCTAAATATGAAGGGAGGAGACTTGGAATTTCAGTTACACACCAATACCAAACAATTTCAAGAAACAAGCTTGGATATTTAATCTGGGCTCCACAAGAATCCCAATCAACCAGTCCGATGAAAGGAACATTGGCCAGCATACCTTGTGCTGCATGCAAGACACACAAAAAACCTTTACCCTTGTCTTCTGTCAATTAATTATGCTACAGATAATGCACACAACCACCATTAGTAGACCATTAAATTCATGGAAAAAACTAGTTCATAATTCCAAAGGGTCAATGATTATGAAAATACAATGGATCGATTTGAATGTAGAAATTAAGTGAAAAATATACATACAATGAAATCGACTGAATCAATTATGTAGCATCCATTGAACCACCAAGAAGAAGTAATAGGGTCCACAACCATCATACACAATCTCCAAGAAAAAATCAAGGTTTGTGCCATTAGCATACTTGTGAATTACCCCTGTAAAACTTGTCACATGATGAGAATCATAATTTATCACTCATGCCAATATGAAGGGTAAGAACCATCACAATTGGAGTATCTTTCCATGAGATAAAGAGACAGAGAGATGAATGACCACTCTATCAGAGATATAAGAAACAACTTCACAAGGTAATGACAAAAATCGTTTGGCACACCCCAACAATTGTAAGGGAAGCACTCTGCTTGTAAGCTATGTGAAAATTAGGAGAATTAGTTGCATCTCCTAGATAAAAATATATCTAATCTATTATAATTGTAAAGAAATAGAAAAGAAAAGAAAAAAAGTGAAGAGAAAGAGAAGCCAAGTAGATGGCTAGTAGCTACATCAAATAAGGATGCACTTTTTGAAATGTATTCTGCAGCATCCCATTATGGTGGTAGTAATAGTTATTCATCATCTCTATGATATTGACCCAAAATCGGGTTTAAAAATATTTGAAAAACCCACTAATTGTTTCCTTGTAAGATGAACCCTCGCATAACTCTTAATATGACACCTTTTGTGCATAAATTTATCATTGGCAAGGATATCTCTCCAAGAGCAGAGATATCTCTCCATTGAAAATTTTGAAACATTTCAAACTGTATCTGTTATCTCCTTGTTGAAAATTTAAATTATAAGTTATAACAGTAAGTCTCATCACCATGAAAAATATTATATTTAGCTTCACTTTAAAGCCCACAAATATCTAATCTTAGAAAACATATATGATAACTAATTAAACCGAACCCATTGTTTATAGATCCAGAGATGATTTCTAGATTTGAAGAATGCTTCCCTTTGAAAATCCAACTAGAAAAACAATTGAACCAAAATAAGAGGTCACTGTAGGAGCAGGAAGGCACTTTTATAGTTGCTAAATCAAGGCGGAAAAGATTTGACATCCATACATAAGAGTTGGTAAACATCTAATATTTATTCCAGATTTACCCAATTAAAGGAAAAATTGTGCATAACAGTCCTTAATCTTAATTTTTCCCGCTAAATAAAATTAAGGGAACATAGATATTTTGCTACAGGTTGAGATCAATTCAGAAAGAAAAAGAAATATAATGGCTTGCCTAGAGGAATGCGTGGGTTGCCAGCTCATTTGCAGCCATCACATCAGCTTCTACTCCACCTGTTAGAGGTCTTGGGTAAGCCTGTACATAAAGACTCACTGTGAATTGTACATCACAATTAGCAAAAAACAGGTGTATGACAATTCGTGCCCAACATTATAAGTATCCTTCCATCATGATATTACCATATTTGAATTGGAAATTTCATTAGTAGTGTCAAATGATAAATCTCTCAAATTCCAATCAGTTTAAAGGTATCAAAAAATAAATATGGTGGGATTCATTCCATATTAATAATTACTCTGATCTACTCTTCAAGGCACATATATAGGTTCATTTTAAGTCAGAATTACGTTTTCCAGTTTCCTTTCCTTCTCAGGGATTTAATTTGAACACCTAGTACATAATTACAAATTATCCCTAGTATCTACATAGTTTAGAAGCATCTTATGATTAACCAATAGTCAAATAACTAATGTTATGGGAGTTTTATTTCCCCTCTCTCGGTATCAGTGAATAAAAAGTATGGAGGGAGGTTGAGTATTCCTTCATTACCCGTAGGTGGAAATGAGAACCAGAGGATCAGAAGGCTCACATCTAGTTCAATATACACAGGCATGAATCCGTTAAGCAACCGGACTACGGTTGGAACTATTGATCTCCCACCTCAATGCCTATGCCTCTGGAGAATCCGTTGGTGCAGGTGGTGCCTCTACCTTAACTTCCTTTGCTATAGCTGCTGCTAATAATCCTTCTGGAAAAACTAGTGCTACTACTGGTGATGCTTGGTTGGATCGTGCTTACGCTTTATATGTTGCTTCTACCCCCATATCAAGCTTTTCTCTTGCTTCTCCAAGCACCTCTACCTCTCGATCTAGTGAATATGCTTTCTTTGATGCTTCCAGGTCTTTCTTTTATGGAACCTTAGAAGGGGAGCTACGGGCTGTAGAAAAACCGCATCTAGATCTGTTTGAGGGTTTGTTCGGTAAGTAACTCACTCTGGGTCTACAGCATATGGATTTGTATCTGGGTATGGATCTGCATCTGCATCTGCATCGTATATATGAACAACTTCCTTTGCCCGAGCTACCTTTACTTCTCCCGCTGCTGGTATTGATGCTGGTTCAATAGATGGTGCTGCTAGTGAGCGTGCTAGTCCAACCAGTGCTTCTTCAATGTAATTTATCCACCTTACCTTATTAGTTAGCCTTAAAAGACCTTACTTAGCTCTATAATACGCCTAAGTAGTCAAGAACATCCCCTAAACATGCCGGCAGGATATAATCTATGTCTGCCTGCAAGCAAGAAAATATTTGTGCTGGAAGGGAGAAAGAAAGGCATTTCCTTGAACTCAAACCCACATGAATCCTGCATACTTGTTGGAGGTGATCATAGATACTTTTCCTTGAAGGGACTCACAGATAAGGCATGCTACACCACTAAAACCCCTAGAAGCACTGCAGAAAATGGGCCACTCAAGCTGCAAAGATCAAAAACCAGACAGTTGATTGCATATAGGAAAACATAGAGAGAAACTGAGCCAGAGTCAAAGAATGACTTCCACCACCACTACCAATCCTCCACACATAGGTGCATGTATGTAAGAACCACGAAGACTCAACACACACAATAAGAAGTAGGACAAGCACAACAAATAGGAAACCAAAAACATAACAAAACCTTCCTAGCCAGATGCTAGACATGATGAAGAAGAGCTCAATGAAGAGGGTCCCAAAAGGAAAGGTACATGCTCGCAAGACAAAGGACAAGAATCCATGAGGGGGATCTGGTTATTTATTATGTAACAGCAATGAAAGTGGTGAAATTTTTCCTTGAGGTAAGAATGTAAGTAAGAGAAACCTTGAAATGAAAATGTCACTGCTAATTTGATGATATATGCAACAAATTTCACTCACCAACATAACAAAATTGAGAAACCAAGCAAAGATATAGTCCTGGTGGTAACTTAAATTTTTTTACCAGCACGCTTTCTAGCCCATCGTATACTGGCATAGAAAAAACCTACAATTTTACGAGGCAATATCAAAAGCACAAACCTTGACATGGAAACATAAATGACTGTTTGTGGTTGGTAAGAAGTAAATTGTTTGATTCAATGGTGCAAATTAATTAAGAGTCAAATTATTGGAGCTGGTATAAAATGTACTAGAGTGCTAGCAATAATTTCAAAAACTAGAAAAATACTTGATAGCTTCCAATAACATGTATTACCACCATCATATTTGCTGTTGCAATGAGCCAATCTATTTTTTTTAGTGTCAAGATTAAATTGTTAGAAACATTCTGATCGAAGGCCCAGTAACCAACTATAGCTACTGGGAAGTAACAGAGAGAAATAATAAAATATGCAAACATAACACTCCACCACATGGGGATCTTAGATGGCCTTTCTGGTGATGAAGGAATGGTAGCTTCGATCTCCAGAGCAACATTATGTCCAGCATATGCAAATCCAATTACTCCCAAGGAATTAATAACATGAAACACTGTGGTGGCTGGTTTCATGTAAATACACATAGCTTACATCCTCCACTCTACCATGATAAACGCAGGCTACCCAAGCAATGGTGAAGTAGCTACACAAGATCTAGATGAAAAAATTCAAATTTGGATTCCTGTTCATTCCCACCATACTTCTAAAGTATCCAATACTTGTATCAATAAATGATATTTGACATTTAAAAAATAGATGAATGTCAAAGAAAAACATTGGAATGAGTTTACAAGCTATTTCCATCCCTAAGTCTAGTCCTTTAAATTTTTGGACAAGCTAAATACTTGCCCTCTTTGAGATTTTGGAATAGTATGTGTCTCTAATGATAGTAAAGAGTATATCACAAATTAGGTATAAACAGATAATAATACAGGTTGTAGTACTAGGGATACCACCTATTTCCTATTACAGTCTACTGAAATAGAAACTAATAGACTCTTATCGATGAAATTGCAGAATGCATACCATAAAGACATAAGTGTTGCAGCCATTGAGACCCCTTCCACAAAACTCAGATTGGGTAACAGTGCTAAAAGGTAGTGAATACAATTGAAAATGAGGATCCAGTAAGACTGCCTCAGTGGTTTACAACTTCTTCACATTGTTTCATGAAATTTCTTTAATGATTGTCCACCAGTAACCATATAAACTATGTTCACACCATCTTCAACCATAAAATTTGGGGGAACAAGAATCCATAGGCCAACCTTCTCTCCAAACGCATGCTGTGCTAACTCGTGATATCGATCGAAGCACTTTCTGGGACGATTTCATGCATCTCTACCAGCTTCCAGAGTGTAAATAAGGTAACCAAACAAGAAAGCACATGTACCAGAATACCTGGACCCCTGCACATGAAAAGACTTCATAATATTACTGGATATTTTATGGCTTCAGCTCTGGTCCCAAAAAAAATCCACCCAAAACCCTCCATTGCCTTGTAAATCTGGGCATATGCAACCCAAAACCAGCACCATCACCATAAATCTCCATTGCCCTGTAAATCTAGGGCATATGCAACCCAAATCCAGCATCATCAACGTAAATCTGAGGTGTACGCAACCCAAAACCAGCATCATCAACATAAATTAGGGGCAAATGCAGATCCAAAACCCTCCAACTTAGTAAATCGGGGGCGAATACAACCCCATAAAATCACAGACCAGTGAATCGAAGGCAAATCCAACATTTCATGTTTTATCCACACTTATTTTTTTTGGCTAAACCATAATAATTATTTATTTTAAAAATAATTTTTGGGCTATTTATACAAAACTATACAAAATAGGTTTTATATAAAAAATTCGCCCCTCTAAAATCTAAAACCCCTAAAATTTTCCCTGATGATTCACAACAAGGTGTAGACCTCAAAATGCAGCATAATGATGAACATGACATTAAGGATGAAAATGATGTCAATCCTACAAACAATCCCTTATGGTGCATGAGCTTTCATGGGTATTGCACTAAGAAGAATGCAGGAGCTGGGGTATGGTTGTGCAATACTGAAAACAATCATACTGAGAGCCATGCCTTCAAGCTAGACTTTAAGTGCACAAACAACATTACAGAGTATGAGGCTCTCATCCTAGGATTGCATCAATTGAAAAAACTATGAGCCAAGAGAATAGTTGTCCAAGGGGACTCAAAATTAGTCATCAAACAGATAAATGGAGAGTATACTGTAAAGCATCCTAGATTAAGGGCATACAGAAACAATGTTGTGGATTTTTTGAAAAAATTTGTAGAGTATGACCTTAGGTTTTTTCCTAGGAACCAAAACATAATTGCAAATGGATTGGCCTGCACTGCTAGTTCATATCAGAAAACACCTAGTGACAAACAAATCATTATCCAAACAAAATATAGACCTGTAGTGCCAGATAACGAGAAATATTGGCAGGTCTTGAGGGTGACAAATAGATAGAATATTTCTTGCTCTGCAGGAATGAATTTCAACTACCTTATTCAGATTCTAAATCTGATCAAAACTGTTTAGATAAAAACCCCCCTGACGAAGGAAAACCATCCCTCAACACGGAAATAAACTTGTTGACCAAAGAATTCAAAAAAAAAACTGAAGAATACTTGAAATCAAATGGAGAAGACATTGAGGTGCTGCAGTCTAAGGACAAAAGCATACCTAGAGGATTGGCACCTTTATAGGACCTTTTCAATTTCAACGATGTAGCAAATAAACCCACTGTAGAACACACTGAATTAGATGTTGAAGAATGCAATATAGGCAGAAAATATAAGCCTAAAATGATTAAATTATCCAAGTCTTCGTCTGCCAATATCAAACAAAAATACATTGATCTATTCAAAGATTTTGTTGATGTGTTTTCTTGGAGCTATGAGGACCTAAAATCTTATGACACAGAGATTATCCAGCATAAAATACCCTTGAAAGAAAACCAAAAACCCTTTAGGTAGAAGCATGCAGAATTAACCCAGTACAACTACCTTTAGTGGAAAAGGAAATCAAGAAAATGTATGAGGCAGGAATCATAGTGCCTGTGAGGTTTTCTGATTGCGTATCCAACCTTGTAGCTGTGAAAAAAAAGACAGGAGAAATCAGATTGTGAATTCATTTCATAAATTTAAACAGAGCCTCTTTAAAATACAATTATCCTTTACCCAAAATGGAACACATCCTACAAAGGGTAGTTGGCTCAAAAAGGATTTCACTGTTAGATGGTTTTTCAGGGTACAACCAAGTCTTAGCACTCCCAGAGGATCAACTTAAGACAACCTTCACAACTCCTTGGGGCACTTTCATGTATGTGAAAATGCCTTTTGGACTAATGAATGTTGGGGCCACTTTTCAAAGAGCTATGGACATTTCATTTTCAGAGGAAATAGGGCACTTCATTGTAATTTACCTTGATAACATAATAGTTTATTCCAAAACTGATGAAGAGCACCTTAAACATCTAAGGAAAGTATTTGAAAAGTGCAGAAGGTTTGGGCTATCTTTAAATCCCAAGAAGAAAATATTTGGCCTTCAAGAAGGTAAAATTCTTGGCCATATTATATTAGAAAAGGGGATTAGAATAGATCCAAAAAAAGTTGAGGGAATACTACAGATTAGCCACCCAAGGAACATAAAAGAATTGCAGTCCTTCATTGGGAAAATTAACTTCTTAAGGAGGTTTATTCCCGAATTGACAGAGCTCCTTAGAAACATGACTAATATGGTTAAGAAAGAATTGGGAGTTAAGTGGACTATAGAAGCCAAAAATTCCTTTAAATTTGTGAAACATGCACTCACCTGAGCACCAGTTCTAATTAGCCCAGATTTCACAAAGGATTTCCTCATTTTCTCCTTTGCATCAGAGCATACTGTGGCTGCTGTCCTATTGCAAAAAACCCAGAGGGACATGAGCAGTCAATAGAATTCTTTACCAAAGCACTAAGAGATGCACCCTTGAAATAAAACATTATGGAAAAACGGGCCTATGCCTTAGTAAAGGCCTTAAAAGACTTCAGGGTGTATATTTTGCATTATCTTATCATTTCTTATGTGCCTAACATAGTGGTAAAGGATATCTTGTCACAAGATCCAGATGGAAAAAGAGGTAAGTGGATTGCAGTAATACTAGAGTACAATTTGTAAATCAAACCCACAAAACTCATTAAAGGTCAGGGCTTAGATCAATTAATGGTTGAATCTAACCTACAAGCCCTTGACATTAACATGGTAGATGCCTTGGATGAGCATGAAGGATTTCCTACTCCCATTGTTGAAGAGAAGTTCCAAAACTCACCTTGGTATGCTGACATCTTGTATGTGCTTACAAATCTTAATGTTCCTCCTAATTTATCAAAGACTAAGGCAAGGTTTTTAAAGTTGAAAGCTAGGAATTATTGAATTTTAAATGAATGTTTATATTGGAAAAATTCTAATGGTTTATTGCTTAAATTTTTTCCTAAAGTTGATGCAGAGAGGATGAAGCAGGAATTCCATGAAGGAGAGTGTGGAGGTCATCTCTACTAGAAAACCACAGCCAATAAGATCCTTAGATCTGGCTATTACTGGCCCACCCTCTTCCAAGATGTCCATAAAATTATAGTTGCCTGTCACAAGTGCCAAATTTTTGAAGGCAAAAGAAAGCTTCTTCCCTTACCATTACAACCAATCACGGTTGAAACTCCTTTTCAACACTGGGGCCTAGATTTCATAGGATAAATCCATCCTACCTCATCTTCCCAACACAAATGGATTCTTACAGCCACTGGCTACTTCACAAAATGGTAGAGGCCATCCCTTCTAGGAATGCCACATATTATGTTATTATAAAATATCTTGAATACTGTATCCTATCTAGATTTGTCCGCCCTAGGAAGATTATTATTGATAATGCTGCTGCTTTTGGTTCGAAAAAGATGATTGATTTTTGTCACAGGTATCAAATTGTTCTTGGCCATTCTACTGCTTATTACCCTCAGGGTAATGGGCTTGCAGAATCATCAAAAAAAAATTTGGTGACCATCATCAAGAAGATGCTTGAAGAAAATAAGAAATCATGGCATAACAAGTTGGTGCATGATTTTTGGGCAGACAGACTGACCACAAAGAAATCCATTGGAATGTCCCCTTACCAACTTGTTTATGGAGTAGATGTAGTGTTTCCTACCAGCCTAGGAGTACCAATGATTAAATTGGTCCAAGAGATATAGTCAGAAGAGAACAGCATGGTAAGAAGGATCGATCAAACAATAAATCTCTAGCATACAAGGGAAGAAGTCTACAACAGAGTTCAAAAGGTACAAAAGAACATCAAGAAGTTGTTTGACAAGAGAACTAAAGCTTGTGACTTCAAAATTGGAGACAAGGTACTCAAGTGGGACTCTAGAAGAGAAGAAAAGAGTAAGCATGGAAAATTAGACAGTTTGTGGCAGGGTCCTTACATTATTCAGTCCACCATTGGTCCAAATGCCTTCTTCCTGCAAGAGTTAGATGGTATAGATATGTTTGGGGGTCCTGTCAATGGCAAGATGCTCAAACATTATTACTACTAAATTTCAAGAGTTTAAAGTCTTCACTTCCATTGTAAATACCATTGCTTTGTTCAATTTCACACAAAGAAAAAAAAATACAAAAAGATAAAATAAATGGTTCAGACAAACTCAAAACTTGAACCTCTGATGTTTCAAATAATGGCTCAAATTAGCCCAAAACCTGAGCCAAAGAAAGAGAAAGTTGGTACTAATATGCTCAAAACTTGAACCAACAAAGAAAGAAGAAGAATCAGCTCTAACAAACTCAAAACCAGAGCTGAAATAAAGGAGATGGGTCAGCTCTAACAAGCCCAAAACCAGAGTTGAAGTGAAGAAGAAAAAGTGTCTCTAACAAGCTCAAAACTTGAGCCACAAAGGAAAGAAGGATACTTCAAAGTTTCACAATTCCAAGACTTCAAAATTTTGGTTTCAAATTCCTGTAAAGTTCAGTTCATGTGCAATTGTCTTTATGCCATCAACCCACAGCAAACCAGACAGTCTAATCCTGGTTTGATTGTTTTTAAATTTTTGTTGTAGAATATAGAGAAGAAATATGCTAGATAGTTTAATCCTAGCAGATATTAGTGTAGGTAGAGAAACTATGAGGCCAACTGTCTAATCTGGTCTCATGGAGAAATAAGGGTAGAGTTAGATTAGTGTCTTCTTCTTTCAATAAAAAAAAAATGAATGATGCAAAAGGTCTGCAAGTCTAAATGCACCTTGAAGAAAAAATGTTAGGACAGTTGGATGGGTAGGTAGATTGTTTGGGAAATGTTTTCTACTGATATTATTTCTTCATGATTTGTGGCAGCTAATCAAAGAAGAAAAGGATGGTTAAATATTAGGCATCTAGTCTACTTCCAAAGAATTGAATCTGTAGTTATTGACATCATCAGGAAGATACCACCCCCATGTGGAGCCATTGTTAGCCACCTATAAATTTTTGTCAAGAAAACAGGTGACTAAATCTGTTTCTGAGCCTTCAAGAGATACATTTCCCTTGAAAATATCTCATTCTTTAAGTCTCTATGTGTCTTTTGCCTTTGAAAGATCTTCACTATTGTTTCCACTGAAAAAGCCTCATTGTTTGTGAAAGAATTTTCTCAGAAAAATCCTCCATCTGCCCCTTTTTATCCCTGTAATTTCCCCATTTTCACCCCTTTTTTCCCTTTTAAAAATTTCCCTAAAAACCCCCAAAATCCCTTCCTAAGTCTTCTAAACCATCTAATTCCCCTTTGTAAACCATGTGAAATCTCTTCATTTGGTGGAAAAACCCCTTTTTCCCCCTACCAGAACCCTTCTCTAAGCCTTAAAAGCCCTCTTTTTGGCTTAAAAAACACTTATTTTGCATTAAAAGATTTAGCCCCTTTCAGCTAAACCCCTAACCACTTCCCCTCCATGAAACCCAGCACCAAGACCAGGCTCTAAGCCCTTGAGCACTTATTGCAATCGGAAGATTGGTCGGGAGTGTTTTTCCTTTGTAAAGTGAAATCTTCCGATGCAAGAGTAAATTGTTCTATTTAGCCACGGGTGCAATACCCACTATCGATCTGTAAATATCCGACGGTCCGCCAAATCTCACTGTGCACCCGCCTCATTCCTTTGTTACCCTCCGATGGTGATCTCCACGGTTGATCTTTAAATAATCCAACAGTCATCGCACCACCGCCCCAATCGCCAATCGCAATTTTTTAAATGTGCCACTTACGTTTCCCTGATTGGCTGACTCCCGTCTGGATCCTGGCTATTGAATCCACAAGAACCAATGACCAGGATTTGATCTCACTCCACCCCTGTATTTCCGATTGGCCATCCCCAATCCAATCGCAACTGTCAATATTCCATTGATCCGACGATCCATAAGTAATTGCAACATCATACCATCGAAGTTTTTTGGCCCCTACCATCCTCCGGTGCGATTAGATCGCAGTATTCCATCGCATCCGATCCGATGGCTCTACTTTCTCCCTTCCATTCATTTGAACATCTACCTTCGCATTCCCTTTCTAGATCTCAGCCATTCCTTCCGCTAATCGGACAACCCATATTAAAACCACCATTGACCTGTCCCCCCATTACCAACCACGCAACTGTCCATATTGTGCTCCATCCATCACCATTAGATCTCAAAATCCCAGATCTGACGACCGGCATCCATATTGCATAACTTTGGTGTTCGGGTTTTAACAGTTTGAATTCACGCGATATGGGCGGTTTAATTTTGCCACGTGTCAGCCGGCAAGCGATATTGCGTTTTTTTGGGGTAAAATTCAAAACCACTCCATTGCAATGTAAAAACAGTTGTTTTCTCCTGGAAACCACTTCCCCTCTTCCACCCCCGAAAGTTCTTCTGTGTGGTCTCAACCGTTGATCTATATAGATCCATGGTCCTCATTCCATCACATTATTCATTCATATTTCTCCATCGGGCTTCCATAGAGTTCATCGGAGTAATATCCACCATTGATCTCCTCCTGATATCCAACGGTCCACGATAAATCGCCCTCCGCCCATGCCGGTCCCACCATTCAAAGACCGATTTCACTGCTTTTTCATACTTTCCCTGTGTATTGTGCCCAAAGGATAAATTTTAATGTTTTACAATAAAGGTAACTTATTTTGCCTAACCTCTAAAGCAATCCCACCAGTGGATCCTGACCGTCGATCTCCTCCATCAGATCTAATCCAATGGTCCAGAGCCATTTCTTCATCAAACCTTCATATGATCATTGTTTCACCATTCTTTTGCAATTTTCACCATTTCTTCGCTACAGCCACTGCTTCCACTGCTGCAGCTCCATCTTCCATAGGCCTCCAAAAGCATCCAACCTCTATTCCCAGGGATTTTCTTAACAATTTTATTGTGTTTTACAGGTTTACAGAGCGATGAATTCATTCTGTTTCCATAGTCACAGTCATTTTGACTCAGAGTGCAGAAATATCATCGCTGAAGTGGCAAAGAGTATCAGAGGTGAAATTAAGGAAATTGACGGCTCCTAATTGGAGATTTAATGACATAATTTAGTGTTTAAAGGTGTTAAAGACATAGTGAAGACCATAAAGAAGACTGAGGCCTAATTCAGCCTAAAACACAGACCTAAAAGTGAATTAAAAGTGTTTTTAGGGAAAGACAGAGACATCTGTCAATCCGAGAAAGCCTCCACCACCACAGCAGAGGCCAATTGAACCCTCTCCAGCACCAAAAGCCAACCTCCCCAGCTACCAAAAGACACTTGTAGCCTCACAGAAATCAAAGAAGACCTAGTTATTACCAGAACATAAGACATTCGCCTAAAGGCAGCTGAACAATTAATACAAATCAAAAGATATTATTTCTAATTGTCAGCAAAGTTATTTTAAAAGATAAAAAATAGCCCAGAAGCCAATATTTTTTACTATTAGGCCTCTAAAAGCATAAACAGAGTGATGAAGTAGAGTTATAGGTTGAGTGCATTCCTGCCTTATGTCTTGCCTGGTTTTCAAAGGCCAAGAATTGCATTGATTGTGAAATTAATGATACTTAACCCCTAGAAACTCTCCCACTTCTAGATTTTCTTATAAATTCTCCTTGAGGACCACATTTTAAGGGTTCGTCTCTGGATATTTAATTGCATTTAATATTTTTATGAAGCTACTGAAGTCCTGTTTGCAATTGGAGATACATAAGATGAAATGATAAGTTTGAAGCTGTAGAGACCCATCGGGCTTGTTGATTGTAACTGGTTTGAACATCAAATACAAGCTACTGATTTATGGGATCCTGATTTATGTCGATGGTGATGTTTTTTTCATTTTCAATTGTTTTTTCTCTTTATATTTCCATTATGTCCACTTTATTTCATAAAGAACAGTAAACATAGAGCTAGGATTTACTCTTGACAGTACCCTACTCTTGCTGATAAGCTCTATCTATATGTTTTCCTCCTTTGAAACTTTTCCTTAAGAGTACATTGAAGAAGGTTGGTTTCGAAGCACTTGCCTGATCTTAGATTGCTCTTTATGATTATCATCTATTTTTTCTTACAGAATATTCTGAAATCAGGATAGGTTAAAAGTCCTTACTTGATCTTAAGCTGTTCTAACTGTTTTCTAAATGTTTTCTAACTGAAATTACTTCAATGCAGGCTAGTTTCAAAGCACTTACCTAATCTAGGATTACTTTTATGTTTTATTTTAAGTGTATGCCAAAGCAATATAGTTTCAAAGCACTTTCTTGATCTTAGGTTGCTCTTTGTTCTTCACTTGCTCGTTCTCCATTTCCTATTTGTTTTCATTCCATAAATTCAACTTAAGAGATCCTTTGACATAGATCACTTGCCCCACGAATCATTATTGAAACTTGTTGTCCAATTAAATCCTCTTATGACTCCATAGCCCAATGGGTTAAAGCTGCTTTCTGCCTATCTTATCAGCTAAATCATCCCTTCACTTGCATACACCTTCACCCTTTATTTGAACTTCCTTCATCTTCCATATCCTTGTCCAACCAAAAACAAAAAAAAACAAAAACCCATACTATTCATAACTAGCCTAATATCACATTTCAAGACTTAAAGATCACATCTTCAAAACACATTTATAGAGACATCCCTCTCTGGATTCAGGAGGGCTAGATCCTAGAATCCAAAAGTGGTTCGTATGTTACCTCTGCAATTTGTATTGCCAAACTTGCAAATTACAGAGACCCTAACAAGGAGTAATAGACATCTACACAATCAGGAGGACCCAATCAAAAAAAAGATGCTTAAAAATAACACCACACCACACATGCACAAAAATGAAGAAATCACTTATGTACACACACTACACAAGAATGATTCAAGCGTAATACTTCTTCAGGTACAGTCCATTCCTAGGTTGCACCAAAGGAATACCTTCATAATCGATTAGCTCATAGGCCCCATTTTTCAATACACGTTTAACGATATAGGGCCCATGCCACATAGGATGGAATTTTCCCGCCAAAATCTTATCATGTGCTTGATCATACAAGAGGACGAGGTCCCCTTCAATAAAAGAACGTGGAGAAACCGTTTGATCGAAATGAGCTTTAATCTGCTTTTTCTATGCCTCGATAACCAAAGCAACCAAGCAACGAGTTTTGTCCAGTCTTTCCAGATACAGGAGACGTTCTTCCTCCGGGGAAGTATTGAGTAGTAATTCCACAACCAAATTTAGAGAAGGGATCTCACATTCAACCGGAAGAGTAGCTTCCAGACCATACACCAACTGGAAAGGTGTGAATCCGGTCATGCTCTTCATTGACGTTCGGTAGGCCCAAAGAGCTGAGAAAAATTGGAGATGCCAGTTGGATTTGTGTATACCAATCATTCGTTAAAGCATCATGACAAGCACCTTGTTCATAGCTTCAACCTGGCCATTTGCTTGAGGGTAGTATGGCATCGAGCTATTTTGATGCAAGCCCAACTTTGATGTCAGCTATGCCATCATGTAGTCCCGAAAATGAGTGCCATGATCGGTGACGATGGCTTGAGGAATGCCGAAACATGTCATCACATGGTTGAAAATGAATTGTGCAGCTATCTTACCATCGGCAGCTAATGTAGGCATCGCCTCGGCCCACTTGGTGAAGTATTCTACGGCAACAATGATATAAGCATGCCCCCCGGCCGAGTGACGGTTACATGTCATAAAATCAATACCCCATTTGGCAAAAGGGCCTATGGTAATGATAGGATGTAATGGAAGGGATGGCGCACACATCTTGCGTTGGAAGATCTGGCACACATGACACTTTCTTACTACAAAAATACAATATTTAAATATAGATGGCCAGAAGTAACCTACACGCAGAATCTTCTGGGTGGTAGCATAACCGGAAATATGACCACCACAGTCGCCACTATGACAGTTATTAAGGACTTTCTCAGCTTCTTACAAGGTCAAACATCGGCGGAGCACAGATTCGACTTCGACATGATATAAATTATCTCTGACAATGCAATATGGTTGGGATTGATGCCGAATGCAATGTCGAGCATCCTTTGTCAACTTGGACTGGAAGGTCTATGTTTGAAGGTACATGATGATATCAACGTACCAAGGATAGAGAGTGCTGATTAGAAAGAGAGTTTCATCTGGGATATGATCCTCACATTGAGACGGACTAGAGTTGGTAGGGAGAGAGCAGATAAGATCAGCAAAAACCAGTGACTTATTTGATTTGGCAGTAGTGAACTCCAAATCGAACTCCTGAAGGATTAAAATCCATTTGGAGTAGTTTCCCCACAGCAATTGTCGAGACAAAATTTAAGTCATGGGGTTGCAGTCGGAAATCACTGTTACCGTGCACAATAGGATGTTATGGAAAAACTACTGAACGACCTAGATCGCGGCAAGCACCAACTTATTGATGTGGGAATAACACGTTTCAGTGTCGAGGATATTTCGAGACTGATAATAAACCATGTGTTCGTTTCCATCATTGTCATCCTATACCAAAACCATGGCTATTGTGCTAAATGCAACAGCCAAATAGAGGGTAAAGTCATGATGATAGTTAGGAGGACGTATTAACGGAGCATTGAAAAGCAACGTTTTAATTTTATTGAAGGATTGCTAAGAAATTTCATCCCAACGAAAGGGAACATCCTTTTTTAGAAGTCACATAAACCCTTTGGCCGCTTCTGCATAGTTCGGGATAAAGCGATGTAAAAAATTTTCTTTCCCTTGAAGACTCCGAAGTTGATGTAATGAGGATGGGGATGGGAGATTAACAATAGCCTAAACCTTGAGAGGGTTAAGGTAGATTCTATATTTAGAGACAATGAATGCCAAAAGACGACCAGAGTCAATTCAGAAGACGCACTTGTGAGGATTAAGCCTGATGTTGTAACATCTGCAACAGAGAAAAATCTGGCAGAGATGTTCGGTATGGTCTTCGCGCCGAGCTAAATGAGTCGGCTAGTCATCCAGATATGGCTGAACAATGTTACCTATCTCATGAAAGGCGTAGGACATGACACGTTGGAAGGTAGCCCCAGCGTTTTTCAAGTCTAACGGAAGCTTCTTATAGGCGAATGTGCCCCACGAAAAGATGCAGGTTGTCTTATGTTGATCAGAGGGTAAAATATTAATTTGATTATAGCCCGAGAAGCCGTCCATAAGGGAATAGATCTCACTCCCCGCACAGTCATCGATGATCTGATCTATAAAGGGGGTGGGATAGTTATCCTTAGGGAAAGCCCGATTGATGTCTTGGTAGTCAACACAGACTTGAATTGTGCCTTACTTCTTATCCATAGGGATAATATTGGAAACCCACTCTGTCAGAGGGATCAGATATATGAAACCTGCTTTAAGAAGTTTCTCAACTTCTGCTTTTATAGTAGCGGATCTTCGAGGATGTACTGGGCACAGACGCTGGTGCATAGGCTTCGCACCAGGATAGGTGGGAATTTCATGCACGATGATACTGGGATTGATCCCAGACATCTCTTCATAAGACCATGAAAAAACATCTCGGAATTCGTGGAAAAGGCTAGTGTACACCTGAATCTCTTCGAGAGAAAAAGTGACTCCCATGTGAATGTTCTTGATGACTGCTGGTTTAACAGAGATTTTGATAGGAATTTTTTGGGTAATATTACTCAGATTTCCTTCCGAAAGAACCTCATGAGTCAATATTGGTGTTTGGAGAGGCAGAGAGGGAACCTGAGATGCAAAACGCTCGAGACAATTAGACATTGCCCCCAGGCCAGGCATGAACGAGGAACGATGATGTCCATCACTCCACAACAGATATTCAAGAGACATAATCTCCATGATAGCTTCGTCACACGGAAAAAATTCTCTCAAAGGATCAGGTGAATCTTCATCGTCGAGCCAAGGGGATTGAGAATAAACATCAAGAGCCATGCTCAAAGGAGAATTTTCAGCAGGAGGAGGATCTGATGTGGCAATGATCTCGCAATAATTAAACTCAACTAGGGTCAGAGGCATTGATTCTCCAAAAGAGGTAACCTGTTCAGGAGAAGGGATGATCCATGGGTCATCCGAACTAGAGATGATGTTGACTTGAATGGTATTCGGTGGTGGAATGGGAAAAATACCCATGAGAATGGGGTCCTTGAAAAGACCAGGTCCCACACTGTCAGGGGGATTAGGAATTTGATCCATGTATGGTACGTTGTTCTCAGAGGATGAGGTAAAGAAAGAAAACTGATCAACAGTAATAATCTTGCCCTCATGTGGAAACTTCAAAATATGAAAGAGGGTGGACGGAATGCATAGCATGGCATGGGTCTAGCTGTGACCAAGTAGAATATTGTATTTGAGTTTGGCATCAACCACTTCCACTTCGACGTTGACTGTCTTACCTTGTAATGTGATCAGTAGACTTGCAAGAACACCCAAGGGTTTTGATTCCCTTCCATCGAATGCCTCGAGGGCATTGGGAGATGAAGTGAGGGCTAGAGCGCTGATGGATTTCTAGCAAGAAGATGACATAAACGTAGGTAGAGGCACCTTCGTCCAAAACAGCTCTGTGAATGTTGAGGTCTTTGATACTGACTTGTATAACAAGAGTGATTTGATGTGGAATTTGGGGCACAAAATTCTCTAGATCAAAGGTCAGAAGGCTAGAATCGAGAGGATCAATTCCACCGATTGCAGATAACAGAGCTTTTCGTTGAGATGGGAAACTTTGAAGCACTTCCAACGTAGACATTACAGAGGGTGCCTATGCCAAATCCTCAACAATGCTGTAATGCTGAGCAACACAGGCATTTGGATTATAGGAAGACTTTCGAAGAACACCTTTGGAAGGTGGTCGTACAACGGGCTCAGCGCTGGGCTTCTCAATTTCTAAAGGACCAAAGGCAGGTGGGGGAGGCGGGCCATCAACGACTTCCTTCCCAGCTGCCTGGCGTGATATGACATAATCCTTCGATCGAGTGGCAATTAAAACAAGTGCAACACCATTCATCATGAAGACTTGAGACCCAAATGGTGCAGAAGGTGAAGGCTGCTCTACCATCTGGGTCTACTAAGATGGAAAACGTTCCTTAAGAACTGTCGAAGTTCCCTTAGAGCCTTTAAGAATTTGAATAACCCCGGATCGTCGGGGACAATATTTGGTGTAGTGGTCTTCATTACAGATCAGGCAAGGGTACTTCGATTTTCATTGCGAACCATCATCGGCACGTGGTTTGGAGGAATATGGTTTTGGGGCATCGGATTTGGCCTTGCCTTTGCCCTTCTTCTTCCCTTTGGAAGCCTTGTCTGTAGGATTAGCCTAAAAGGCATTGACCTCCATGGTATTACCAGAATCGGGAGCAGTGGGAGGATTTGAATTATTGGAAGAATTCGATTTCTACTTCCCATTAGAAGACTTACGAGAATTCTAAGAGATGGAACCAATAACACCATCAACTGATGGGGTAGGCGGTGCTTTAGAGGTCCCTGGTCGCGAGGAATCATTCAAGATATCATATAACGTGCCAGACTGAGAGTACACTAAATCGAGGTACTGGGCATGAGCGATGGCTTGTTCCTCGGTTACACATGCCCCCATAGCAATGTCCTGTGCAATCTTGTTGACAAAGGAGGTAGTGAACTAGTGAGTTAGAAGCTGATCAACAATGTCAAACTTGATCAGACGACGATGATGTCTCCACTCATGAATATGACCTGAAATATGAGTGGCTTTGTCCTATTTCAGAGATGTCATGAGATGCATCCTGGCTTCATAATGAACCGGTAAATGAAAATGTGTCAAGAATTCCATAGCTATAGTATTGAAGTCTTGAAAAATACCACGGGGTAGTTCTATGTACCATTTAGCAACAACACGAGTAAGAGTGTGCTAGAAAAGACGTAAACTGATTGAGTCATCAACCCAAGAGTTCGAAGAACACCACAAATGGTAGGTCATGACATGTGCTTGGGGGTCTTCCCTAGACTTGCCTTCAAATTTGGGACAGTCACCAGGTACCTTCATCGGAACTGGAGGCCAATATGGATTATGAAGTATTGGATCATTGGTCAACTTGGACACATCCAGTAATTCCAATGTGGCGAGGAAAGGCAACTGAGGATTAAAAGGTATGCCAAGTCCCCGATAAGGACCTGTACCTGTACTCCATCCTGGTTGAGCATAATTCTTCCCCCATTGGTTTTGTCCTAGAGGATTTTGACCATAGGGGGTATAAGCCATATAATTGGGCTGATACGGTTGCTGAAAACCAGGATACGAGGATGGATAACCAGGGTACTGACCCTGATTATATGTGGGCCTCGTTTGAGCAGTGTACGGATTTGACTGTGGAGTATAAGTGTAGCCTAGCTGTTGAAGGTAATAACCAGAACCTTGGGACGGGTTGTAAACTGGTCGAGAATGACCTTGAAGGTAATAGCTGCCTTGGGGTCGAATGGGCTGCTGGTAAGTGGGACCCTGCTAAGCCCGATAAGTTGGGTGCACAGGCAGGTTAAGCCATGGCATAGAATATATCGGCTGTTGAGCAGGGTTAATTGGTTGTGCAGGTTTTCCTGGTTGAACATGTTGACCTGGTTGTGCAGGTTTCCCTAGTTGAATAGGTTGGCCTGGCTGAACAGGTTGTCCTGATTGAACAGGTTGACCCGGATGATGAAGGACACCAAGCTGTCCTAGCTAAGTAGGTTGGGCTAATGGCGGGAGAGGGCCAGGTTGTGTCTGATAACCAGGTTGACCTGTGACAGGACCATAATATGGTCCTAGTTGTGCAACATTTTGACCAATTGGAAGATGAGGTTGTTGAGGTTGCACCAACGGTTGAGAAGGATGGGTTTGCCCCCCAAGACCATACAACGGTCTAGGTTGATACCTTGGTTTCCTTGTGAGTCCTTGAGGTTGCCCTGGCTGGACCACAGGGTGAGGCTGTAGAGTTTGACCTTGAGGGTTGTAAGACTTCCCTTGTGGACTGTAGAACAATCCCTGTTGGCCCGAAGGTTGTCCCTGTAAGGGTTGTCTTTGCGGGTCATATAGATAACCTAGTTGGGCTGAAGGTTGTCCCTAGAAGGGTTGTCCTTATGGACCAGAAGCATATCCTTGCTGAAACAAAGGCTGTCTTTGAAGGTTCTGCCCTTGTTGACTAGAAGGTTGCCCAGCCTGGGTGGATAGAAAACCGTTAATATACTGATAAGCCTTAGGAGCAGGAAAACAAAGGGGGTTGCCCTGTTCATCATATTGATATGGAAATACGTAAACCGGGGCACCATCCAGTCCATAATGGGAAAAGTAAGGATGGTTGAGGTCTTGAGAGGATGGACCAACCTCGAAGTTTGACGGTTGTAAAGACAACCGATATTCCTGAGGAGAGATATTCTCGGGAATAACATAAGCTATGTAAATGTCTTCAGGAACTGACAAGATCCTGTTTGACTGAGTAGTGACAAAAATAATAGATGCAACTACGTAGACAGTATGCCTAACAAGTATTGATGTGACGAAAGGAGATGCCATGAGAGGTGTCGATGGCAACATCCCTAACGAAGGAATAATCGGCCTCGTGGATGGAGTCGATATTCCCATAGTGGCCACAACTGCCATGACCTGACTTAAAGACCTATATCTAGTTGGGATCGAAGGACCAGGTGAAGACATAACAAAATATTCGAGGATTTTTTTGGGAAAAAGCTGGTAATCTTCACCAGATGTAGGAATTTCCTCACCAGGAGAAGGACTAGGTGAGTCCATATCTGACCCTACCGCAAGATCTTCTAAAAGACGACAGGGACTAGGAGGTATAATAGCAGATAAGAAAGGTGATCCCGATGTAAGAGGATGGAAGTGTTCCCCTACTCCAACTCCAAACCAAGCATTGGAAAAGGGCCAATTGAAGTCAACTGGTCCTCCAAAGGTAAGTTTGGATATAACCAGTCCCTCGTTGGGAAACTCGGATACAATGGGTTGTTGATACTTAGCAGAGGACTTAGAGACCTCTGGTGAATCGTCTGTGTAAGGACTACCAGTAGAAGAAATTGATGGATCCACCACTGTGACTGTAATGAAAAGAGGAAGAGATCAAAATAAAGACACACAGGAAAAAACCAAGGCAAACAATCAACAGTCCGAAAAAAAATCTCTAAATGGGCGTGTGATCGTAGGTGATTAATTTTACCACATTGAAACTATAAATTTTACCATTTCATGTTTTAAGAGTCTAGAAACGAGTAAAATATAACTCTATCTCTTTCAATTTGGAAGCAAGCATGAAAGGACAAGCGCTTGATGATCTTTTCAAATTTAACAAGTTAGTAAAGATCGAAATGACTGCTCTGGTAATCTAGGCAAATGGGTGTACCAGCTATCCATGAACTTCCATATACACCTTGGTTAGAAAATGAAATAGAAATCAACCAAGGACTTGACGTACGTGCAGGTAATCTCCCCGAACGCTGTGTCTGGTGTATCACGAGTAAAAGGTGGCAGACTCGGCTTCCCACGGATAAAGGATAGAAACCTAATGGGGTCTCCCTTTATATACGTGATGGTACGGGGAGCAGAAGTCCATACTAATGCTATCTAAAGCCAAATGGCGAACGACAGCTACTAGGTTTAACGATGTTGGAACACGTCACTAGCCTAGACCTCTAGATATTTCGTTAATGTTTCAATGTTTCCTTAGGTTAATTTAATAAATTTTAGAGTTGATCTTCAATTTATGTTTCAATTTCAGGCCCTATCGAATGTTGGATCTCAAAAATCCTCTAAATGCACACTACATGCCACAATATATCACTTTGTTCAATGAAGAGCTAACTACGGGAGGGTTGAGAGCTTTTCAAATACCACCAAAATGAGCACAAAAACATCCACTACTGTCTCTAATGCAAGCTAATGAAACTAAAAACTTTTCTCTTAGAGTTATATAACACTAATAATGTGAAAAATATTTCAATTTTCACTAGACTAATGAGAATGCGAAGAGATTTGTCTTTTTATTTTTCAATGTTTTAGAGAAAATGCACTAAATGAATGAAAAAACTAATGAAAAACCAATTCAATAAATGACAGTGAGAGAGCTGAAACAAACAAGTTTACTCAATGCAAACGCATGCAATCAAAACATAAACTGATGATGAAATCCCGCAAAATGAAGAAAAATCTCAAAATACTCACACAAACCGTGTAACCTAGGCTTGGATTGAGAGAAAGCGAAACTTGAATAAAAGAGAGGACAATCACTCAACTAACACAATGACACAATGGAATCCAGCAAAACGAATGCAAGGAAGTGAAAATGAAGTCGACTGGGAAAACAAGGACCCAAAAACTCCCACAGGAGGCTCAACACACTGTAGCACCTAGAAGCCCTAGGGCTAGAATTCAAAACTGATGGAAAAGGGAAAACAACCGGAGTACAAGGGCCAAAAACAGTCAACAAAGACTTCAAAGCATTCAATCACTCAGAAAAATGACACCAGGACCAAAAATAAAGCTCAGAGAGCCCAAAAGCAAGCAAACCCTAACACCAAATAGAGTTGGCGCACCTGTTTGGCTGTAATCTACGCCAAAACAGTGTTGGCGCGGGGGCCTAACTAGAAACTAGCACCAGTTGGCATGCCTTTCAATAGGTAAACCACGCCAATTGAGTATACTATGGGAAGAAATGAAAAAAGAGAAAATAGAGACTGGATCAGGTCTTCTGGGGCTGAACAGGGGTTTGACACCAAAGGAGGTGAACGAGAAGAGAAAATAAATCAATCAAAATCCAAAAACAGCCAAAAGAGAAAATACTAACTCCAACTAAATCCCCAACGGGGTCGCCAGTTTGTTGAGGAGGTAAATCGCGCAATGACGTTGGTTCCTAGTTACAAAATGAAAAAAGTCATAACGAGTAGCCTACCTAAAATCCCATGCAATGGTCATTGAAGAAAAGATTATGTTTCCCGTCCCTTGCTTGACAGATCACAATCCTTCCGTTCGACAAGTCCGAACACCTGAACACATGTAAGGAAACAACGACATACAACGTAAAATCTAAAGCATTTAACCATATATCAGTCAGAGAGGATATAATTCATTGCATAAAGACATAAACACATGAATGGGACCATAATATTAGTTTCTTATATTATAAATAACAAAGGAAAGATTACAACCAAAAGCTCTGACGCTATGATCTTCCTTCGGCGGGGCTGATAGTGGAGTGCATCTCAACAAAGCCTGTCGGGAATCTGGACGAAGCTCTCTCTCTTGGGCTTGGCTCTCAATGGTTTCCCAACTATAGTTTCCTTCCTACAAGTTCAGCTAGCTTGCTAATGGACAAGGCATGCTTTTATAGATGGAGGAAGGGGAGTTGGGATCCCTATAATCATGGGATAGGCCCTATCTCTAAGGAATCTTCCATGATAGGTGGAAAACCACTTCCTATACATGGAGATCCGGAGCCAAACCACCCAACTCCTTTTGATGACTCGTTCAGGAGTTTGTTGGAATCAAACTTCCGCCATTTATTTTTAAAAAAAATCCCTTATTAAGCCTGGCATGAGTGAGACACAGGGACAGAGCGCTAGTTGGCACGCTCTCTAGTGTGGATTTCCCCCATTGGCGCGAGGGATGAACTGGCTAGCCACGCCAAGGCTAAAACATATATTTTTAGGGTTTTCTATAGGAAACTTTCTTCAGGAGAATGTTTTTCCTTATGCAAGAGGATGTCATGAAGGTGGTTTGAGGACATTTTACTGTTCACAGGTTATGGGAATAGTCCTCCAATGTAGAGGATGAGGGATGGCAGGGACAATGACAAAATTCTATGTAACACCTTCCCAAGATGTTACATAGGTAGAATGGCTATTAAGATTTAGTGAACAAGGGGGAGAAACTACCAAATTGGGAGAGCTTATGGTATGATTTGGTATAGGAGGAAATAAGGCAGAATAACAGAGATGGAACTTCTTCCAAGGGTGAGGATGAAGAAAAATTTGCATTGGATGGAAAGGAAAAGAAAGGAAAAGGGAATAAATCTCAATCCAAGCCAAAATCTAGTCAAGGGGACAAGAAGAAATATTTTTCCACAATTAAATGATTCCATTGTTATGAATTCGAGAACTATGCCATGAAGTCTCCGCACAAAAAGGAAATAAAGAAGACCCCAAGAGGAGCATCAGGTGAATCCTTAGCTTCATAGTTTGATCTTGAATTCACCCTTATCGCATGCATGAACAACACAGTAATGGGTAGTGCGTGGTACTTGGACTCAGGTGCATCGTTCCACATGACATGGTGTATATACTTTTTCAGTGACCTGGATGAAAGATATTTGTAGATGCACATCGAGATGGGGGACGAAAAAAAGTATAAGATGATTGGGGTTGGTATAAACACCTTTTAGAGGGATTCAGGTTGCCCCCTTAAGCTCAAGGATGTCATGTTTGTTCTGTGCCTAAAGAAAATCTCATCTCTGTTGTAGTTTTGGAAGATGATGGTTATGATATGATCTTCAAAAAAGGAAAGGCATTCCTTAGAAACATAACCATGGGAAATATGAAGTAGATTAGGGTTCATGAGAAGAAATTGTATAAGATATATGTGGAAGAATGTGTTTCATTAAGAACAAAGGAGGAGAAGGTGCAAAGCCTCGATTTTAGTGAAATTTGGCATAAACTACTTGGCCATTTTCATCCTAGCGCCCTGAAGATTATGTAGTAAATAATCACATTCCTCCCCAAAGGATCACTTGAGTAGTAGGATGTATGCAAAGGATGTACATTATTGAAGTAAATAAAATACACATTCCATGATCGGGACAAAAAATTGCATGCAGTCATCGAAAGTATCCACTCTAATGTATGTGGACCTTTCTTGATAGCATCCACTGATAGAAACAAATATTTTGTTAGTTTTATTGATGGCTTATCATGGAAGTGTTAGACCTTCTTCATGTAGAAGAAATATGAAACATTCTCCAAGTTCATATAATTCAAGGCACTGGTGGAGAAATAAACTGGCAAGAGGGTGAAGGCTCTCAAGAGCGATGTAATATTCCCAATTTTCAATGAGTTAATTAGAATATTAGAGTTCTTAATTTTCTCAATTAATTAAGTAAATAAATGGGTGGAGGGACCCATAAACCCCATACATGAATAAAATCCTCTTTTTTTGTGTGTGTAGGTTAGTAGATAGTATATCAAAATCATCAAGTAGTGGAGCAACTCATTAATGAAGGAAAAGCGGAGATTACGGAGAGATAATGAGGAAAATGATGGAGATAGTGGAGGAATAAAAGTAAGATCATATATCATTAATAATATAGTGATGGAGGAAGTGATGCATTAAATGCACACATGATGGAGGGAGTGGAGATTAATTACAGAGATAATGGGGATCATGGAGAGACATCACAGTCTTCATGGAGAATAGTGGCCACATGTGCAACGTAGTTATGAGGTGGGCCAAGGCTAGGGAAGGCTCACAACCATATAAGGAAGATGATAGAAACAAATAAAATCAGTATGGAATTTGAAATTGTATTTCCATTTGACATTTATTTGGACACTTCAATTGTTTAGCTAAGTCTGCTGTGTTGTTTAGCACACATGTGTTCTCGAGCAGGAATCCCACCCTTACCCAAGGGGAACTTCGAGTGCCTACTTTGGGAAGGTTATTTTGAGCATCCATTCATCATCTAGGATTGGTGCCACATTCAACCCCTCCCTTCTTCATAGATAGCTTCAAGAATTACGCATTCCTGTCTTAGGGTTTGAGAGGAGGAAGGTATTTTCTAGCATTTCCTCTAGGAAACCGGTGGAGGATTCATTCTTTCACCTTGAAATTCCATTTCAGTCTTCTAGGAGTAGCATTGTGATATCTGGCATCAGGCCATCACATTACACCTCCAAGCAACAACAATTTCTTTAAGAATTGTGCAGTCCAGTCAGGAGAATATAAGGGAGGAAGAAATTTCCAAGTATTTCAGCTTGGAATCCTATGGTAGGTCTTTCCCTCACTTCAGTGATATTATTCTTATCATCTGTGAGCTATATTTCATCATTCAGTAGTAGGCTATAGCTTCAGTGTTGGAACAAGGTCTCCTAAAGCTGCAAATTTTGTACATTTTTGTATATTTTTGGTATTATATAGTTTAACGTAGGGGTTTTGGGGTGGGTCAAAGCCCCGAATGAATTGTAATGGGTCAAGGGTAGACCAAGATTCTGCAAACCATAGTTTTCAGACCATTGGATACATAGGCTAAATCGATATAAATAGATGAGATTTTTTTAGTCTTAAGGTAGGAAAGAATTGAGACTGATGCTAAGCACGAATTGTTAGATCTGTTGTCGGGTTGTTTGGGTAAAGAATCATACTGGCTGTGTGCTTGAAGATCCTTAGTCCTTTTGTGTGCAGACCCTGCTGGCTATGTGCGTAGGTGATATTTTGGTATTGTAAGTGGATTTTAATATTAATATATATGTGAAGTACTATTGGACATCTAATGCTATCTGGATCTGTTTGGTTATGATTGATGTGAACCTGGGTTATATAATTAAGTTGCGAAAGTGTCTATTTAATTTCTGTGAACTGTGAAAGTATCTATGTTTCTGGTATACGTATTTATGATATGTTAATTACTACAATTATAGTGTTATGTGCTGATATTTTGTATTTCGCATGTGGATGTGGAGCTATTTACTAGATCTGTACAGAAGAATAGCTTTGTTATATTATGTATTATATTGTCAATAAGCCTCTGAATAGATCTTTTAGTGCAAACTCAACAATTGGGGAACACAGATCGTCTTGACTTACCTACTCTCTCACAGGGTTCAGAAACCTGGTTCCAGCACCCTCCCATACTACTCTGAGTGCGACTTTGGCCTACGCAAGCAGGTCACTGCCGAAAGGGCCAGTAGTATAGGGGTTTTTTGGCAAACCTTAACCTCCGAACCTGGGTCAGGACCCCTTGAGCTAACAAATGGTTTCATTGCTGGGACTGGGATAATTTTGAGAGAGGGATCTAGTAAAGCCAAGAACACTTTGGAGACCTGAGAAGAAAGAGATCGACGAGTGGTTCAAAAATCAAGTTCAGCAATTCCCAGTGAAAGAGAATCGTAGTGAAAAGTTGACTGCAGAGGAGTGGAATAATAATCACATTTTCACGGATATCTATGAAATTTTCTTCGTGACATTTGCAACTGAGCTCTAGGAGTGGGTCACAAGGCTCGTATATTTCTAGACGTGTTGGAAGGATGAGAAGATTATGCATTGGACTCCAGAAATGATCCTGCAGTTAGAAAAAACTGATAATACCATCACGTGTACAATAGATCACTGGGTAGATAGTGTGCTGGGAGGGTTTGTGATAGAATTTGCAATTGACCAATTTGTGCCCTATTCTGAGGCAAAACTAATGTTCTTTAAGGGTTTCCGGGGTAAGTTTATGAAAACTCTGCTATTACTGATTAAGATCTTATTTTGCGAAAATATCATTTTGTGAATCCATGCAGAGTGAATGAGCTCTGATCAGAGTGAGGGTACAACACGCAGTGGTAAGTACTATAGGACTAACTAAGAATGAGACAGATCTGTCTATAGTCTAGTCAGGAATTCGGTTACACAAGAACCTCCAACTACACCACCGTCAAGCCAACATAGGGGTAAGAACTCACCCATACCTCCTCCCCCACTAGAAGATGAGATGGCCTCACACATGAAGCTACCTACCTTCAAAGGTGTAGGGGATGAAGACATGGATCAGTTTTGGTTTGTTGCAAAATCGGTATGGACTGCGTAGAACGTGGCCAACGATGCTGTGAAGAGGGAACAACTATCCCTTGCCTTTGAAGGAAGGTCCTTGGACTGGTATATGGGATATATAGCTCAGCATGTGAATGTGACCATTGAAGAGATTAATAATGCCTTGAAACAACAGTTCAAGAAGCCTAATTCCTACTCTTAGATAGTGAACATTTTTAAGGATTTCAAACAAGAATTGTCTGATTCTGTATAGGAAGCTAACCAATAGTTAAAGAAGGTAATTAGAGAAGGAGGATTTATGTATGATGATAGCCAGCACACGGAGTGAGTCATTGCTATGTTGCTGCCCCACCTGTGTGTGCCAATGGGTCATCAAGCCATTGAATTGCAGGAAAAGGCCGTGGAGATTGTGATGAAGCTGGAATTTTTTCCAAGAGACGATACCCAATTAGGAGTACAAAAAATACAAGGATAGTTAGAGGCAATGCACATGGAGATCCAAAATCTGCGTAAGGAATGAGGAACAGAGGCTAGCCCTGACAGATGGTGCATATGATGTAGGGTGAATGGCCACACCAAGGATAAATGTCCACTGCTAGCAAGCTACATGCAGGCCGAGGGACCCAGCCTATTGCATCCTAGGGAAGTTGTAGGACCAAGTGGGCTAGTGTTGTGGTGCGATGATTGTCACATTGTTGGGCTGCATGATACCAACCACTTCCCCCGCCTTGTCGCATATTTCCCAGAAGTGAAGCAAAAATGGTGCAAGTTTTTCATATCTGTAGGACATGATGAGTAGAACTGCTAGACCTATGATCTAATGATAGACATAGGAAACCTATATAGGGTACAATCAGACCCTTCTTCACCATGATCCCCCTCAGGTATGAGTGGCTCCCTAGCTAGGGGTAGGGGAGGGGGCCGAGGTGGAAGTGCAAGTAGGGGGAGAGGACAATTTATTTTCTATAACTGTGGAGAAATAGGGCAATTTGCAAGGGATTTCACGAACCCTACGAGAAAATCCTGAAAATATTGTAGACAGCTAGATCATGTGATCGAAGATTTCTCGATTCTAATAGCCAAGATGTAGGAGAAGCAGCAGACACCTACACAGAATGTATAAAGGGTCAAGGTAGAACCTTGATATGAAGGACCAAGCATTAATATTATAACAAACAGTGGCATGGCACCGGGGGAGCTATGGAGAAAGTCTAGGTGGAGCTTCTTATCCGAAAAGTAGTCGTCAAACAAGAAGGTTTGGTCTTAGAAAAGGAAAATGAAACCTTTGCTGCAGCTCAACAAGACTTTGCTAAGGCTGAGGTATCTACTCCTCAAGCCCTTGTGGACCTCAAAATAGATGTCGAGGTCAAACCATTTTTGCATACATGTATGAAGATGTTGCGCAACCAAAGGGCCATATAAAACCTCCAAGCTTTGATAGAAAGTTGCGCAAAAAGAAAAAACCCACCCATGGAAGTTAAGGATGTGAAAAAACTATACAAGCATAAGAAGTGCACCAGTAGGGAAATGCGGTTAACTGCCCAAATTGGTGATTATGAGATGGATCAGGTTATTCTGGACCTAGGCTCATATGCTAATGTACTACCTAAGAAATCTTGGCAGCGAATGGGAGAACCTATGTTGGAATGGTCCACTATCCAGCTGCGAAGATCATACTTTTGGGGAGATTGTCAAAGATCATGGTAGATATCGCAGGAGTTAATGTCCGGGATGACTTTGAGGTCACTCAAATTGTAGAAGATGCAGACCCCTATCCTGTGCTCCTAGGATTGGACTGGGCCATCGATATGGGAGGTATCATCAATTTAAAGAAAATAAGAAGATGTGTATCATATTTATAAGTTAACTACGCAAGATGAATATTGGATCAACCCCACAGCCCATGGTGTACTCTGCTGGGAAAAGGATTGCGAGTGTTTCTTCGACTCCGACGGGGAAATAGAAAAGTGGCAAAACCAATTACATGATGTATTTACATTGCAATGCCTTAGGATCACATAGGACTTTCAATACATCTCCTTCGAGGTAAGATAACTGGCCTACTTTTATGGTTCTAGTAGTATTAAGGAGTTTCTACGAGCATTTGAAGCTAAGGTTCCAAGAGAGCGAAGGCTATGGGCCCTTGATCTAGCCATGTGCGCAACACCTGCGCGGTGGTGGGACATGCATAAAGGGGCATTCCAGGATTGGGAGGAATGTCAGGATATGATGATCCTGTGATTTGAGCCTCTAGCTGACGTGCACATCAAGACGTTCCTTGGACTAGGGGATCCACGGACTGCGTGAACATCTATTTTATTGGATGGGAAATGGTCATACCAAACTACAGAAGAGTGGGTTCACTTGTTTATTCATGCCCTGGGACCAATTCCCACCGCATGGTACTTAGATGCGGAGCTACATCAATGCACCCACCACTAGGAAACCTGAAAGGATGAATCTATGGGGGCATTTGGATTAACAGGAGGAATGGAGGTTCTTGGAAAATCTTTGCAGGATATAGATACCTTTGTATTTGGTGAATCCAGCCCCTATGCAACATTGGAGATACCAACATGGGAAAAAAAGATGCAAGATATTGTCAACTGCTGCAATATAACCATAGAAGAAAGTGATAAATATCTGTGCAATGTCTCGATCCCAGAATCAGAAGGGGAGCGCACAGTTGCAGGACCTCCATTACACACTATGGATGTTACGAAGCCTTTGAAGCTGTGAGAAGTCAACATTGGCACAGAAGAGGAACCCAAGTTGGCTAAAATTGGGGATTACTGGGATGATGAGATAGTAGGCAAGGTTGCGGAATTACTCACAGAATATCAAGACTTATTCCCGAAAAAAAATTCGGAGCTTAAGGGGTTCATGGGAATATTTTGGGGATTTTGGGGTTATGCGCATCACACTGAAACTAGATACATGCCATGTGAAGCAGCACCCTTATCAGCTGAACCCTAAGTATAAGCAGAAGGTTAGGGAATAAATTGATAAAATTATTGCCGTAGGTATCATCGAACCGGTCGAATAGTCAGACTGGGTAAGCCCCAGGGTGGTGCAGGAAAAGAAGATGAAGGGGGAAATCCGCATTTGTGTTGACTTTCACAAGTTGAACGATGCCTGTGTACATGTTCCTTTTCCAACACCGTTCTCTGATGAGATCCTGGATAGTGTAGGAGACCAATAAGCGTACTCATTCACTGATGGATTCTCAGGATACCATCAGATTAGAATCACACCCGAAGATCGCAGTAAAACTAGATTTTCTACCGAATGGGGATCCTTTTAGTATATAGTCATGCCGTTTCGACTCAAAAATGCCCCTTCCATCTTCTCACGAGTAGTAGTCGCGGTGTTCAAAGAGTTCATCCATAAATTTCTAGAGGTGTACTTTGATTATTGGACTGTCTTTGGCTTAGTAAAGATGCACATTTCAAACCTGTGCATGATGTTGGATGCCTGTCGGAAGCACCACATTTCCCTGAATATCAAGAAGTGTATATTTTTCATACCCTTCGAAATTTTTCTCGAACATATAGTTTGCTGACAAGGATTGATGGTTGACGCTGCGAAAGTTGCAGTTATCATCAATCTGGTAGTACCTATGACTGAGAAACAGCTATGTTCAATCCTTGGACATACAGTCTACTACAGAAATCTCATTCAGGGATACGTGCTGATCACAGCACCTCTAGAAAAGCTGCTTAAGAAGGATGTTTCAATTTTTTGGGATGATGAGTGTCAAAAGATCTTTGAGCTACTGAAGGAAAATATGGTCTCTATGCCTATCCTTATTTTTCCTGATTAGGCAAAGGTATTTCATGTTCACGTTGATGCTTTCAGAATATCCCTGGGAGCGGTCCTTACGTAGCCTGGAGATGGAGACATTGATCACACGGTTGCATTTGCTAATCGAAAACTCTCTGGTGTGAAGCGCAATTATGCCACCACAGAGCGAGAAGGATTGGCCATGGTCTATGCATTACAGAAGTATCGAAACTATCTATTAGGATGACAATTCAAAATGTTTACAGATCATTCGACTTTGATGTACCTGGTGAATAAGCGTGTGTGTTTGAAGTATAACGTGTGGCTTCTATTGTTCCAGGAATACGACTTTGAAATCATTGTCAAACCAGGGAAGTTGAATGCTGGGTCAGATCACTTGTCCCAAATTGAGAGTGGCGAGGAACCAACCAACTTGGAAGAAGGATTTCTTGACATGCAGTTGTTCACTATTAAGGTAGTTGATGCACACTTCGCTGACATCATCCAGTTTTTGACTACAGGCTTGGAACCTATGGATTATTTGATGCAACAGAAGAAGGAGCTAGTCGCCTGCGTTGCGGATTTTACCATCATCGCAGGACATCTATATGAGATGGGAGCAGATGAAGTGTTGCACAGGTACATCCTAGAGCATGAACGACATGATATCTTGGCAGAAGCCCATGATGGGGTAGCAGGAGGTCACTACGCAGGGAAAGAAACGACGCAGAAGATCTTGAGAGCTAGATTATGGTGGCCCACCCTTCATAATGAGTCTCATGACTATTGTAAGGCATGCGATACCTACCAATGCACTGGAAGGCTATCTTGTAGGGATGAAATGCCCATTCAACTGCAAATGGCCCTACAAGAATTTAACAAATGGGCCATCTATTTTGTAGGACCTATCAACCCTCCCGAAAAAAATATAGGTGTGTGTTACATTATCACTGCCACTGACTATGTAACCAGGTGGGCTGAAGCACAGTCAGTGAAGGATTGCACTACAGATACCACTACGCATTTCATATTTGAGTAGATTCTGACTAGATTCAGGTGTCCAAAAATCCTAATGAGCGATAGAGGTATGCACTATGTCAATGAAACAATACGGGCCTTGATGGAAGAATTACGGATCCATCATGTGAAAATCACTCCATATCATCCTTAGGAAAATGGAGCGGTTGAAGCATTCAATAAATCTTGGAGAACGCACTAACTAAGGTCTATAACGTCGATCACAGTGACTGGGATGTCCGCATTCTATCTTTTCTATGGGCTTACCGAACCACCTGTAAGAATTTGATAGGGAAAACACTGTTTAGGATGGTCTATGGCAAGGAGGCTATTATGCCCATGGAATATATTGTTACTAGCCTACGCATCATAGCATTCAAAAATATTGCAGAGTCTGATATCATGGAGCTGTGGTTAGCGCAGTTTGTGGCTTTGGAGGAAGACTGTTTCATTGCTAACTTCCATCAGCAGGTTCAGAAGGGACGCGATAAGGCGTGGCACGATCGACATATTTGTCAAAAGACCTTTGCGGAGGATGACTTAGTCCTACTATATGATAGCTAGTTTGCGAAACACCAAGGGGAGTTCCGACAACACTGGCTTGGGCCCTATACAGTTAAGGAAATTACGGAGGGTGGATCTATGCGGTTAGCTACCCTGTGCGGTGATATGCTACCCGACTATATCAATGGCAGTCGGCTCAAGCCATATCGAATCAAATGACTATATAACCGAACTAGCTATATAAAGTGTGGTATACCCACCAAGGAAGGTAAGCCCGACAAGTACCATGCTACGCGTAGAAGGCAACCGCATGATTGGAAGCCCAGAGGAGTGAGCTGGAGGTGCAAGAATAAACTAATAACACAGCAGTTGCGCTGGGAGTGCAGGAGGTATGCTAAAAGTGAAGGGGTGCATCGAGAGCGCAGGGGTGTGCTGAGCGCACCAAGGGTGCGAAAACTAGCCATTGGAACAGTTAAATAAGGTAAAAAGAAAAATTTACCATTGGAAGGCGTGGGTAGCCAGTATTTAATGAGGCGATTTCTAGAGATTTGTTACTGTTTACTTGATGGTAAGTGCCAAGTGAATTTTACCCTACCGTTGGTCGATTGCAAAGGCTATAAAAAGGGTAGGATAGATCAGACAAGGGTTTCGTATCACTTGAATAGATTGTACTTCGCATGTTTGTCCTTGATGAATTTGTGTTGTAAGAATTTTTGTGCCTATAGCGTCCCTTTCATGTATGAGCAACCTACTCCTTCTGAAAATAGCCACCCAGGGTTGGGATTCATTTTTCGCGCCAGAATGAAAACCACTAATCCTACTGAATCCTCAGCACCACTGACCTTGACGGAGCCAGAAACAAAGTAAGTGGTGGAGATTGAGTCCAAGGCTGAAGAAGTTATCTCCACGCCAAGCCCAGTCATGAACAAGGGAAAGTAAAAGCACAAGGCTCAGGGAAACCCTCGAAACCTACGAAATGGGCTGGAGGGAACCTTGTACTTCCCCAATAAATGTAAAATCCCCACGAGTGATGCCCCAGGCAAGTGTTTCTTGGGAAAAGGCTCAGGCTGCAAAACAAATCAATTGCTTACTTCCTTTCGTTCAGCTGTGCAAGCGCTCGACGCACAAGCTGAAGAACCTCGATGGCCTGATAACCTACCTGCAGATGTCACTGACCCTGAGAGAGGTCCCTGTTATTGGTGAACCTTTTGGAAGGCTCCATGAGATCCAATTTAATGATCATTACTTGGAAAATTTGAAGGCCTTCCTTGAGCTGGCACCCGAGTTATATCTTGAACAAATTTAAGAGGATGATAGGATCAAAATTGTCCCTATAAGTTGGGTACACGGAGTGGTAGGATCTAGGCTCCTCAACCTACCTAAGATGCCGCATTTCAGCCACTATAATATCACGGACCATCTGGTGCGTCAGTCACTTGCCCTAGTCCTTGATGGGTGTTTGTGGATCAATGATTGAATCCCTATCGACATTTCTCTCATCCATAGAATCATTGGCCTTCCTATGGAAGGGATAGACCCTCTGCTGCATGTTGGGAAGAAATATGAGGCCGAAACTGCTGAATATGTGCAAAAAAACTACCATGTGGAGCGGAATACTCGTGGCTTCATGATAAAAAACATCAGTGATCCCTCTACGCAACTGGGTACCATGTTATTGGCATGTAAGATGATGCGAAAATGCTAGTTGGCCTCCGTCCCCGCATACATAATTCAGTTAGCAGGCCAGTGCGAGAAAGGGGTCTGCTTCAATTGGTCACAATATTTGTGCAATGAGTTTTTGGCCAATGTCTGTGAATCCCAAGAGCAGGGATGGGGATTTTTCTATTCTTGGTTGCTACTTCTAATCTCATTGATACTTGGGAAGCACCTAAGTAATCGGTCTTCCCAAAGCTCACCCCCGACATGTGCGAGGGGGCCCAATATACAAACTTATGGGACTCTAAGGATATGTAGCGTCTCGAGGAAAACCAAGTCTTCTGGGTCCTCTTTCAGAGTAGCTTGGCAGAAACCATTAATTCCCGACCATGGTTGTCTCTAGAAGTATATGATGGATACAAGGGAATTGCAACATTCCAGGTCACCATGCACAACGTCCAGATTAGGGCACGTAAGGATAAAGCCTGGGCCTCGCTCCCTTATATGGTGGCGAACAAAGAAATTGACAATGTAATTGTGCTCTAGCCTCCTCGGCTACAAAAATGGTGGGAAGGGCCCCGAAGGAACTAGCACAATGAAATTCATCCCACTTATCATCATCAGGGATACCGAAGGAGAAAGTAAGAGTACAGGGAAGGACACGGGAACAACAGTACAAAAGGATACGTAGGAGAAACATACCACCAAGAAGGACATAGAAGTAGAGACTCAATTATATTTGCTACCAGACCTGGGCAAAGAAGGAATGGATGCAGGAGTAACTGCCTCCCCCTAAGGCATGAAGCGAACAAGCGAGCCTATCATAGGGTCCTGAAAGAAGCAACGCTCTCAACGGATGAAACAAGATGAGATAGTCACACTCACAGAAGGGGACCTCGAACAAATTGCACAAAATACTACTGCTCAGAGTTAAGGTGTGCTACACCCATTGGTCGAAGCAATCAGACTACTACAAGCATAGGTGGAGAGCCCACCATCACAGTGACTCAGGACGAGTCACAAGATTGTGTTGGGGGATTGTTGGAACAAGGTCTCCTAAAGTTGTGAATTTTGTCCATTTTTGTATATTTTTAGTATTATTTAGTCTAACGCAGGGGTTTTGGGGTGGGTTAAAGCCCTGAATGTATTGTAATGGGTCAAGGGTAGACCAAGAGTCCGCAAACCACGATTTGCGGACCATTGGATGCGTAGGCTAAATCGATATAAATAGATGAGATTTTTTGAGTCTTAAGGTAGGAAAGAATCGAGATTGATGCTAAGCACGAATTGTTAGATCTGTTGTCAGGTTGTTTGGGTAAGGACTCCTACTATCTATGTGTGCGGAGATCCTTAGCCCTACTATGTGTGGACCCTGCTAGCTGTGTGCGCAAGCAGTATTTTGGGATTGTAAGTGGATTTTGATATTAATATATATGCAAAGTACTATTGGACATCTAATGCTATCTGGATCTGTTTGGTTATGATTGATGTGAACCTGGGCTATATGATTAAGTTGCGAAAGTGTCTATTTAATTGATGCAAAATGTGAAAGTATCTATGTTTCTGGTATACGTATCTATGATCTGTTAATTACTGTGATTATAGTGTTCTGTGCTGATAATTGGTATTGCACACGTGGATGCGGAGGTATTTACTAGATCTGTGCATAAGAATAGCTCTGTTATACTATGGATTATATTGTCAATAATATTGCAAATGGATTTGTTAGAGAAAACTCAATAGGCGGGGAATGCCAACCTTCTTGACTTACCTACTCTCTCTTAGGGAGCAGAAACCTGGTTCCAGCACCCTCCCATACTGCTTTGGGTCAGACTTTGGCCTGCGCAAGCTAGTCACTACCGAAAGGGCTAGTAGTATACGGGTTTGTTGGAAAACCTTAACCTCTGAACCTGGGTTAGCACCCCTCGATCCAACATTCAGCCTCCTTAACAGCACAGTCCATTCTAGCAGTTGTGTAGTTTGCAGCTGCAACTTGAGCCAAGGAACGAGGAGCTATATATCAATTTTGTAGCTTGAAAATATAGAGAAGGGATCAACCCTTCATGTATTGAGTTGACTGGGTTCTATTGCATGATTTATATCATCATTTCAGCCCCATCTCAACAGTTACCCAGGAGGAGTGCATAAGTCAGCCAGCAGGGGTGTAGGTGGAAACCGAAAAAGGGCAAAAAATCCAAATTTAAAATGTGGTCAAACCATTTCTAGGTTCTTTTGGATGCCTGAAATAGATTCTATGGTTAAAATCCTAGAGATTTATGAGCACCCCAATAGCCTCCCACACATTGTTTTTCTTCGCAGTAGCAGTACTTTCCAGTTGCAGCAACAGTAGCAGCACAACATTCCCAGTGCTACTTTTCATTAGTGTGTTTCATCCACTTCTTGTTGGCTTGAGTGCATCTTCTTTGGAGCATTGTGTATTTAATATTTTTTTTTGCTTATAATGATATGACTCGATTTTTTCTGCTCATAATTACAATGTCTTGATATAATTTCTAGTTGCAGCATATTTTTGGCATTTTCGAGATTTTAGTGTTATATCCTTGTTTTACTTATTTTAAATGTTGCAAATTTTCTATATTCCTGTCTTTTCCATTTTGGAATATTACAGTGGTATCAAAACATGATATTTGGCTCAACTTGTGGGCACTTCATGACTCAGAAGAATAAGAAGAATAAGCAGAAAAAGAAGTCTTCAATGGCAGAAGGGTTAAGTTTTTCCACACTTCTCTTTGGATCTATGTAGGATCTCTCCATAGAGATTAAAGAAATGAGAAGGGGAAGGAAAAGAGAAACCTCAAGAAGGTTTTAGAATGAGGAAGGTCCAAGCACTTCCTATTAGCAGTATAAGCAACTGGAAATGAAAAGAGCTCCACAACACTTTTCTATGTCCACTTTCCTTGCAGAAGGAGATGAATGGCATGGAGATGGAGGATAATTAGAGCATGAGACTCTGAGTAATTATCTTGTAGAGTACAAATCTCAGTCAAGATAATTCAAGGAAAATCTAACTCTCCAACAGTTTATCCAAATCAAATAAATTTGGAGATCCCGCAATAGCAATAGAGGAAGAAGGCATATACATAATAGATTCTTCTTGCCTACATTCGATGGATCATCCACAATCATAAAAAAAGCTTGGATGAAGGAGTTATATCATTTCCTTCAGCTACACCTAGTAGTGGAAAAAGAGGCTATTGAGATTGCAGCACTACACCTTGAGGGTAGAGCAAAGGATTGGTGGTTCAGCCATATAAAACATGTAAGAGTGACGTCTTATGCAAACTTCACTCAAAGGTTGATTAAGAAGTTTGATAGAAGGAAAACGGAGGTAGTTTCCATAGAGAAATTTGCAAACATTGATGAGATAACACATGGAGAAAAAAAGGGGGATGTTAGCACTATCACTCCAAGAGAGGAGGAACTTCCACTACCACTAGCTGCAGGAGTACTTGCATCAGATGAAGGAGCATTTGCATCTTTGCAAGGTGGTCTTGAGCACTTGAAATTGAGAGTCCCATGCATGATTCAGGAGATGCATGAGGAGGAGGAGGCAGATACCAGTGCTGGTGTAGCAGTAGAGGAGTAGCCATCACCATCACTAGCAATTGGGGAAGTCATTACACTGGTTTCAGGAACTGTTGTAGCATTGCAAGATGTTCCCAAATTTCAGTTGATCCAAGGTTTGCAATAATTTTCATCCCATGTTATTTCAGCACCTCAGTTTGAGATTTATGGGATCATGCCATCAGGGCAATTTCATAACCAATGGTTAGAGCACCTTGCTTATTTGGAGCATCAAATTATCAATGCACAAAGGACCCTTGAATTTTTAAAGGAGGATATGTATAGCCATCCCAATTGCTCATTATTGAGATACACACAACATTTTCTATTGAAATGTGGAGTTTCAAAGGATGGGATGAGCATAGTCCTAATCAGTACAATGCCAGGCTATGAGTTGAGCATTGTGTATCACCATGAGAAATCATATTCACCATCATGGAGATCAGTAGCATTGTCTCTGAGGATCAGTGATGAGTTGGGGGCCCAAATATTCTTGGAGCACTCTGATTACTGCTTCACTCATGAAGCAATAGATGAACAAATGATATTTTTTAGACATGTGATGATGGATAGAATTCTCCATTATCAGGATGAAGCCTTCTTGATGATCATCTCACAACTCAAATAGAAGTTTCTACCTACATCATATTCAAAATCTTATGGATTCTACCAGGTCATCGATGAGAGATTCTTATGGAGTAACCTAAATAAGGATGCACTTCAAAATATCATGGAGTGAAAATATCATCAGATTGGGGAGGATGGTATTCTCCATTGGGTGGATACCAAGTTGGAGCACGATATGAGTCATCACCCATAGTTGGATGGATGGGTAAGGATGATGAGCAAGTGGTTGGTGAGCTACATGCAGATCTATGACACAGGGCAGCAATAAGCATGGCTATGTTGGCTTCTCTTGCGTGAATATGGTTACCACCTAACATTTGAGATTGGTATGTTCCATGCCTTGCACAATACTGAGGTGATCTAGCAACAAGAGGTATGGCTGCGCTGGCTACTTTTGAGAGAGTTTTGCCATCACATGACATATCCTATGTCAATGGGTATGTTATTGTTTAGAACATTACATGGCACTGACATGATGTGGCGGCAGGGAGCTTAGTTATGTTGGGCTGATATGAAATTCTACATGTCAATCAGTATGTTTTTGCTCCATGTCTTGCATGATGATGATGTGAGGTGGCAGCAAGAGTCATTGTTTCTTTGGTTACTCTTGGGAGACTATGGGCTGACTTTCTCCCATACCTTGCATGAGGAGGAGGGGGGATGGAAATAGGAGACCTTACTTCGTTGGCTTTTGTTAGGAGAGTATGTCCACCATACTTGGTATGATGATGGGGTGGTATGGTAGCAAGAGGCATTGTTGCAGTGGTTGTTATTGAGAGAGTATGGTTCAAAATTTCACATGTCAACCCATATGTCTATGTTTCCTATTTTGCACAGTGTTGAGATGATGCTTGGAGCAAGCATGGCCAGTTATGGGAGCATGGAGAGGTAAATCCTACTCCATGTAGCATGGGTTGGAGAGATAGTTCATGAGTTAGGACTTTCCTTTGGGGGGAGGAACCGTTTCACTTCATATGTCTCATGTAGAGAAGAGGCTCTGGAACAAAAAATGGTTGCCACTTTAAGGTTCAATGATGAGGAGAGACATCTAACTATACATTTGGACACCATTCTAGAAATTCTAGAGAGGAAGATATGGAGTTGGGAATTCATTATAAAATAGAGAAAATGGGGAGACCTTCCATATGATGATGCCATTTGGAGGGAGGAGGATTGATGTAACATTCACTTTTGCAGTTTCTTGAGGACAAGCAACATTTTGGCGAGGATGACTGTAATATTCCAAATTTTCCTTGAGTTAATTGGAATATTAGAGTTCTTCCTTTTCTCAATTAATTATGTAAATAAAAGGGTGGAGGGGCCTATAAATCCCATAGATGAATAAAATCCACTTTTTGTGTGAATGTGGTTAGTAGATAATATATCAATATCATGGAGTAGTGAGGCAACTCATTAATGAAGGAAGAGTGGAGATTATGGAGGGATAATGAGGAAGATGATGGAGATAGTGGAGGAATGAAAGTAATATCATAAAGAATTAATGATGCATTTATTGAGGATTGGTGTGTTAAATGCACACATGATGGAGGGAGTGGAGATTAATTGCAGAGATAATGGGGATCATGGAGAGACAACACGTTCTTCATGGAGACTAGTGGCCACATTTGCAACATAGTTATGAAGTGGGCTAAGGCTACGGAAGGCTCAAAACCATATAAGGGAGATGAGAGCAGCAAATCAAATCAGTATATAATTTGATATTGTATTGTCGTTTGACATTTCTTTGTATGCTTCAGCTGTGTAGCTAAGTCTGTTGTGTTGTTTAGCACATGGGTGTTCCCGAGAAGGAATCCCACCCTTACCCATGAGGGACTTTGAGTTCCTACTATGGGAAGGTTATTTTGAGCATCCATTCATCATCCAGCATTGGTTCCACATTCAGCCCCTCTCTTCTGCATATATAGCTTTAGGAACTACACATTTATGTCTTAGGGTTTGAGAGGAGGAATGTAGTTTATAGAATTTTAGCTAGGAAACCAGTGGAGGATTCATCATTTCACCTTTAAATTCCATTTCAGTCTTCTAGGAGCAACATTGTGATATACAACATCAGGCTAGCAACTTACACCACCATGCAGCAACAATTCCTTCAGGAATTTCGCAGTCCAGTAAGGAGAATCTAAGGGAGGAAGGAAGTTCCAAGTATTTAAGCTTGGAATCCTGTGATGGGTCTTTCCCTCACTTTAGTGAGATTATTCCTATCAACTGTGAGATATATTTCATCTTCCATCATTAGGCTACAACTTCAGCCTCCTTAATAGTGCATTCCATTCTATCAGTTATGTAGTTTGCAGCTGTAACTTCAATCGAGGAAGGAGGAGATAGATCTCAAGTCTCTAGCTTGAGAGTCTAGAGAAGGGATCAGCCCTTCATGTATTGATCTAGTTGGGTGCTATTGCAGCATTTTGATCATCAGTTCAACCCCATCTTAGAAGTTACCCAGGAGGAGTGCGTAAGTCAGCCAACAGGGGTGCAGTTGGCAACCCAAAAAGGGCCGAAAATCCAAAGTTGAAATTGGGCCAAAACATTTCTGGGTTTTCCTGGATTTTATTAGTAGAGTCTGTGGTGAAAATATTGAATATTTTTTCGGACTCCAGCAACCTCCCACACATGGTTCTTCTTCGTAGTAACAATAGTTTTTAGCAGCAGCAACAATAGCAACACAACATTCCTAGTTCTAGTTTTCATTAGTGTGTTTCATCAACTTCTTGTTGGCTTGAGTGCATCTTCTTTGGAGCACTGTGTAATTTATATTGTGTTGTTTATAATGATATGACTCAGTTTTTTCTGCTCATGATTAGAATGTCTTGATATAATTTCCAGTTGCAACATATTTCAGGCATTTTCCAGATTTTAGTGTTATATCCATGTTTTCCTTATGCGGAATACTGTAAATGTTCTATATTCATGTATTTTCCATTTTGGAATATTACAAGAAATAATGGAGGTGAGTACATCTCGAATAAATTTTTAAAAAAAATTGTGAAAGAAGGCATTCAATGAGAGTTTAAAACACCCAAAAACCCACAAAAGAATGGGGCAACTGAGAGAAATAATTGTAGCATTCTGCGAGAAGCGATGGCTATGTTGCATGACCAAGGCCTACCTCTGCACTTATGGGTTGAGGCATGCAAAACAATAGTATTGATTTCCTGTAACATTATGGATAATCTATATCACTTGTCTTCAATAATCTATTTGTAGAACCAAAGTCCTCATTGGATTCTGGGCACAGTTACACTGGAGGGGGATTTCTCTGGGAGGAAGCTAGATGTGTCACACTTTAGTATTTTTGGAGCCCTTTGTTACTACCATGTCTCTAAATAATCAAGTAATAATCTAGAGCCAAAAAAAAAATTGGGGGTAATTGTGGGTTACACAAAAACTCCTCACAACTATCGTGTGTACTTTCCATATCTCAGAATGAAGGTTGTGCGAAGGGATGTAAAATTTGATGAGGATAAAGCGATGTGGTGCTCTCTTGAGAGGGAGCTTCAGATCCCACCAAAAGAGGATATTTTAGCTCCAATGGAGGAGCCTGAAGAAGTTGTGGAACAACCAAAAATTGAGGAGCAAAGAGTGGAGACCACCAATCAAGAAGAACCATCTAGAGAAGGCAAGAAAATAACTAGGGAAGATGAGAGACTTGTGTGGGATACAAGGGAGAATGTAGGTTCTCCTTCAAATTTTCACGTGTAGAAAAGGTTACTAGATTGGTACACTTGCTATATGGATCTAATGACTAAGATTGTAGAGAAAGAGACATACTCTTTCAAGGAATCAGTAGAGGAACCTGTATGGTTTGATGCAATGGTGGAGGAGTATGAATCCATTATAAATAACAATGTTTTGAAAGTGGTCCCAAGACTAGCAGTTAAATCGATTGTGGGTTTGTGATGGATTTCAAAATAAAGCAGGAAACATACAAAATCATAGATAAGTAAAAGGAAAGCTTTGTGGCCAAGAAGTACTCTCAAGTTGGATATATTGACTATGAGGATACCTTTGCTCTTGTAGCAAGGTACTCATCCATTAGATCAATTCTTGCTCTGGCTATGCATATGGGGTGGAAGATCCACCAGATAGATGTAAAAACAACATTCCTCAATGGATTTATTGAGGAGGAGGTGTACATCAAGAAAACATAAGGTTTTGAGACTTTTTATCGGGAGTGTCATGTGTGCAGACTCAAGCAAGCATTGTATGGTCTCAAAATAGCACCCCATGCGTGGTAAACTAGGATCAATAACTATCTCGGGTTTGGGCTTTAGCAAAAGTGAAGTGGATGCAAACCTCTATCATATCTTGGTAGAAAGTAAATTGTTGATAATTGTATTATATGTTGATGGTTCGATTTTAACTGGTGATGAGAAACTAATTAGATCTTTCCTGCAGTACCTTGCAAGGGAATTTGAAATGAAGGGCATGGGTCTCATGCACTACTTCCTCAGGTTGGAGTATGACAATGTGATGGGGAACTATTTATATCTCAAGGAATGTATGCAAATCAAATACTACAGATATTCCGCATGGATATTTGCAAACCCATGAAGACACCTCTAGCGACCAATTACAGGAAGGAGGACTCCACTTCAGGTGAAGAATTGGATGCTACCATTTATCAACAACTAGTGCGTTCATTGATGTACCAACACTGTTACCGATGAAATAGGTAACCGCACTGTTACCTACATTTTTTTGGTAGCATAAAAAGCACCTGATTTTGAAAAGTGGTGATGCAGAATCACCCCTTTTTTTTTCACATTCTTGACACTCTAATATTTTTATTTATGAAGTATGAATATTTCTTTTAAAATGTTAGTGATTTTCATGCTAATTTTGAAACGTATTGATGCAGCATCAACTTTTTTTTTTTGGTCGGTGATTTTCATGCTAATTTTGAAACATATTGATGACGCATCAACCTTTTTTTTTAGAGTGGTGATTTTCATGTTGGTAATAAAACGCAAAACTTAGATAAAAAAAAATATATATATAAATAATAAAAAAGCCAATAAAAATGTAAAAAAAAACAAAATTAACTCGTAAAAATAAAAAATTTAAACAAAAATAAATAAATAAAACAAAAAAAAAACAAAAATATTCGAAAATTATATCAAAAGAAATGACAAAATTTGAAAAAAAAAACACACAATTTAAAAAAAAAAAACAAAAATTAACCAAAAAAATTAAAAAAAAACATCAAAAACATTTTTTTCTAAGTTATTAAGAAAAACAATATAATTAAAAAAAAATACAAAATAATTTAAATTACAAAATTAAAATTTAGATAAAAAAAAATTAAATACAAAAAAGAAAAAATTAAATTTTAAATTTTAAATTAAAAAAATAATAATAATAAGAAAAAAAATACAAATTTTAAAATTAACAAAAAAAAACAAATTAAAAAAAAAAAAAACAAAATTGAAAATTGAAAAAAAAAATTAAATTAAAAAAACTATCATTAAAAAACAAAAAAATGAAAAAAACCACATGCAAATAATTAAAAAACAAATATCCATAAATTTACTTTTTTTATTTTTAAATGAAACAATTTATAAAATTTAAAAATGAAAAACTAAATAAACTTAAAAATTAAAAAAAAAATTAAATTAAATTAAAATTTAATAAATTTAATAAATAAATTTTAAATTTTAAAAAATAATTAATCTAAAATATTAAATTTAAAAACAAAATTTAAAAAAACAAAACAAAACAAATTAAATTTAAAATAAAAAATTTGAATTAAAAAAAAAAAAAATTTCAATTTTTTGAATTTAAAAAAAAAAAATCAAATTAAAAAAGAAAATATTAAAAATTAAAAAAAAATTAAAAAAAAAGAATTTTTTGATCGTGGTGGCGCCACCAATCGCCCTCCCGCCCAGGTGGCGACGGAGGCCGACCGCTTGGCGAGTGGAGAGGTTGCATGCAACCCCCCGCCGCCCAGCAGCCGGCCTCCGCCGCCACCTGAGTGGGAGGCCGGAATCCCGCCCAGTTGTCGGCCTCCGCCGCCACTTGGGCGGGAGGCTGATTCCGTGAATCACCCTCCTGCAGCACGAGGCCGATTCTGGGAATCACCCTCCTGTGGTGTGAGGCCAATTCCAGAAATCACCAGTGCGAGGCCGATTCCAGGAATCGCCCTCCCGCGGCGAGAGGTCGATTCCCAGAATCGCCCTCCTGCGGCGCGAGGTCGATTCCGGGAATCGCCCTCCCGCGGCGCGATGCCGATTCCGGAAATCGCCCTCCCGCGACGTGAGGCCGATTCCCAGAATCACCCTCCCGTGGCGGGTGCACGATTCTTGGAATCGGCCTCCCGCCGCGGGAGGGCGATTCCCGGAATAGCCCTCGCGCCGCAGGAGGGCAATTCTGGGAATCAGCCTTGTGCAATCCGCCTCCCGCCGCGGGAGCGCGATTCCCGGAATTGGCCTCCCCGCCCACCCAACGACGGCCTCCGCCGCCACCTGGGCGAGAAGCTGATTGGCGGCGCCACCATGATAAAAAAATTCTTTTTTTTTATTTTCTTTAATTTTTAATATTTTTTTTTTAATTTGATTTTTTTTTAATTTTTTTTTTTAAATTCAAAAAATTTTAAATAAATTTTTTTAATTTAATTTTTATATTTGAAATTTAATTTGTTTTTTTTTTTTTTTTTTACTTTTTTTTTTTTTTAATTTTATTCATTTTTATGTTTTTAATTTTTTTTTTAAATTTTGTTAATATTTTTTATTAAATTTTGTATTTTTTTTTATTTCATTGATTTTTTAAAATTTTTTTCATATTTTTTTATTATTATTAAATTTTATGTTTAGTTTTTTCATTTAATTTTTTAAAATTTAATAAATTTTGTATTTTTTTTTAATTTATTTGAATTTAATAATTTTTTTTAATTTTTTAATTTTTTATTATTATTTTTTTAATTACATAAAATTATTATATTTTTTTATTTCAATTAATATTGTGTATTTAAAATCAGATTATTATTTTTTAATTAAACTTAATATTTTCAAATTAATTTATTTATTTATTTAATATATATTGTTAGATCAGGTGAATCCAAGATATAAATGCATATTTTATAATTTCTACATGGTATCAGAGCACAAGAAATTGTAGAAGTGAAGCAAGAGCTGAGTTGTGATCGGATAGAATTCAAATTTTCCAAAATACTTTCTTGGTGCTACAATTGATTCAAGATCAAAATGGCTTTCAATGGCTTGAGGTTAGAGTATGCACTCAAGGGTAGCTCGAACTACATTTCTTGGAAGGACAGGATGGAGGTAGTACTCAAAGACAATGGCTTTAAGAAATTCATTGAAAAATATGTTCCTAAGCCAGATGCTGCCAATCTTGATGCATGGAAAAAGAAAGTGGAAAAGGCGTGGAGGATCCTGTTGGAAGGAGTACAAGAACAAATTGTCTCAAGCCTCCATGGGAAAGCCACACCATATGCTATGTGGAAGGCTTTGACATATCTATTCCAAAGTAGCAATGACCATAGGAAATTGGCACTCAAATATAAACTCAGGAAGATCAAGATGGAAAAGGGCGACACCATTCCAAATTATCTCACAAAGTTTGTCCAATGTCAGGATGAATTGGGGAATGTGGGAATAACAGTCATTGATGATGACTTGGTGAGTTTGGCTCTCCTAGGACTTCCTAAGAGTTGCCAAAATTATGAAGACTCTATCAACGGATGGGAAAAATTGTCGAATTGGGAACGATTGTGGTTAGACCTGGTGCAGGAGGAGTTTAGGCAGAAAACTAGAGATGGCTCTTAATCAAAGCATGATGATGAAAAGGATTACGCTTTGGATTCCAAGGTGAAGGAGGGAAAGGGGAATAAATTCCATTCTAAATCTGAGTCTAAAGGCAAGATGTAGGACATGTCCAAAGTGAAGTGTTTTCACTGTCACAAACATGGGCATTTTGATACTAACTATCCACAAAAGAAGAATAACAAGAATGTTGTTGGATCTATAGCTGTTGAGGCCCTTGCCTCACAATTTGAGCTTGAATTATCCTTGTTTTCATGCATGGTTTCAAGTGCATTGGGATCAGTGTGGTATTTGGATATTGGTGCTTCCTTTCACATGATGGGAGATAAGGAAATTTTGAGTGACTTGGAGGAGAAATATCTCCATATGCATATTGAGATGGGCAATGACGGATGGTACAGTGCTATTGGGATTGGTACCATTACCTTTCAAAGGGATTCAGGTAAACCATTTCAATTAGAAGATGTAATGCATGTACTAGGTCTGAAGAAAAATTTCCTCAGTCGGAATGTTGGAGGACAGAGGTTATGACGTTCTTTATAGTGATGGAAAATCTTTCATTGGACATAAAACAATAGGTCAAGCCAAGAGGATAGGGATTCGAGTTAAGAATATCCACAATTTTGAGGTAGATGTTTGCGCTACCATTATGGGAAAGGCGGAGAAAGTGGTGAGCTGGGATGAGGGAGAATTATGGCATAGGCGACTAGGTCATATTCATCATGGATCCTTGAAATTCATGCAGCAAATATCACTAGACTTCCAATGGGAACACTTGCTCAATTATATCAGTGCAAGGGTTGCACCATGGGGAAGTACGTAAAGACCACTTTTCATGAGAAGGAGAATCGTGCTTTGGGGGTCCTTGAGAGGGTTCACACAGACGTGTGTGGACCATTCTTGGTTTGCTTCAACAGAAAAACATAAGTATCATGTAATATTTGTTGATGAATTTTCTCGTAAATGCTCGATCTTCTTTATGCAGAAGAAAGATCAAACATTCTCTAAGTTCTGTGAGTTGAAGGCATTGGTGGAGAAAGAGTCGAGGAAGCAATTGAAGGCTCTTAGGAGCGATAATGGTGGATATTACATCTCTAATGAATTCAATAACTTCTGCAACAAAGAATGAATTCGAAGAGAACTCGTATCACCTCATAACCCAATGCAGATGGGGTCGCGGAGAGGAAGAAAAAAATGATCATGGGTGTAGCACAAGCGATGTTAAATGATTAGGGCCTACCAATGCATTTGTGGGTGGAAGCATGCAACACTGTTGTTTATGTGCAAAACCGTTGTCGTCATAGAGTACTTGGCATGAGTACACATGAAGAAGCTTTCATTGGTAAGAAACCGAATGTTTTACACTTTAAGATTTTTGGCTCATCTGTTTATGTGCATGTGACCAAGGATGCCAAGAAGAAGCTGGAACTGACTACTGAAGTTGGGATCTTTGTGGGGTACACAGAAACACCCCACAATTATCGTGTGTATTTTCCAAATAGAGGAATGAATTTTGTGTGACGAGATATAAAATGTGATGAGGGGAAAGCCATGTGGTTGTCCCTTGAGAGGGAGCCAGACTTGCATGCGGAGGAGGAATTGTTGGTTCCCAAATATGAGTCTCAAGATGTGGATGAACCACATGAGGAGGTTCATGGAGTGGAGGAAGCCACTGATGCATAGCCATCCATCATAAATCATAGAAAGCGCACCACGGAAGATGATAGGTTGAGACTTGATGCTGCATAGAATGTAGGAGCCCCTACTTCACAGTGCAGACATAGACAGTCTCTTGACCAATTTACTGGATACATGGCTCTTATGAGAAAATGTATTGTGAATGAACCATCTTCCTTTCAGGAATTAGTGTAGTAGCCTACTTTGGCTAATGCAATGGTGGAGGAGTATGACTCCATTGTCAAAAATATTGAATGGGAAATTTTCCCAAGATTGGTTGACAAATCAATGGTAGGTTGGAGATGGATCTATAAGGTAAAGAAAGATGCTGATGGGAGTGTGGAGAAATACAAGGCTATCTTTGGGGCCCGATACTTCTCATAGATTTAGGGGATGGATTATGATGAGACCTTTTCACCTATCTCAAGTTACTCTTCCATAAGGACCATCCTTGCACTCTCAGTGCAGATGGGCTAGTGCATTCATCAGATGGATGTGAAAACTGTGTTCCTCATTGGGATCATTGAGGAAGAGGTGTACATACAGAAACCTGAAGTTTTTGAGATCTTCAATAGTTATTTTCATGTGTGAAGGCTCAAAAGAGATCTGTATGGGTTGAAGCAAGCACCCGTGCTTGCTACATTTGGGTAGACCACTATTTCACCAGAAGTTTGGGCTTCACCAAAAGTGAAGCAGATGCAAACCTGTACCAGATTGTGGTTGAGGGTAAGATATTGATCCTTTTTATTTATGTTGATGATTTAGTTTTGATTGGCAATGAGAAGTTAATACACTCATGCAAGGAGAACCTTGCAAGGGAGTTCGAAATGAAGGATGTGGGCCTCCTTCATTATTTCCTTGGATTGGAAATATGGCAGCTGGATGGTGAAATTTTTGTGTCTCAAGGAAAGTATGCAAAGGAGATACTGGGTAAGTTTAACATGGATATTTGAAAAACCATGGATACTCCTCTTCCAGGAAACTAGAGGAAATAGGATGCTACTTTTGGAGAGGTAGTGGATGCTACTATCTATCGATAGCTAGTGGGTTTGCTAATGTATCTAGTGAACACGAGACCAGACATTTTCTATGCGGTTAACCAGCTGAGTCAAGATATGGTTAAGCCTACCAAGATCTTGTGGAAGGCAGGGAACCCTATCCTGAGATACCTGAGGGGAACATCAGAGTATGGTCTATGGTACAGACGAACGGATGGAGTGAAGTTTCATAGCTCTACGTATGCAGATTGGGCTGGCAGTCCTATTACACATTATTATGTCACCATGAAATTTTACAGTCTATATGGGTTCATAAATACCTATATAATTCTCCCTTAGAAGTCTACAACCCTAAATTTCCTAAACCAAGTCCTGAATTTGGAGAAAAGCTTGTAAAAATCATAAAAACACTTGTACCACACTTTTCCTTAGCTTTACCTGTGGCACCGCACCCTTTTTCTCTAAAAACTGCAGATCCGACCATACATTTTCTTCATTAAAATTGCGGACCCCTGTAAAAGGTAAATTGGAGGTGAAAGAAATTCTAGAAGCCCAGCTGGTCGAATATTCTCCCAGCTAGAAGCTTCTAGAAGGTGTTATCCAGTCGAAGCCTTACTCAATCCATTTATCATGAACATTCATTCCTTCGTAAAAGGAGTCTATTCCTTGGTCTCTGAACTTAATCCCTTGATAAGAGGACTCTATCCCTTCCATTTTGGAGCTGTAACCACTTTCCTCCTATAAATTGAAGCTTTGGTTCAGTCTCAAGGGTAGATGCTCATATATGAGAAACTTCTCTATACATTTTGTATACACTTAGTACTTACTTTGTACTTGGTAGCTACGATAGAGAAGGAAATTGTTGAAGAAACATACTATTTTTGCTAGCTGTTATCCATGCGAGAATGATTACATACTCGTATTTAGGCTAGTTCAAAGAGTGGAAGGGCTTGTCAGACCAAAGGGAAACGCTTGTTCCAGACCTCGAAGGACTTGTACGACATCAAGGTGAATGCGGTTGTAAGACTCCTTCTTTTATTTAAAGATAATACAATTGGATCCTGTTTTCTCAATAAGTTGTTTATGTATTTACTTGAATGACTTATTTCTTAAATTCCTTGATCATTAAGATAGATTTGTAATTTTTGAATTAGTATATGTTGCAAGTGATTTTAATTCTCTTCCATGTCTTTGTTTTCAGATCTTACAAGGTGACTTCCTGGAGCGACGGGAAAGAAGAATTCAACTAGCATTGGATCACAGGTAGGTCCTTTCTTCATCATAGAAAATTGTAAATCATATATAATCTAGAGAAAGTAGTTTACATTTGTCCTGATTGTTTCTAGCTATCCTTGTGATACTAGAGAGATCTTTCTTGTCTGCAAGAACGATTTATCCACCTAACAAAATGGCGACTCCACTGAGGACCTTGTTTTGAACTTAGTTTTTTTTTTCTTTGAGTTTGACTTCTAAAAGCATTTTTTCTGATTTTGATTAATCTACAATGGTTTGGGTAAATTAGCCTTAGAATCCCTGAAAAGTACTTAGAAATTTTTATTTTTCTTTAAGTTTTATGGTCTCCACACTTTTCCTTTGAAAACAGTGCGGTCACCTCCGCAGTTTCTCTATGTAAACAGTGCGGTACCACACCCTTTTACACTGAAACCTATGGATCTTGAGAAATTTTTTGAAAATCTCAAACTTCCCTTTTCTAGTACCAGCTTACAAGATCCTCTATGATTACCCAGGCTTGTATTCACTATCAAAAGCCTCTTATGAAAGTTTCTTCTACCATTCCTAAGTTTTGAGTGATTTTCTAAAAGGCTTTCATTTTATAAGTGATTTTTTGCTTTGTCTTTGTGTTGCTCAAAGATCAGAAACCTTTATATAACTTAGATCATTGGTATTTCATTTTTTTCTTGCTGAGCCTTTGAATTTATAGCAGAACTTGCTTCTATGAGAATTAGATTTAATTTTTCTTATTTGCAAATCTTAAGAGACTTTTAGTTCAATAAGCTTTGAATTTCACTTTAAAACCACCATTGGATGATTTTGATTTCTTGCTAGGATAAGCAAAGGATTTCTTGGTTAGATTACAAACTGAGCAAAACATCCTCAAAAATTTTAGAGTTTTTAGTCTTAAAATTTAAATCTTTAGAAGTTTTTAAAGTTTAAAATTAGTGTTTTTAGTTTTGAATTTTGATTTCTAAGTAATCATACTTTTCTTTTGGAAACTGTTTATTTGTAGTTTAAGACTTGAATGATAAAAAGGGATTTATTTTTGAGTAATTAATCATTTAGTTCTCATGAAAAAGTATTTCTTTTCATATATTCTTGTTTTAAAAGGAAGGATTGATGTTTTAAAAGCAATTACATCCCTCAAATCGTTCTTTTAGATATGTTTCATTCAAAAGGAATGAATTATTTCTCATATAGATGCATTTTAGTGTTTTTTGGAGTCGGGTCATTACACATCATTGAAGTTTCACTTTCATGCCCATTGTCCTAAGAAATAGCCAACTAAAAGTAACGCTTAATTAAAATCAATCTAGCAAATATATATTTTTCTATGACTCTTTCCACCAACATAGCTCAGGCTAGTGTCTTGAAATAGGTTTTAGTTAACTCTCCAATACAGTAAAACAAACAAGTAGTCGATATTGCAGTAGGAAAATTCCAATAGTAGCATGTATGCTCTGGGAAGCTCCTCCTAAAGGAGTCAAGCACCAAATCATATCTGAACTAGTGAGGTAATCAATCCTTCCTCATTGGGAACGATAGAAGATATACACGTATTAACAATGGTAAACCTCATATTGACCATTGTCGAGGAGCTTGGGGTCACCTGTTGGTAAACCTTGGATTATTTCAAGGAGCCTTCAAGGGGATTGAGCTTTGTTACTCTGCCCTTGCGTGTGTATCATATTGTAGATTGTTCCCCCAGGTATATTTGTTCCTGTTGGTGACCTTAGTGGCCATAAACTTTAGGATTCTTTCCCAAGGTGACAGTGGAGGGAAGATCCCACTATACTTGGAGCAGATGTCGACTAGACTCACTTGGAATCTCCGAAGGGTTATCTTCACTCGAGATGGCTTAAGTGGAGAAAATTGAACCAGTCTGTTTCATTAAGCAGGTTGTCGGGGTAATTGTTCCAACTGTCATTTCTACATTAGAATACTACGATGTTGGATTTCATCACCAAATAGTGTTTTTAGTGCAGGAATCTACTGTTTGTGTGTGGTTTGATCTCTTAGATATAATAGGCGTGTGATCATTTGTTTGTTTCTTAGCGACTTTAGGAATTTTTTATTGAAATTTTCTTTGTTTTCGTGTGTTAAAAGTTTTCATCATGGATGAATTACCGAGATGATCACGCAGAACTCAGGGGAGACCCCCTGAGTACACACCAAGCCAAATAGAAGGACTTAAATCTCTGATACCAAATGTCATCAGTAGAAATGGATTAAAGGAACAAGGAGAATCATTTATAATCACTCATTCTTATTTCGAAGTAGATCAATCGCAAGTAGAAAAACATACTCCATAGACGGTTTAAATTTCCGAAGTAATCGAAGTTGCTTCTACAACAATTGAATTATCACCTGAAGAACCTGAAATTTCTGAACTGAAAACTGAACCCGCTACATCAGAACCTAATTTAGAATTCACTACTCCAACTCCTGATTATCCTGATTCACCTAGAGTGAAGAATCGGATCATAGAATATCTTCCTCCTAGTCTCATTAGTATTGAAGAAATCACTGATATAGAAGAAGAAGTAATTATCCCTTCAACTCTGGAAAATTTATAACTTAGAGAACGTGAATCAATTTTTTACAATCCTTGTAGACGAGACGCTTGGTATTCTTCATTGACAGATTTTTTGCAAAACATAGGTCTTCCGTATTTTCCACCCCGGATACTTTTTTACTCTACACCAATAGGTTATAGACCTCAAATAAACATGTCAAGTGAGTCATCTATGTTTTCTGAATCGCCAAAAACATTTCTCTATGGTGGTTTTTCTGTTCCTACAGGTTATTGTCGCTCTCTGGTACGTTCTCAGGAGCATCTCCTTTTCCAAGAAAACCAATGTCATCATCTAGCCCGAATGAAACAAACACTGGAACTTTGAACAATGAGCAAGTTTATATGATGTCTGGAAATATTTCGAACCCCACATCTCAAGGTAGTAATATACAGCCTAGGGGACAACCTCAAAATATCCAGATACAACCTGGGGGGAAACCCCAAGGACAGTACATACCTCAGGGTAAATATCAACCCCAGGGACAGTACATACCTCAAGTTTAATATCAACCCCAAGGACAGTACATACCTCAAGGTCAATATCAACCCCAGGGACAGTACATACCTCAAGGTAAATATCAACCCCAGGGACAGTACATACCTCAAGGTCAATATCAACCCTAGAATCAGTACATGCCTTAAGGTCAATATCAACCTCAAGGGCATTATCCTACTCAAGGATTGCAACCTCCTTTAGCACAACAGTTCTATCCAGAACATAAAATGTTACAAGGAGGTGGAAATTATCTAGCTAATTATCAGTCATCTCTTCAACCCAATTATGGGCCATCTTATGTACAACCTTCAATGGGACCCTCATATCCGAGAATGGTGTGGGATCCGTCCCAAGTCCAACAGAATTTACAACCAAATATGCAAGTACCTTATTATCAAGCAGGACAACGTGTTCGTTATAATCAACCCCAACAAATAGTCCAGCCTTTAATTCCAACACTTGCATCTAGTCTTGTTCAGCAATTTGTTTCGAGTTCACCTAGTACTCCACCAAAAACAGTTGTTCAAACTTATGTTCAACCTATCACACCTATTCTTGCAATGTCTACAGTTCCTGTTACATCTGCCCCTCAAACATGGATAAAGATTCCTCAAGTTTCTATTCCGCAATCTAGACCAACAATTCAGACTACTATTCATATACCCGCAGGAAAAATTGGTACAAGTATAGTAATAACGAGTCAAACTCAATTTACTTATCAACCATATCAGGGGCCGTATCAATATGGACCTGTTTCACAAAATCCAGTCTACCTGCAACAACCATACCCTATATATACATATCAAACACCTGTTCAACCTCAGTATGGTCCACTTATTCCTGGTTATCCATGGGGTAATATGATTCCAAATTCACAACATATTCCAAGTTATCCTGGATATCCTCCTCCTGGGACTGGTTTAGTTTCACAAGGTTATCCACAAGACCCTACCCGTCGATTGCCATTCATAGCAACTTTGGATCTACCGGATTTAACTCGCCTTACGAATGATCCCATCTACTATCATCCATATTGGCTACCAATGCCTCATAAATTTCCCAGTGATATCCCAAAATTTGAAGGAAAAATAGGAGAGGATCCTTCCAACCATGTTATGACTTACCACCTTTGGTGCGCATCTAACTCATTAATCGATGATTATGTTCGACTTAGACCTTTTTAGAGAACGTTAATAGGATTAGCTACTAAGTGGTACATTTAACTACCGCGAGGCTCGTTTAATAATTTCAATGCCCTAGCAAATGCCTTCTTAACTCATTTTTAGTTGCCAGTCAAATACGACAATGGCACGGAATTATTAACTTCACTAAAAAAATATATGTCTACATATATATAAAATCATATTCATGAATGGAGACATAGAAGAAGTTTGGTAAAAGTTTTTATCCCGGATCAAACATTGGCAGAATGGTTTGTTAAATCATTGCTACCAAAAGTCACTAAATATGTAGCCAAAGCAGGAGTTGTCACATAATAACAAGTTGTTTCTCAAGCTCAATATCTAGACTTGGTATATACCCAGTCTGGAACTTTGTACAAGAAAATTCCTAATTTATTGCGTTCTAGTCAAATAACAACAACTCCTTTAGGGTCTGATGCCGCTGATGGTGTAATTGGTTCGGTTACTACAACTAAGAATAAGAAGAAATCTTCACAGATTACTTCTCCAATAATAAATTTACCTGATTCACCAAAAGGATAATCTTCCTTGGAAACTAATGCCGATATTCACATCGTAGATTCATCCACTAAGTCAAAATCTGGCAACAAGAAAAAGGGGAAGAAAAAGAATAAAAAGACCTCATATCCTAAAGAAAAAAACTGATAAAACTGAATCAAATGATGACAAATGAAAACCTCATTATCCTTGTCTTATTTGTGACGAGGATCATTTCACCAAGGAATGTCCACATAGGGCTAAAGTTTCTAAGTTCGTTAAAGGTTCACCCATTCCCGTTGTCTTGAAGGATCCATTTCCAATTCAAGATAGTAAAATGATTGGATCTTCTTCTAATACATCATCAGATATTTTTATGGTTGTGACACAATCACAGGACTATGGTAGTAAAAATCCCATTACTGGTAAAGAAATAGAAAATTCTAATTCAGCACCAGCTACATCTCCCTCGGTTTCTAATCCTCTTCATATCGAGAAACCAAATCCTGACTTAGTAATCAAACTGCTTGCTAAAGGTGTAATTCATAAATAAGCTTTCAATCCACATGTGAGGGCTACTCAGAACTACAACATTGTTGAAGATAGGGAAATTTCCCCTTTAGTAATGTCGGCCTTGGAAGTGACGCAATCATGTCCAGCACAAAGGAAATTACTATTTTCAGTTTTAGGAGTCGTAGATCTGTAGGATTCGAACCTTATGGTCTTCGATTTAGAAAATTTTACACCTCGCTTACCCCATCAAATGGCTTTTGAGATTCCAGTGTTAGTCAAAAACAGACGTTGATTTTGTACTTTGATTGATGAAGGGGCATCTACATGTATCATTTCATTGAAATGTTGGAAATCATTTGGTTCTTTGACGATTAACCGATCTCCAACCATCCTAAAATCTTTTGATGGAAGATGATTCCATCTGTATGGTATTTTATAGGATCTACCTATAGAGGTCGAAGGAAAAACTGTTAATCTAGATGTGGAAGTAGTTGATGCCCCTCTAGATTACAACCTTCTCCTGGGTCGCAGTTGGTCTTATGCTATGACTGTCATTGTATCATTGGTCTTTCGGTTAATCATGTTCCCTCAAAATGGAAATATCGTTAAAATTGACCAACTTTCATATTATTCCTCCGACCGAGCTTCTACGGATAGTATCCAACATGTTGGAAAATCTATTATCCCTTATGAAGATGCTGGGGTAGGTTTAATTGAAGACTATACTTTATTAGGGACTTTTTCTATGCATGCACCCAACGTACCATCAACTATTGCTAATATCAATATGATTACATCAAGCACTATTCCATTCGATGATCCTTGGATAGTGCCTTCAGAATCAGAGCTGGATTCTTTCGATGGCAAGATGCCTTTGAGTCCTTTTGAGATAGCATATTAAGCAGTACAGTGATTTTCTGATACCCCTTCAACTGCATCTAATCCAGTGAATGTGATAAATGAAGAATTAATTTTGACATCAAGCTCACCCTTGACATAAATTCCTGATCCTTTTCAATAAGTATTCAATATTGATGAACATATTCATGAATTTTTGTCTATGGATGAATTACCATGGGAAGATCTACATCATAGATCTTCATTTCTACCTAACATTGATCGATTTGAAAATTATTTTTCGTTGATTTTTACTACTAAATATGTCACAAAGCCTCAAAATCCTATATCGATCACAAATTCTTATTTTGAAATGAATTTAGAAAATATTTCTACAATGGTTCCCATTGACATATCAGTAAAACCAGGAATTGTTGAAAACATTCATATAGGCACTTCTTGTACAAAAGATGAAATTGATATATACAAAGCCCTATTTCAATAATTCCGTGACATTTTTGCCTAGTCTTATGAAGAAATGCCAGGAATTGATCCATCCATTGTCGTTCATGAAATTAAAACATAACCGGATGCTAAACCTATCAGACAAATATTACGTTAGATACATTCATGAAAAGCTGCTGCAATCAAAGTTGAAGTTGAAAAATTACTTCGAGCAATATTTTTTTATCCAATCCCTCTCACAGATTGGGTATCTAATATTTTTCCTATTAATAAAAAACAAGGAACAATCAGAGTATGTATCAATTATAGGGATATAAACAGAGCTTGTCCAAAAGACAATTATCGAACCCCTTATATCGATCAAATCATTGATGATTGTGCCAGAAGCGAAATTTTTTCATTTATGGAAGGATTTTCTGGTTATAATCAAATAAACATACTCCCTATTGATCGACCAAAGACAACATTCATTTTTCTGTGGGGAATTTTTGCTTACCATAAATTACCATTTGGACTTAAGAATACTGGTGCAAATTTTCAAAGGGCAATGCCTTATGCATTTCATGACATCAAACACATTGTGAAACCTTATCTTGATGATTTTCCTACTCACTCATTACACAGGAAAGATCATCCTACTCATTTACAAGCAATATTTATGAGATGTAGGCATTATAAGATTTGTCTGAATCCTCACAAATGCGTTTTCTGTGTACAATCTGGACGATTGTTGGGATTTATTGTTTCAAAGGCAAGCATTCGTTTTGACCCATCGAAGGTTGAGGCCATCATCAGTTTACCTCCTCCTTCCACACTCCGCCAACTCCAAATTTTGCAAGGGAAATAAAACTTTCTGCGTAGATTCATTCCTAACTATGCTAAGTTAACCAAAGGTTTTACTAGGTTGTTGAAACAGAATATTATTTTCATTTGGGACAAGATCGCTGTTAGATCTTTTGATGCTATAAAACACGCGTTGACCCATGCACCGTTATTGCATCTACCCAATTAAAACCAAGATTACTTTTTATACTTAGCAGCCTCTAATTCCACGATGAGAATGGTATTAGTTCAGGAAGATGAATTCCACAACGAACATGTGATTTACTATCTTGGTCGCAATTTGAGTCCGACTGAAATCAAATACTCACACATGTGGATAAATTGGCCTTGGTAGCAGTCCAAGCTGTCAAAATATTTCATCATTACATATTGTTACGAAAAACAATAGTGATCTCTGATTGTTACCCTATGATGTATATTTTGACCAAAAAATTACTAGGGGGAAAATACTCTAAATGGATTGTCATCCTACAAGAGTTTGATTTAGAATTTGAAAAATCTAAGTCAAATAAATCACTAGTGTTTGTCGAACTTGTGTGTGACTTCCCAAATATTGAGACAGAAACTGTGGTAGAACATCCAATCACCAATGAATCTTTTCTTCTTATCAGTACCTGTTTGGTCAATTTAGTGTGTCCTAAATTGCTGCATTTAATTTGTCAATCCGGGAATCGTAAGTTGATGAAGTGCGACGCACTATATGTGCAAGATAACCTATTTCTTAACTTTTTGTCGTTTTTGGTTTTCTAAGGTGAAATGGAAATTCTAAGATGAAAACAAGTTTGGTTATGTTTGTTCAAGGAAGTGATATCCCCTATAATGAATTACCAACTTGAAACTTTAAAAAGCAAATTGAAATTTACAATGACAAGACTTGAAAGGGAATGAAAATGTGCTGCTGAAATGAAAAGGTGCTACTAATCTAATAAATCAAAACAATGAACTATTGAGCATGAAAACTAAACTATTCTTGCTGCCAACTAAACATAAAAGAAACTATGCTTAAGGAAATTCAAAATTGCAACAAAATAAATCTAAATCAGATTACATCAATTTATCTTTTGATCCTTCATCATTAGTCCAGCTATGATTTTCGGAAGTAATCATAAACAATTTGAGTAACTGATATTTAATTTGCAGAAAGTAAACTAATACTAAACCATACACTCATGATTCAATCCCTCACCATCAGTCCAGCTGTGGCTTTCGGAGGCAACTGAAGATGTCATGCATGATTTAATATATCCAAATTTGCAGAAAAGAAACTAATACTAAACTACACATTTCATAATACAATCCCTCACCATCAGTCCAGCTGTGGCTTTCGGAGGCAACTGAAGATGCTATGAGCAGCTTAGTATATCTAAATTTGCAGAAAAGAAACTAATACTAAACTACACATTTCATAATACAATCCCTCACCATCAGTCCAGCTGTGGCTTTCGGAGGCAACTGAAGATGCTATGAGCAGCTTAATATATCTAAATTTGCAGAAAAGAAACTAATACTAAACTACACATTTCATGATACAATCCCTCACCATCAGTCCAGCTGTGGCTTTCGGAGGCAACTGAATATGCTATGAGCAGCTTAATATATCTAAATTTGCAGAAAAGAAACTAATACTAAACTACACATTTCATAATACAATCCCTCATCATCAGTCCAGCTGTGGCTTTCAGAGGCAACTGAAGATGCTATGAGCAGATTAGTATATCTAAATTTAACTACTGAAGCAGATAAGCAATACTGAAATTAAACAAAAGCTATGAAAATCAAATTAGCAGCAGAACAATGTTAGTTCCATGTCACTAGTCAAAAAGCTATGAAAATGCCCGAGCTGCCTATCTATAATCTGAAACAAGAACACTGATCAGTGATTATCAACATAAAACATAAAAGACATAAATGAAATGGAAATTATGGAAGTGTATAAACAGAAATGAAACAATGCAATATATGAACATATGAATGGATTATGACACAATGAAATGAAATTAAAATTATACACTAATGCACAAAACCTTAGCTGAGCAGGGGCCCTCTACACCAGCCTTGGCAACGGTCCTCAAATACGAATTAAGTTGAAAAACAGAGTCTTCTCATATTAAAAAGCAGTCATTACAGAATGGTAATGTTACGGCACAAGTGTAGCGTAATCACTACAGAGCAGACTAAATCAAAAGATAACAGAAACTACATTCACTAATATCGACTAACTTCATATGCGTATGCAAACGCATTATATATAACAACGAACTATAACTGTTTCCTAAAGTTCATGCTAGTGGAGAGCACGTAGACCACTACGTCCACGGATATAGGAGCATGGCCGTGTTGGAAAGTAAATCTATGAGAGGTGGATGCTTGAATTCGACTCTAGAACCCTGTACAGATGTCGATTTAACCTCCGCAGGCTTAGAAACGGCCGTATGGGTCTTCATGTGACACGAAATAGAGTCCGGCCGACATGAAACTCCATGGTTGACTTCCATGTGGACGCCTTTGACCGCGGCTTCTTTGGACGAGTTTGCTTGAACCAATAGGACACGAACCATGTCCACGTCATTCCCGACCTGCCCATGTGGCTCGTTTCCCTTGTAGACACCTGTAGCATAGAGTTTCACAAAATAGCTGCAGAAAGTTGCAGCAGCTGCGGAAAGTGGCAAGACTCCGCAGCTGAATGAACAAAATCTAGATCAAATAGCAAACACAAAAATATAATTAAAAACCATGTTAAATGCTCTTTTGCACATGATATTGACAATTTGGGAGGTTTAGGTGAGTGAAAAAGGTATGGAAAAATGTGTGGAAAAGATGCAAATTTGGGACTCAACAGTACCATTGATCCATGGTATGGAGATATCATCATTTATCTCCAAACCCAAAATTTTCAGCCTGAACTCTCACATTCACATAGACGCAAAATCTGTTTCCAATCCTAGCAATATAATATTGTCGGCGACACTCTTTATCGCAGAGGTGTAGACCCTATTTTTCGGCAATGTATTACTCATGAAGAGGCTGAAAAAGTTTTAAATGATTTCCACTCTGGAGCATGTTGTGGTCATATGTATGGGTATGCCACAACCCAAAAGATATTGCACGCTGGTTATTTTTGGCCTTCGTTATTTAAAGATTGAATTCTAGCAGTCCGAAAATGCCACAATTGTCAGATCTTTGATAGTAAAATGTGTGCACCACCAGCTCCTCTTCACCCAATAATTGTTGTCAGTCCTTTTGAAAAATGGGGCATTGACTTCATTACATGTTACCCTCACTCTGCTAGAGGGCATGGGTATATTATTCTCGCAGTAGATTATTTTACCAAATGGGCCGAGGCGATGCCTACATTTGTGGCAGATGGAAAAACTGCAACTACTTTTGTATTCAATCGTGTGATTGCTCGATTTGGTGTACCCCAAGCTATCATTACTGACCATGGAAGTCATTTTCAAAAAATAATGATGACTGAACTAACTGATCAAATTGGCCTGCGACACAATAGCTCTACTCCATATTACCCACAGGCTAATGGTCAGGTTGAAGCCATTAATAAATTTTTAACCACCATGATCAAACAGATTATTAGAATTCATAAATCGAATTGGAATACCATGATTTTTTCAACACTTTGGGCATATCGAACCTCAGCAAAAATTGCAACAGGTTTCACTCCTTTTCAGTTGGTTTATGGTTTAGAAGTTGTGTTACCGATTGAATGCGAAATACCGCCACTCCAACTAGCCATAGAATTACTACTAGCTACCTCTGAGGAGGAGAAATTATTTTTATACTTAGCTCAATTAGATGAGACTCGACGCACCGCTGCATTGGTAGCTGAAGCTCACAAAAAAAGAACAAAAGCTCAGTATGATAGGAGCGTTACACCTCATTTTTTTTCAAAAGGCGACCTTGTCTTAGTATACAACCAAGCTAATGATAAACTAGGAGCTGGGAAATTTGAACCCATGTGGCACGGTCCTTATATTTTCAAGCGAGTGCTTGCAAAAAGGGCCTATGAATTGACTAATTATGATGGGGTCTCTTTAGACAAATTCAGAAATGGGCTTTATCTGAAGATATATTATGCTTAAATCTTGTGTGGAGATCTTAATTGTATATTAGTTCTTTTCGTAGCTAGTGTGCCTTAGATTAGAAGAGTGTGCCTAGTTTAAGTTTGTTTTTATTACTATCCTTGCTTATCTGGATTACTCTTGATATTGCAGATGTCGACATCCCTTCAAACTTATATTTGTTTTTCTGATGGTTCTTGTTGTAGTACATGGAACATTTCTTCCGCAGCCTATATTATTTATTCACCCACTGATGACTTAATATCTATGCATGGGGTAAGCCTCGGTCAAACAACGAATAATATTGCAAAATATAATGCAGTGATTGAGTTATTAGCTGAATCTATTTCATTTGGAATTCGACGTTTGATTGTTAGGTTAGATTCTGAACTCATTGTATTACATTTAAATTGAGTATACACAATTACAAATCCAGTATTATTGAGATTATTTTTGAAGGTACGTCTCTTGGAACGAGAGTTTGATTACATTGAATATAAAAACATTCTGAGAAATTTAAACACATTGGCTGGTGCATTAGCTAATAGTGTTATAAAATACATTTGCAAACATTAAAGCAGTAAATCAAAGCAACATTCGATAAGCATGTTGAACAGATAGCCAGAAATAGTAGTAATATCATAGAGTAAGAGTAACGTTTTCAAAAAATATTACATCGTCTTCAATTATAGGTTTAAAATGCCTTATGATCAGCAAAAATAGTGATACAAAAAAAAATGTCATAGTATGCACAATCATCCACTATCCATGGTGGTGATCATGATAGTACATGACAACTCGCGCTACTCTATTCAAGAACCTCCTGAACTGACCAGGAACTCCAATAATATGTCTCTGAAGATGGAGAGGGATATCATCTATCGAAGTCTCTAGGATATCCAAGGTCAACCATTCTAATTTTTTTTCTAGGTCATTAAGAGTCTCAGTTGCCTGATCCTGTGGTGCTGCAATGGGCTCTCTTTGCTTCCTGTCGAAGAAACGAAGCGTGGCTGGTCTACATGGACCAACATATGCATTTTAAAAATTTTTGTCATTAGTATTGGATGATTTAAAAATAAAAAAATCAAAATCAAAATTTAGAATATGTCAAAATCATTCTTACCTGAGTCATCCCACTATGTTCCCGGAGGAAGGGACATTTCTCGATCACCACGGAAGTCCATCCCGACATATGGGAAATCTTCTATGGCGAAGATTTGGTTCTCCAACCAATGGAAATAAGATAAAGTGAAACGAAAAATCTCACCACCCTTGCTATGACAGGCCATTAGTGCAACCCATCAGACCATCGGAGGCTCCCTGACTGCACCAGGATCAACTGAGATAAGTTGTGGGGAAAGTGAAGGAATTATCTCCAGAGAAAATGTGACAACAATAGCTCCATACCCAAAGTTTTTCAACTTTGAGTTATTTGCCCAAGTCAATTGGCCTTTTAAGTTGGCCAATACTGCCTCACACCAATTGAAAATGGTGCCTCTGAAACAATCAACAGTAGTCTGCATCTGGGATCTAGTAGCAACGTGTGGAGCTGCACTCCCACAAAACTGGGTTATAGTAAATGCAACCACTTTGAGTTCAGGACAGATGATTATTTTTATATCAATGCAATTGTCTTTGGGATCCACTTCCTTATTGCAGAACTCTTTCTGAAGGCTAGTGACAGATTGGCCACCTGCCCTAGCCCCAAACAAAGATATTGGTTCACCTGTCTTTGATAAACCAGTAAGAAAATATATATCTTCCAGCTCGATTTCGAGCCAGTGATCTCTAATTATGAAGCATTGTTCCTAGATGTCCCACTTGTTTACTAGCCATGTGAGTAAGTCTTCTTGGGCCTTCATACCCTGAATAGCCCAGAATTGATATAAATCACATTCCCTCAATACACGCAATGTGGGTGCATGTACCATTGTAGTCTCATCAACCTCTGCAATGGGAAAATTGGAAGATTAGAAATAATTTGAGTGAAAAAATTTGGTTTATTTTGGGAGAATATATCATTATATTTTCTTCACAACACCTCCACACCTTTTTCACAGAGACAGTGCAGAGGTTCCCACGCATTCTATACAAAAATTGCGGGACTACGACAATTTTCTCTTTGAAAAATTGTCGAGGTCTGCAGGTGTCATGTGTATTACCTGCAGACCCCCATGGGTGAAATTTTGAACATATTTTTCTTCTAAAAAATTAATTTAAAACCTAAATCAAGAAAGTGAAAGGATAAAAATGAAGGCGAGGATAATGTGGATTACCTAGAGCTGACAATTTTTTATTCCGACAGTCGAATTTTCTGTAATCTCCTCTGGAACATTTTTCACCAAAAGCTTTCAATTTGCACTCTGTAATCAAATGGTAAAAATGGTTTAGAAAAACTCCCTTTTATAAGATTTTTTGAATAAATGAAATATAATTTTGTTTATTTTCCACTTTGAAAAGTTGTTTTGCGAATTATTTTTATTAATCATAAATAGGTATGTTTAATTTTTGAGTTTTTGTGCAGAATACAGGATTTTTTTGGTAAAATGATCATTTTGACAAAGGAGTATACTTTTTATCATTTTTTCGAACTCAGTAAAAGTTATGAAAAAGTGAAACCTATGAGTACATTTTTATCCCTTTTTCGAACTCATTAAAACTTATGAAAAAGAGAAAACCATGAGTACATTTTTATCCCTTTTTCGAACTCGTTAAAACTTATGAAAAAAGGGAAATCTTGAGTTCTCTTTTAAACCCATTTCAGACTCTCTAAACATGAAAATATTTCCAAGTACTTGACTATTCGAACTCATTAAAGGAAATGAACATTCATCCCTCAAGTATAAGTTTGCCCCTTTTCCGGACTGAAATGGACTATTTACGAAAAAGGTATACGTTGACTAATCATGGTCAATATAGTTCTCTCTTGTATTATTTTATCCTTTTTCGGGCTTGAGAGACTAAATTTATGAAAAAGTACACCCATGGAGTTTTCTTAAGTTTCTGTTCTGACTCTCTAAAAATGAAAAACATCGAGTTTCTCCTATACTGGACTCGTTAAAATTTAACAGTAAAGGACCCGTCGATTACAAACAGGAACGAACCACTCCTTCTTAGGTTTCGATTTTATACTAAGTTGGAATCATCCGAAGGATGAGATTATATAACAAGAAAATTTTATCCTCCTCAATCTTGTCAAAACATAAAGTGGTACTTGCCAGAAATGGTGGGGGAAAAAGAGAAAATGGATCTAGTTGTTAAACTTTGTTTAAAAGCAATATACCAGTCTTAAACATGACACTTTTTGTCACACTTCTACCTGGGTTGGGAAAATCATTTGCCTATCAGTTAATAAAACCACATTGAAAGTCTTCAGCCAATTTCTCAGTATTAGATTTAGGTCAATTGTCACCAAACCATCTGTAGTGTCATTATGTGTTCAAGAGGATAGTTCAAATAAACCATTCATTTGCAAAAATTTGTCTCCATTCGCATTGACCATCCCTGAGTCAGTCCTTGCACAATATTTCTACAAAACTTGATCTAATGGTTTCGTGTCATGGGCTTTCCTATGACGGGTCACTTTCTATCGACGAAAACTCATCCTCTAGGAAGTTGATCTAGAATCCTATCAGTACCTTGGAATCTACATGCCCTAATGGCATATTTCTCGCCTTTGACGACAGGTTACATCATTGACCTCCGATCAGATGATTCTATGAAGTGTTCAACTTCAAATAATTTATTCACACTTCATGGATTGTACTGAGTACTTTGAGAGCCATTTTCATTATTGGTGGTTTCTCTCACACTTGTTAACAGTTCACATCATTGAATGGTAATCAACTGGTTTCTACCATGTTCGACTTCGACACAATCAATCGCATGGATAGAATCGTACTAGTTCGGGTAGCAGAAATCAAGACCCTCAATCTAGTTTCCACCATCCAGGCTGTGAGGAGTTTTATTATTCATTATGCAGTAGAATATTCATGACAAATGGCTCCGTCCATACTGTGTCTACTATTGATGTAATATTGGAATCATTTCTATATCAGAACATTTTAGTTGAGTTTTGATTTAGTTAGTTCTTGCTCTAGGTATTAGAATGCCTACCTCAACGATGATACATATATATATTTGGATTGAATTTTTTTACAGGTTCCAACTGGCATCCACAAGCCAATCCTTAGAATGATAAAGCACTTCACTCTTCGAATTATCTTAGACTTCGCACTTTAGGGGGAAATCTGTTACACATTGTTTTGTCACCATGAAATTTTACTGTCTATATGGGTTCATCAATACCTATATAATGCTCCCTTAGAATTATACAACCCTAAAGTTCCTAAACCAAGTCCTGAATTTGGAGAAAAGCTTGTAAAAATCATAAAAACACTTGTACCGCACTTTTCCTTAGCTTTACCTATAGCACCGCACCCTTTTTCTCTAAAAACCACGGAGCTGACCACACATTTTCTTCATTAAAATTTTGAATCCCTGTAAAAGGTAAATTGAAGGCGAAATTAAATTCTAGAAGCCCGACTGGTCGAATATTCTCCCAGCTGGAAGCTTCTAGAAGGCATTATCAAGTCGAAGCCTTACTCCCTCCATTTATCATGAACATTCATTCCTTCGTAAAAGGAGCCTATTCCTTGGTTTTTGGAACTTAATCCCTTGATAAGAGGACTCTATCCCTTCCATTTTGGAGTTGTAACCACTTTCCTCATCCTATAAATTGAAGCTTTGGTTTAGTCTCAAGGGTAGATGCTCATATATGAAAAACGTCTCTATACATTTTGTATACACTTAGTACTTGCTTTGTACTTGGTAGCTACTATAGAGAAGGGAATTGCTGAAGAAACATGCTCTTTTTGCTAGCTGTTATCCATGCGAGAATGATTACACACTCGTATTTAGGTTGGTTCAAAGAGTGGAAGGGCTTGTTAAACCAAAGGGAAATGCTTGTTCCGGACCCAGGAAGGACCTGTACGACATCAAGGTGAATGCAGTTGTAAGACTCCTTCTTTTATTTAAAGATAACACAATTGGATCCTGTTTTCTCAATAAGTTGTTTATGCATCTACTTGAATGACTTATTTCTTAAATTCCTTGATCATTAAGATAGATTTGTAATTTTTGAATTAGTATATGTTGCAGGTGCTTTTGATTCTCTTTTAAGTCTTTGTTTGTAGATCTTAAAAAGTGACTTCTTGGAGTGATGGGAAAGAAGAATTAAATTAGCATTGGATCACAGGTAGGTCCTTTCTTCATCATAGAAAATTCTAAATCATATATAATCTATAGAAAGTAGTTTACATTTTTCCTGTTTGTTTCTAGCTATCCTTGTGATACTAGGGATATCTTTCTTGTCCACAAGAATGATTTATCCGCCTAAAAATTCCATTGGACAAAAAGAGCACATCATGGGGGATATTTAACATTGGATCTATAGTTGTTTCTTGGTAGAGTAGGAATCATATATCCGTGGCACACAATTCAGTGGAAGCGAAATATAATGGCAACAAGTCAAGCTACATGTGAGGCTATCTGGATGAGAAAGATATTGGTTGGTTTTTTTGGTTCTCATATGGATTCAATAGTGATTCATTGTGATAATTAGAGTTGCATTAAACTCTCGATTAATCCTATGTTTCATGATAGGTCCAACCATATATATATCCGGTATCATCATCTCAGATATTGTGTGCAGAGGTTAATCATGTTACCTCAGTACATTCCCACGGAAGATCAGGATGCAGTTATTATGATGAAGGCACTCACTAGGAGAAAATTCGAATACCATAGAGACAGGATCGAGGTGAAGAATAATCCCTTTCTTGTTAAGAGGGAGTGTTGAGATTCAACAAGAAAAATTTTGCACCCATGATCCTAGTGAAAATTAAGCACCTACACTAGTGTGGGGCCCACAGGCTATTTTTAGGTGCATGTCTATTTTTATTATCCCTTAATTTAGATGGACAATAAATTGTAATGTATTATCAATTTGGACTTGAAAATAGTTAACTAAAGTGGAAAATCTTTTAGCTAAGTGAATTTCAATTTAATAGGTTGGTTGGTGGGACATGCAAATTAATTATAGTTGTAACTGAGTGATTCTAGTTGTAATAGAGTTGGAAGTGCAGTGGTGCATGAGTTGGTGCAAGTTGTAAATAGTTTAACTCAATTTAGTGAGTTAAACTCAGTTGTGCTAGTTGTAACTAAAGATACACTAGTGAGAGAACAAGCGAATTAAATATTAATTAATTCAAAATCAGTGATCTCACATGCAATTGAAGATTTATTAATATTAGTTTCATGCATGTCAGATCCAATGGAGACCCAGTTGAGTTCTAAGTGAAAGGAAAGTTGACTATCAGTTGTGACATTATCCGCTTGCACACATGCAAGCACACACACATTGAATGTGCCCCTAATACTTGCATAATCAAGGTAGGCAAGATTGCATAAATTCATGGATTTAATTCAATAGGGATTGTGTAGTGAAGGCAAGATGTTTGGAGAAAGTAAATTAGCTAAGGGATTTGCCAAATTTTGTATGGCAGTGTGAGACAATTAGCTAATGTACTGAGAGATCTTGTGAGAATAGTTTTGTATGTAATTTTTTCATGATCCATGATATAATATACAATAGAAGATAGTGGGATTTCTAGCTGTAAGCTTCCCCTGGGAAATTATATGTGTTGTGTGTGACTGGTCTTTCTTCATGTTCATGTAATTGGCGATTGTGTTTATAATTCCACAAAGAATTGTAGAATTGATTTAGTATTTAACTTTAAAAAAATTTTATACATTCATATTGTATAATTTCTATAGTTAACTTGTGTGACGTGGCTTGTGTCACAAATTTTACTCAGAAAATTTGATTTGGAGGAGTTACAGTTCAGTCAAGCATGTCTGATTGCTAATTTTTAGCAATCAAGGTTAGTTATTTAAGGATGTTTTCCGTTAAAATAGTTCTAAATGTTGGAGGAACTAGTGGAGGTTCAGTTGTGGAAGTGGGACTTCAGTCTAAATTAGTGATCATCCAGTTAACTGATTAATCAACCCAAAATAGATAGTTCATGTAGAGAATTCTAGTTCCCTAGGATTGGTGGAGATTCCAAGGCAGTATAGCATCAGTCATAGACTAGTCTTGAGTGTACATATGTTGCACGAAGTCAGATGATCAGCCTAAGGAAGTGTGCAATTAATTTTGGATAAATTCCTAAATAATAGGGGCCTAATTTCTCAAGGAACGACGTAGGAAATAGGAGCTCAAGAGAAGGAATAAATTGAAGAAGTCTGAGTTAGAGCTTCTAAATGAGCAGAGATATAGGTTATTCACTTGAAGGTTATGCTCAGTTGAGAAAAGAAATTTTAATACATATCTATTCATCATATTAATGCAAACAGACATTGGGGTTTTTTAGCAGATTTTTTTACCCAACAAAAATCCTATTTTCATGTGTGTTATTTGTTATTTCATGTTTGAGATTTTTGTTCTAAATTTTGAATTAATGTTCATAGAGCAGAAGAGTAGGTTTGTGTCTTATGATTTTTATTAAACTTTTATGAGTAGTTGCAAACCTACATCATAATTTCTACAAAGTATGGAAAAAATTTCATGTGGGAGAATTACATATGCGAAGTGTAAGAGTGTGAAGTGCAAGAATGTGGATTTAAGGAAGTGGGGAGAAATACCACTATGCGAGGAAAAATATTCACTAAGGATGATTTTGTGTGGAATGCAGTGAATTTTTTTTTAGAAAAATATCTCACACAACATGGATTTTTGCACAAGTTATAAATACAACTAATTTTTGTGAAAGTTCACTTGATACTTAATATAATTTTTTACACATGGTGGATTGTAAAACGAGTAAGGAAGAAAAGAAAAATGGCCGGTGTGAATGACCAAAATTGAAAGGTGATACATGAAAATAGATCAACAAGGGAAATTTCAAGATATTTAGAAACTTATGATTTAGTTAATATCAACTTGATATAATACGTATTTAGGTAAAATTGTGTTTCTTACTTTATTTATTTATTATTCATAATTAGTTGCATTATAGTATGAGGGTCACAGTATTAACAACATGTACTATATATAGAGTGATCCAATGTATCATATTCTCATAAATTCTAATGGATATTTATTTATAGCTTAACACCTAATTTGTATATGATCTCTATTTAAAGAGAATGGAGTGTAATTGTTGAAGACCAATAGTGAGAAACACTCTCATGTGCAAAATTTTATTTTACATTTAATCAAATTTCCTTAAGTGGCCATGTTGGCTAGGTTTGTGAAGTGTTTCCCTCTTAGAGGGTTTGAACCATGTAAAATTATTATGTTTATGATGTTTTATTTGTTTTTTTGAGTGGTTACTTCAAGTTTTCATCATTTATGGTATACCCTTTTTAATGAACATATTTCACATGACTCCTAAAAGGGAGTGGTTTTGTGAATATGATAAGTACAATGAAGGTGATTTTTTCCTAGGAGATGACTTGAAAAACAAAATCATGACATGGAAGGTGTTGTAGACAGTTTTGTCACCCCTAGAGACAGTCTAGAGTTGCCATAGACCAGTGCCTAGGACAACTTAATATAGCAAGGAGCTCATTATATAGCTTGGGTTGTCAGTCCAAAATCTCTCTTACTATCTCTTGTTAAACAAGGAAATTAGATTAAAATGGGACCAATCTCTCTCAGAAGCTGATACAAAGATAAGAATAGTGTAGGAACATAATGCAAAACCCCAATACAAAGGCATCAGACAGTTAAGAGACAGCTTACTGCAAAGAGGGCCAGTTCAGATAATATGCCATAGAAATCAAATATCAGAAAGTAGATGTAGTGAAGAACATATCAAGGAGATATTAGTTAACATGAGACTGATACCCAGATACACAACAGAACCACATAAGGGCATATTAATTTATGAATCCTTATATGACAATGGCGTTTTAAAAGCACCCTCCTCAAGTAACTAATATAGCAGAAAATATGGATAAGACGAACATGGAACAGTATATCATGACTAGGCCTATTTAAAGCGCTTGACTAACCCCAGTATGGGCATCAACTAGGATGAATCCTTACTCAAGATTAGTGAGCCACTCGCATTCTAGAGCATGATACCAGAAGATAAATAGCATGAAATGAGAAATTGTATTAACACATAAGAGAAAATTACATACTGTGAGATACCAAAGACTATAATCCTCAATACAGTTATAACTCCTCCTCATCGAGACCCTACGGGCTCTGAACCTTCATACAGAAGTGTTACAAAATGTATACAAAAGCCTTTTCACTGCACAGTTTGCTGATAGAAATTTGGAACCCTTCCAATGTCTTATTTCTGGGTCTTTATAGAAAAGATAGAGAACCCTCCAGAAGGAGGTAGATGGAGCAAATTTAATGACTTAATTTGAACAAAATGGCGGAAAGCATTCACGCCCATACTGAGAATGAATAAATATAAATGACTGTACTTTACAATCTGCTTCTAGAAATAAGTGTTGGGAGATGAAAATATCCTTATAAACAAGACACAAATAATAAAATATACAAATGCTATGTACTTGGCTGGAGGAGGAAGATCTGCCGCAATAAAAACTTGAAGTTGTTTGCAAGAATAAATAAATTGGGAAGGAGATATCTTCAGAGACGCGGCATAAGAGAAAATCTTCATGAACCTTCTGTAATTTCCTCAGAAGAAAATCAGCTAAAATATATTCTGTAGGATATGATTTGCAATGCATCGTACCCTCAGCTTGATTGGGAAAATCTCTGGTCCGATACCCTTTCCTTTTACCACCAGATACGAGCTCATGATCTTCAATGAGGTTTTTGAAATCTTTAATTATTTTCTATTGTTATTTGCTGGAACATTTATACCACCATACTCCAACCGACATCTTTAAATTGTCCTTGGAGAGCTTGAAAGATTTTAAATCTCACTCCTGCGATGGATGTCTAATCATGGTGGCTTTCAGGACCCTTCTTCATAATGACAGCCTCAATTGAATTGCCTTTTGAGATGCTCTATTGTTGCAGCCAAGACTGTGAATCAAAACATCTCTCTGTATGTTGAAACCCTGCAAAATCCACCAATACGTTAGAAAAACCAGGTAGAAGTGGGATGGACAATGAGGTTTTGACGATAATGGCGGTGAGGACATGGCGGAATGATAAGAACGTGCAGGGTGGCGGCAGGAATAAGATGGGGGCTTTGATAAACAGATGGAATGTAAACCTTCCGCGTAGAATAGTTTAAACAAGGCGAATGAATAAAATGAAAAATATGAATGAAAGCATATATATATATATATATAGCAGGGAAAACACCATGGATGCACGAGGGTATGACACGTGGACGATAGTACAACAAATTTCAACGAAAAGGGTGATGTGGAGGTGTATTGTCAACTGGCGGAGGTAAACGCATCTTAGACCATCGGATTTTGAAACTAGATCAACGGCCTGAAAGCGCGGGGGCGACGTAACGGTGGGCCACAGGACACAACAGACATGGGCTAATGCGCGAGCAGCTTTGGAGGATATCCGCCGTTGGATGGAGGTCGATAGATCCAATGGCGCGGGTGAATTCTGCTGCCCGGCCATTGTAAAACCTTTAACGCGTGAAAAAAGTGGTTTTTCGGTCCCGTACAAAAGACACGCGGCGCATATTTAGTGGAATCGCTGCCCCCATGGTAAATACCGCCGGCCTGTCCAAAGCTGTGCAGAATTAACTGCCGATTTTCGGGCGCGGGGACCAATATTACTACGTTGATTGCGGGCTGTAGATTTAACTGAGATCAAACGGTTGCAGGTGCACCCGAAACATTTATCATTAAGCCCCCTTTTCCTTTGGCATATGGTCTTGCGCTCAGGTCCTATGGGAATTCAAGCAAAAGGTGATGCGGTTGTATGGGCTAGGCCTGATATGTTTTATAAACGTGGATTTCAACCTTTGCACAATGTATTTTCGAGCGGAAAGAGTAACGGTAGACCAAACGTGGAGGGCTTTGGCCATGAAAGATGTTTTAAACAGACCCAAAGGAAGCTGGTGGCCAAAACTTAAATAGGGGGGCTGAGATGCACAACAGAAGGGTTAAGATACTACCCAAATATGGAAGTTTTATAACTTTCCTTTGGGTTTTACACATTCCAAATCTATCCAAAACCTTAATATCAGTAAGTAAAATAGGCATGCAAGCATGCATTTTTTATTTTAAATGGAAACTATTTTCGCTGCAACAATGAACCTCCAAAAGTTTTCCTCATTCAATTTTGGAGCCTACCTATGTTTTCATGAGCTGTCACTTCAAGCCATATTTTTTTGTCTTGTCATTTTTTCATGATTTCCTAAGTATTGATCATCCTCTCGACATATCTAAGTGTTGCTTTCTCTCCTAGGTCAAACTTTCCTAAGTGTCACTTTCTCATCTTTTAGAAGTTATCTTGTCGCCATTCTAAAGATAGGAAATGCATGATATTTATCTATGACATAGTAAAAATTTCCTCAATTGACATGAAAACCTCATGTTGGAAATATTGTCATCGATGGCAAAGGATATGACAAAGGAATTTTCATGTAAATATAGTAGAGAAGAACAGAAGGAATGCATCTACAGTTTGAGCTACAGAGCTGCAGTATCAGTCAAGGAAACAGGGACAAAGAGGTTAGAAATCCTTTGTATGATTGAGTTTTAATGATACTCTGTATCTAATGAGGGAGTTAATGGGAGATGGCACAGATTAATGAAGTAGCAGATCACTTGGTGACGACGGAACGCGAAGTTGAATACAGAATGACATTGTATTAATTTATATAACTGATGTATGAATTTGCATAATGGATGGGAGCTCAATTCCGAAGGGGTAGCATATGTCAAGCGACTGGAGGAGTGAAGACCCTCGGAATAGCTGACTGGGTTTCATGGAGAAAGGAACGAGGAGCAGAGTTCATTAAAGACAGTCATTTCGGGCTTTTAAAGCCCTCAACAACCAGAATGGGAAATTTGTTTAAACAGGCGGAAGTCCTTTTATTTTTGAATTGGTGGGACAAGTGATCCCCACCATTTATATGCCAATCAGCATAGCAAATTTATTTTGGTGAAGTGTCTTGTTGATATGAATATTTGTGATGCGATCCAATAGCAATCGCCAATCGCAATAATCAAATTTCTTGTGGATGTGTAGAGTTATGCAATTGAACGGATGTATATAAAACATACAACCAAACCTTATATAAATCGCCCCCACCACAGCAGCGAAGGCCCATGGGTCCACTTGACCACATGGCGATGTTTTAATGGAATCGCAAGTCTTGAATCGCAAGGTTCAATCGGAGGAGTTTTATTATGTGCTCTGATCAAAGGCCAGACCCGATCGAGTTATATGCCATAGTTTATTGCTAATTGCATCCGAGTTCCCAATCACAATTGGAAGCTCTTAAGTGTTGGGCTCAATTGCACCTTGAAATTAGCGGACCCGATGGCATTATATGATGGAATTAACAGGTTCAATCGCGTCTAGGATCTTAATCGCAATCGAAACTTTCCGATTGATCGCACGCCTTTTGTAATATGCTGCAATTGAAGTGGCGGACCCGATCCAGTTATATACCGGAGTTAATATGTGCCAATCGCATCAGTGTCCTGATCGCAATCAGAACTTTTCTATTGTGTGCCCCGATTGCATTCGTTCAAATTTCAGACCCGATTGTGCTATGAGCCATGTTTTATGTGGTCATCGCATCCAGTTGATCAATCACAATCACAAGTTTTTTTTGACACCGCCGATCCGCCGACTGTGATGTGGGCCCGGGGTCAAAGAATGAAATTGATTGGTGGATTGATTTTTAAACTATTTGCAAGCGTTGCATATTATTTATAAAATCCAAAGGGTTATACATAAGGGGTTAAATTGCTGTAAATACATTTGTTTATCACTTGATAAATAAATTAATAAGAAATAGAAACCCCGAGGGACAATCTACTGTGAATATTGTAAAAGGAATACCATTAGCGGTTCGTGGTTTTGACTCATGGTTTTAATAAGGGCAAAAACTATATAAAGTATTGAGAATTATGAGGAAGGGTGCATGAGGAAAGGCAAGACAGAAATCGAATCTCCTTTGGAGATATCTGAAGGAAAAACACTGATATATCTGAATCGATGGTGCACGTGAAAATATAATGATTAGATCGACAAACAAAAGGATGAAGAACATGTGCATGCGTAAGGGAGATGAATGAATGAAGTTCTCGGAGGAATATCTGGATGGGCAAATTCTGTTCTTAAACTGTAAAACCTGAGTGAATCTCTGGTCTTAAACGACGGATGAAGTCATGAAGAACTGGCGCATGTCTGCTTATAGAACACATATGAATCCGTGTAAGATTTTGTAGATCTGGCCTGCTCTGCAAACATATTATTATTACATATCTATAAAAGAACAACACGTATACATATACATATATATGCGAGTCATCCACATTAAAAGTGCATATGACAGTTGGGGTTTCTGAAGATTAATATACACAGAAGGATACACGAGATGTTGAATGCATATATTCTCTAAAGTCTGGATTACTTCTAATTTTTGGGTTACAGTGGCCTCACTGTTCTGTTAGGAAGAATTGGGAAAAATATGTTTGTTGATAATTGAATAAAGGGTTGCGTTGTAACTATATGGATCCAGTATGAAAATTGATGAAACGTGGTCCATGATGGTGCTGAGGGTCGAAGCCTTCAGTGAGGGGGTTGTAGCTCCCTTCCAGTGGTAGCTGGTAAACGAGTGCAGGGGGTAGTGGCTCCCTTTCAGGAGAGGCTGGTAAACAAGAGAAGGGGGTAGTGACTCCCTTCCAGGAGAGGCTGGTAAATGAGAGAAGGTTGTAGCCTTATGCAGCTGGGTGCCTGCATGCTGGTATAAGTCTGCACCAGCATATAATGTAAGTAGTTTTCTCTATAATAAATATTGAAAAAAAATATTACAGCGGCGGTGGTTTCTCCCGAATTGGGTTTCCACCTTAAATCTTGGTGTTCATATGTGTTGCTTATGTTTTGGTCTGTTATTTCTGTTCATGCTTACTACTTATGAATGATGTAGTGATCTAAGTAAAGACATAATAAGATCTCTGGACATACAAGTTGGATGCAGTAAGGTAACATATGTTTTTAAGGGAAGGAAAACTAAAAATTATCAGTCAGTTCTAAATACTGATTCACCCCCCCCTCTCAGTATTTTTCCAACAATTGGTATCAGAGTGGGTCCTTCTGCAAAAGCTTGATCGCTTGAAGGAGATCCGTCGCAATGGGAAGTCAGGAAGGAATGCTCTCTCTAAGGCCACCTTTATTTAATGGAAGTAATCTGTTATTATAGAAGATACGAACAAAAGCATATCTGCAAAGTCTTGGTGCAGAAGTATGGGCAATCGTGGAAGAAGGTTATTAGTTTCCGGCAAGTATTCCTATTGATGCAGCAGAAAGGAAGAAATATGAAATCAATGCCAAAGCAGTCAATGTTTTATTAGGAAGCATGTCTGAACCAAAATTTGCTAAAGTAATGCAGCTAAATTTAGCAAAAGAAATATGGGACAAAATCATTCTAAGTTATGAAGGAGATACAAAGGTAAAAAGTGCAAAAATCCAAACTCTCATAATTGAATATGAAAATTTAAGGATGCATAGTGATGAGAGTATTTCCAGTTTCTTTTTACGTCTAGATGATATTGTAAATCGTATGAGAAGTTTGGGTGAAACCATAACCGATACTACTCTGGTTGAAAAAGTCTTAAGATCTTTGACTTCAAAATTTGAGTCAAAAGTATTTACTATTGAAGAAAGGCAAGATCTGCAAACTCTTACTATTGTTCAACTACATGGTATTCTAATTACTTTTGAAATGAGAAAATAAGGTCCCTCTCAAAACAGAGAAGTTGCCTTTAAGGCATGTACAGAAGGAAAAGAAAAGGAACTTTTCAAGGAATCAAGTTACATATCAGAAGAAGAAGAAGCAAATTTTGTGAGAAGACTCCAACCAGGTACTGGAAGATTCAAAGGTAAGCTTCCCTTCAAGTGTTTTAATAGTGGAAGAGTTGGTCATTATGCTGCTAAATGTCCTTATGAAGAAAATCATGATAAAGGGAAACAATTTGAAAAGGGAAAGAGCTTTTATACAAAAGAAGATAATGATGAAATGTCAAATAAGGATGAATAATATCCTGATCAAGAGCTGTTAGTGCTCATGGCAAGGAAGCAAAAGAAGAAGGCTACTCAAAAGGAGATATCTCAGAAAACATGTGCAACAGAAAATGAAGAAGATGAAACAGGTACTGATTGTTGTTCTTATGATTCACTTTCATGTGCATTCAATGGTGAAAATAGTGAAAGTAACAGTATGAGTCTAGAAGAAAATCTCAAAATCAATAATGAAGATATATTTAAAAGGAAGGAATCTATCTACCAAGATATGATCTCTAGAATGAATGGACAGATAGAAACAATGAAGGAACAGATAGAAATATATCAAAGACTGCAGGATAAAGTAGCCAATCGAAATAAAAGACTTGAAGCAGAAATCATCTCTCTAAAGGCAGATCTTGAAGCATCAAATAAGAAGAATGAAGAACTTCTACAATCATTTGAAGAAGAAGGACTTAAAGCAGAAGTAAGCTCTCTGAAATCAGATCTCGAAGCATCAAATAAGAAGAATGAAGAACTTCTACAAACATTTGAAGAACAAGAAAATGAGTTGAAAGAAGAGATTCTAAAGTTGAATGATCAAGTAGAAGAAAGAAAAGGGGTCGAAGAAAGTATGAAGAAGCAATGCCAAAGATTGGAGGTTGAGGTAAACATTCTCATAGGTAAATTAGAATAAAAATATAAACTCGTGAGGTTTCAAGATAGTACTAAGATTCTAGACAATATTATTAGTAGTCAAGGGTCTCCTTCTGTTAAATATGGTCTTGGTTTTCATGAAACTGTTAAAGGAGAATCTAGTTCACAAGGAAGTGCTAAAGATTCAAAGGATATCAATGCAAAACCTGAAGTGTTGGAAGAAACAAAAGGTCAACCGACAATCATGAACTCTCAAAAGAAATCATTCCCTCCTAACCATAGAAGCATCAATAATGTTGAATTCTTTAAATGTCATAATTATGGGCATGTTGCAGCCAATTGCAGAAGCAGATTATTTCAATCACAAACAAATAGATTCTACATAGAAAGGTACTCTGGTTTCTTTAAGGGATATTGTTTTTCATGCAGCAAGTATGGTCATAAAGCAGCTGATTGCAATAGAAGAAAGAATAGAAAAAAACATTATGATCCTTATGCTTAATTTTCTGGTCATGCAATATTTTATGCTTGTAACAAGTATGGACATGTAGAAAAATAATGCAGGATGAATAGATCTGAGAAATTGGATAATTTCCGGCACACAATTAGAAATCTCAAGCAAAGCTGGAAAAGGAAGGAGGACCGGTCAGAAACGTAGGGAATATTGACCCTACTGCAGTCATCCATTTCTAAAGCTTACTGCTCTTAATGACTGCAGGAATGATGTGAGATACATTATAGGGATTAGTAATGTATCATCATAGGGGGAGAAATGTATGATGATTCCCATGATTGGTGTGGTAATTCTGGTTATGTTTATTTCTGACAGTGCATCTGATGTGAAGAAGATAGGTACAGGTGGTACAAATTCAGGGGAAGATGAAGTTGTGGAAATTTACAGTGTTTCACAGTGTTCTAATGATTGCATTGTTGGCATTATGATGGTTCTAAAATATGATCTCTCATCTAAGGTCTTTTTGGTATTTGTTACAAAAGGTCATATTTGTAATTTGTTGAAAAGGTCATGTTAAGACCTATGATGTAAAGTGTTATATTCAGTCATGAAAGGACTTGTTCAAATTTGTAAACCCACTTGGTTGGGTAGTTGAGTCAAAATGTGTAAGCCCACTTGGTTGGGTACTTGAGTCACATATGAATCCACTTGGTTGGATCATTGATGTAATCATGAGTCCTTGGTCATAGGAAAGGTCATAGAGTCATGTACTTCATTGAAAATATGTTTGAAGTTTTAGCATGATCTCAGGGGGAGCATGCCCTTGCCATTGATGTCAAAGGGGGAGGAAAAGCAACAAAGGGCTTCTATAAGACAATCAGCGAAAAAATATTGCCATCAATGCCAAAGGGGGAGATTGTTGGAAATATTGTCATCGATGGCAAAGGATATGGAAAAGGAATTGTCATCTAAATATAGTAGAGAAGAACAGAAAGAATGCATCTACAGTTTGAGCTACAGAGCTGCAGTATCAGTCAAGGAAACAAGGACAAAGAGGTTAGAAATCCTGTGTATGATTGAGTTTTAATGATACTCTGTATCTAATGAGGGAGTTGATGGGAGATGGTGCAGATTAATGAAGTAGCGGATCACTTGGTGACGACGGAACGCGAAGTTGAATACAGAATGACATTGTATTAATTTATATAACTACTGTATGAATTTGCATAATGGATGGGAGCTCAATTCTAGAGGGGTAGCATATGTCAAGCGATTGGAGGAGTGGAGACCCTCAGAATAGCTGACTGGGTTTCATGGAGAAAGGAACGAGGAGCAGAGTTCATTAAAGACAGTCATTTCGGGCTTGTAAAGCCCTCAACAACCAGAATGGGAAATTTTTTTAAACATGCGGAAGTCCTTTTATTTCTGAATTGGTGGGACAAGTGATCCCCACCATTTATATGCCAATCGGCATAGCAAATTTATTTTGGTGAAGTGTCTTGTTGATATGAATATTTGCGATGCGATCCAATAGCAATCGTCAATCTTAATAATCAAATTTCTTGTGGATGTGTAGAGTTCCGCAATGGAACGGATGTATATAAAACACACAACCAAACCTTATGTAAATCTCCCCCACCATAGCAGTGAAGGCCTGTGGGTCCACTTGACCACGTGGCGATGTTTTAATGGAATCGCAAGTCTTGAATCACAAGGTTCAATCGACGGAGTTTTATTATGTGCTCCGATCAAAGTCCGGACCCGATCAAGTTATATGCCACAGTTTATTTCTAATCACATCCAAGTTCCCAATTTCAATCGGAAGCTCTTAAGTGTTGGGCCCGATTGCACCTTGAAATTGGCGGACCTGATTGTGTTATATGATGGAATTCATAGGTTAAATCGCGTCCGGGATCTTAATCGCAATCGGAACTTTTTGATTGATCGCACGCCTTTTGTAATATGCTGCGATTGAAGTGGCGAACCCGATCCAGTTATATGAATATGCCAATCGCATCCGTGTCCTGATCGCAATCGAAACTTTTCTATTGTGTGCCCTGATTGAATTTGTTCAAAGTTCGGACCTGATTGCGCTATGAGCCATGTTTTATGTGGTCATCGCATCCAGTTGATCAATCAAAATCACAAGTTTTGTTTGACACCGCCGATCCGCCGACTGCGATGTGGGCCCGGGGTCAAAGAATGAAATTGATTGGTGGATTGATTTTTAAACTATTTGCAAGCATTTCATATTAGTTATAAAATCCGAAGGGTTATACATAAGGGGTTAAATCGCTGTAAATACATTTGTTTATCACTTGATAAATAAATTAATAAGAAATAAAAACCCTGAGGGCCAATCTACTGGAAATATTGTAAAAGGAATACCATTAGCGGTTCGTGGTTTTGACTCATGGTTTTAATAAGGGCGGAAACTATATTAAGTATTGAAAATTATGAGGAAGGTTGCGCGCAAAAAGGCAAGACAGAAATCGAATCTCCTTTGGAGATATCTGAAGGAAAAACACTGATATATCTGAATCGATGGTGCACGTGAAAATATAATGATTAGATCGACGAACGAAAGGATGAAGAACATGTGCATGCGTAAGGGAGATGGATGAATGAAGTTCTCGGAGGAATATCTGGATGGGCGAATTCTGTTCTTAAAATATAAAACCTGAGTGAACCTCTGGTCTTAAATGACGGACGAAGTCATGAAGAACTGGCGCATGTCTGCTTATAGAACACATATGAATCCGGGTAAGATTTTGTAGATCTGGCCTGCTCTGCAAACATATTATTATTACAGATCTATACAAGAACAACACGTATACATATACATATATATGTGAGTCATCCACATTGAAAGTGCATATGACAGTTGGGGTTTCTGAAGATTAATATACACAGAAGGATACATGAGACGTTGAATGCATATATTCTCTGAAGTCTGGATTACTTCTGATGTTTGGGTTACAGTGGCCTCACTGTTCTGTTAGGAAGAATTGGGAAAAATATGTTTGTTGATAATTGAATAAAGGGTTGCGTTGTAACTATATGGATCCAGTATGAAAATTGATGAAACGTGGTCCATGATGGTGCTGAGGGTCGAAGCCTTCAGTGAGGGGGTTGTAGCTCCCTTCCAGTGGTAGCTGGTAAACGAGTGCAGGGGGTAGTGGCTCCCTTTCAGGAGAGGCTGGTAAACAAGAGAAGGGGGTAGTGACTCCCTTCCAGGAGAGGCTGGTAAATGAGAGAAGGTTGTAGCCTTATGCAGCTGGGTGCCTGCATGCTGGTATAAGTCTGCACCAGCATATAATGTAAGCAGTTTTCTCTATAATAAATATTGAAGACAAATATTACAGCAGCGGTGGTTTTCTCCCGAATTGGGTTTCCACCTTAAATCCTAGTGTTCATATGTGTTGCTTATGTTTTGGTCTGTTATTTATGTTCATGCTTACTGCTTATGAATGATGCAATGATCTAAGTAAAGACATAATAAGATCTCTGGACATACAAGTTGGATGCAGTAAGGTAACATATGTTTTTAAGGGAAGGAAAACTAAAATTTGTCAGTCAGCTCTAAATACTGATTCACCCCCCCCCCTCTCAGTATTTTTCCAACACCTCAAAAAAGAAAGAAATCACATCGTTATTTCTTATTGAGAGCACACTTTCATAACTTAGTGACCACACAAGAATTGTCACTACAAGGAAAAGACCCTCTAGCAGATGTTTTTGAGGAACCCCACAGAAAAATACCCCATATATATGTTTCTAGCGGAGGTTACTAGAGGAGGTTGGAAGGTGGAGGGTTTTGCGGATGGTTTCCTCCCGATGCACTTATCATTACAAGTCGCCCTAGTGCACTCTAACCACGAAAGCACCGGTGTGGACCAAAACATTGGCACACCAGATACCGTGCACTCTATACACACCCGCTTGGTGCGTCTTATTGTTCTATAGCACCGGTTCATCATAGATATTCCGCGCTTGTGCATTATAAAACACAGCGCCAAAATCGAGACAGCCTGGTGCGATAGAAATAAATTGCACTAGTCCATCATAATACATCATGCAAAAACACAAACCGACTGGTGCGTTTGTAAGAAACAGACCTGGTGTGGCTTTAAACAACATGCATTAGTAAAGGGTTATATTAAAAAAAAAATTATGGAAAAATAACTCGAATTTTTCAGTTTTCTAGTGCTTCTGAGCTCTCAATTACCAGTGCGCACCCTACCATAGAACGCACCGGTACGCATGAGACATTGGCACACCGAACAGATTGCACGACATACACACACATCTGGGGCCTCCTATTTCTATACGCACCAGTGCTTCACCACTATTCCATGCCGGTGCATCATAAAACACCGCGCCAAAACAGAAATGCGTCGGTGCGTTCTTATCAAAGAGCATCGGTGCACCTATAAAAACACGCACCGGTAAAGGGTTATATTAGAAAATTATAGCAAAATAACTTGGATTTTTCAATTTTCCAGTGTTTCTGAGCTCTCAATTACCGGTGCGTGACATTCCATAGAATGCACTGATGCACACGAGACATTGGCACACCAGACAGGTTGCACGACATACACACACATCTAAGGCCTCCTATTAATGTAATGAACTGGTTCTTCACCACTCTTCCGCGCCGGTGCATCATAAAACACCACGCCAAAATAGAAACATGCTAGTGCGTTCTTACCCAAGAGTACTTGTGCGCCGATAAACCGAACGCACCGGAATAGCATTACATAAAAAAAAAAAAAATTAAGGCTAAAAAACCAGCGCTTTATGACTATTCCAGACTGGTTCTTTACGGATTTTCCACCCCAGTGCCTCATCAAAATTTCGCGTCGAAACTAAAACATCCCGATGCGGTGTTAGGGAACCACCCTAGTGCATTATAAACAACGCACAAAATTTGACATAGCCTGGTGCGATTGTAGGTAAGCGTGCTGGTGCCCCTATAAAACCCCGCACACTGGAACAAGGTTAAATAAAATAAATTACGACCAAAAAACTTCATTTTTCACTTTCCTCAGTTCTTCAGAGCTCTCAAGCACTGGTTCCATTTCCCTTTGTCTGAGCCACTCTGACATCGGTGCTCTCATTACACCCATTGCACGCACGGCTGCTCTGCATTGGCCACCATCTCCAGCTTGCATTTTGAAAAACGGTGGGAAAATTTTCTTTTGCAACGTTTACAGCTAATATGCCTCCTTGACGGTGAAATGTATAGGTATTTTTCTAGTTTTTCCATAATTAAGCCTTTTAGTGGGTTGGAAATTGAGATAACCTTAAAAATAACCATTAAAAAAGAAAATTTGTCGCGCAGTGTGCTGGATTTGTTCGGCTCGCACCAGATAGCGGTGTTGCCTGTAAAATTTACAAGCTACACCGCCACCAATGTTAATGATATCCACATCATTTCCTGGGTGGTACTGTAAGGCACCCCGAATAATTTTAAAATAAAAGGTGGTGCACTGATTTATCCAGGCGCACCGTTGACCATGGAAATCATAGTTGACTGAATTATCCGTCTTGGTGTATGTCAGCGCACCGCATTCTAGATTCCAAGAGGGTCAATGGTACGGCTGGGTAAAAGAACACACTGTCAGCTATGTCATTGTCTTGAAGTCAGTGCACTGACACGATTATAGGTGTCATGGTGTATATTTCAGTCAGCGCACCGCTATTCTAAAATTTGATAAAGTTAATGGTGCTTGGAAAATGGAGAGTTGCACCAAGGCTGGTGCATTGTATTTCATTATGGGCACCGGTATCAGTGCTCTATGTTGTTAAGATGCACCGCGACCGGTGCGTGACTATTTTTATGGCACACCGACTTGTCTGTTTGTTTTTTTTCAAAAAAAATATATATTTATATTCCTAAATACATGTCCGTTTTAATAAAAAAAAATTATTTAATATGGCAATGATTCAGAGAGAAGAGGAAGAACAACATCAACAACAAGCTGAACTGTACATCATGATTCACCAATGGGAGGCCCAAGAGAGGGAGAGAGATGTATACCCTCACCCTATTACTGCAGATACCTAGGAGATCCTTAGGCAGGTAGGCCTCCTCAAGTTCTATGAGGAGGCTACTTCCCTAAATGCACACAGTGTGTTTTTCAGATATCTTATCCACAGGTAGAATGCCCACCGACAGGCTTTCCAGGTTGGTCCTAACCAGTGGTACACACCCACTGAGGAGGGTATTTATTTTATTACAGGACTATCGAGGAGACGAGTGTATTTTCCCTTATTCCCAAACATGCTAGCTGGTTGTTCAGCAGGGAGTCAGTTAGTTTACTTCTAGAGATACATTGGAGCACATGTACTGTCTCCTTCAGAGTTTCAGGTTCCTGGAGGTCAGTTACGTATGGGTGCTTTTGGTAGACAGGACGTCCAGTGCCTCTCCTTTATCATTTCGACCATTTCTCACAACACCAGTGACAGGCAATGCATTAGTTGCTCACTTTTATACCATGTTTATTCTTTAGTAAGATAGCTGCAACTTGTCAAGTGGTCTGCCATTTTTTTGCAATATTTTTTTACGCCCTTAGATATATGTCGTGCTCATGCGCAAGGAAGGGTCAACTTCCCTTTTTCTTTAGATATATTTTGTTTATTTTTTGGGAGGTTTCCAGAGATGAGACCTATTTTTGTTCGAAAGCCTCGTAGGCCGATGTTTGAGGCCTGGATGCACATGTGGGGGAAGATGATGCCCAAGAGGGGAGACACTTTGTTTCCAGCCAAGATATCACATGATTCATTGGACTTACTAGCCACTGTTGATGGTTTGCATCCCTTCATTTTGGTCCCATGTCCTTATGCTAGCTTAGATTGGCAAGGGTGTCCCAACATCCTCTTCACAGCTGATGAGCTGCCAGATGATAGAGGTAATATTACTATTTTATTTATATTTATTCTAACATGTTCTTAATTAACTTGTTTTTATTAAATTGTGTAATTAAATTGTCTAATTATTGTTGTGTACTTGTATATATTTTGCAGACATTGGCTCTTTTGATGGCGAGGAGATGCCAGGTCCACCACATGATCCAGTGTGGATCCTAATGATGATGATCAGGATATGGCTGATGTCGAGCATTATCATGATGAGGATGAGGTCGGTGCAGCAAAGAGACATGATCTTTCTCATCATGGTGCACTGGTGCCGCATTTTGCTAGGCGTGGTCGACCTGAGACAAAATATAGGATGGAGTTGGCCAACCAACGTTGTGCATTGATTATTGATGCGGGCATCAAGCCCACTCATTATAGAGACATACAGGTCGATGATAGGCTGTTACGGATGTGGAGAGGCATGCTGCATAACAGGTACGGCATGATGCCGCATGTCATAGGAGCTATGAAAATAGTTACGCGACTCAGGAGGACTGTCCATAGCTATAGGCGTAGTCGAGCTACGACACGTGATGGACATGAGTCCGCGAGCAATGACTCACATGCATCTCATGATCGTTCACCTCACGGCGCATATGATGAGCATGATGCTCCACTAGTAGTATCTGACAGTCATCATGGAGATGAGGTTGGACCATCGGCCATGTCCAGTCAGCAGCCTGCAACTACATTCATCAGTACTAGTCATGATGATCATGAGCAGGCTGAACCATCAATTGTTGAGGCTGCACTATACAATGAGTAGGCCTCCACTACTACTGCTCATATTAATGTTGTACTACCACCAACAGATGCATCAATCAGTACTAGTGATCATGATCATGAGCAGGCTTTACCATCGATTGTCGAGGCTGCACCCAGCTTTACTAAGCAAGAATCTACTTGTAGTACCGCTATTGATGTTGTTATACTACCACCAGCGCCTGATCCATGACATTTATGTTATAGTTGTATATTTTTAACATTATATATATATATATATATATATATATATATATATGGTCCATGTATTTTATGTTCATGTTGTAGTTGTGCTTAATTTTCATGTTGGTGATCATCACGATGTGGCGCATATTGTTAGGTCATGTTAGATATGTTCATTTAATGTTTAGCTTACAAATAGATGGTATATGTGATAGCATGAGTTAGTTGACATATTGAGATGTATATTTGATGTTTGTGTTGTGATGATCTTAATATATAATCTTAATTTGATGTTTGAATGTGTTTATTAGTCGAATATGATGTTTGTACGATGGTTATCATGATTGTGATGATGTTTATTAATTAATTTAATATTAAATGACTATGATATTTATTAAATATTATGTCGTGATTGTAATTGTAATTTAAATTTTAATTGTATGTAAAATTGTAAAATTGTATTTGTATTTGTACTGATTGTAATTTTAATTGTAATTGTGTGTAAAATATTTATTAATGTAAAATTTTAATTGTAATTGTAATATTTAATTTATTATGAAATGATTGTAATTGTATATATCAAAAATTGTAAAATTGTAATTGTAAATGTAATTGTATGTAAAATTCTAAAATTGTAATTGTATTTGTAATTGTAATTTTAATTGAATTGTATGTAAAATATTTATAAAATTGTAATTGTAATTGTAAATGTAATTCTATGTAAAATTGTAAATGTAATTGTATGTAAAATTATAAAATTGTAATTGTATTTGTAATTGTAATTTTAATTGAATTGTATGTAAAATATTTATGAAATTGTAATTGTAATTGTAATTGTAATTCTATGTAAAATTGTAAATGTAATTGTATGTAAAATTCTAAAATTTAATTGTATTTGTAATTGTAATTTTAATTGAATTGTATGTAAAATATTTGTAAAATTTTAATTCTATTAATGTGAAAATTTTAATTGTATTAATGTGAAATGATTTTATTAAAATATTTAAACTTGTAAATTTGAAAATAATTGTAAAATAACAAATTTAGAATAATACAAATTTTTGTAACATAATAAAGTTTAGAATATAATGAAAATAAATTCATGTACTTTATATTTATCATTATTTTATTATGATCTTACATACCAAAAAAAGAAGAAGAACTTTATACAGTCTGGTGCGCTTATCATCCTAACACACATTGGTGCATCGTATAAATAAGATGCACCGGTGCGTCACAACTCTTCCGCACCGGTAATGAATAAACAAAAATAAAAAAATGCAACTCTGTTTTCTTTAAGTGAAAAAAAAATCGGAAATTTGAAAAATGGGCGGCAAAATATTTTCGAAACTCTAATTTCATAAAATAATTCTTTAAATACTAAACACTTTTCATTATTTCACTATTTTTGCTAAAATTTTCAGCTAGATATTTGCAGGAGACAACCTAGAGCAAGAGAGCAGGAGGACACTATGGAGCAGCGAAATACGTTCGAACAGAAGTTTTTAGACAATCAGAAACCAAACCTCTGGTGATTCAAACCCTGTATCATAGAATTTGAAACCATCTCGTGATTAAATTTGATTATTTTTTTTACTTTTTTCTGCAGCTTATCTATTTTTACCCTAATCCCTTTGTTTTTTTGTTTTTGCCCTTTCTTCTCCCTGTTTCTGTGATTTCATAATTAGGGTTTTTCAGTTTAGATTGACGACCAACCCATGGGATGACTTGCATAGTTGGATCCCAATCCATTCAGCCATTGCATGAATTTTTGAAAAAATGGATTTTTCTTTATTGGTGCGCCTTGCGTAGTATACCGCACTGGTGATCTGTATTATACAGCGCAGCGCGAAAGTAATGTTGTAAGAAAATTTGAAAACATTTTTTCTAAATTCCTGCGCCAAATTTGAAATAGGGAACCGGTGCTCCATTTAACTAGGAAAGCACTGTATGGTGTATTACACCATTTTTACAGTGTGTTTATAATACCCCACGCACCGTTAGGTCTATTACACTATTTTTTGCAGTGCGTTTACAATACCCAATGCACTATACGGTATATTATATTGTTTTCCGGTGCGTTGTTAATATCCCCATGCACCGGCAGCAATGTGGACCTCGTGCAAGGCGCACCGGTACCTTTATATTTATTTTCTACCTGAAAAGTTGAGAATTTATTTATAAATATATTAATTAATGATAAGCTACAGGTTTCATATTGATAAAGAAATGCCTGACAAGAGATCAAGTAACAAAAATACTGTTAACACATCAAGAAAAGAAAAAAAGACAAGTTCTTTGTAAATTCTTTATAAAAAATATTATTTTTGAACTATATGTAAGTTTAAATAATATGTATTTTTTACTGTGTATCATGCAGAGCCACAAAATGATGAAGTTCGATATGATTATTTTTTATCTAGGACCAGAAGAGCGTAAACGTTTAATGGAAAAATTACAAGAGGATGAATCAGGTGAATGAAAAAATACTATTGATCCAATATGAGTTTCTTTTTTTAATTATCATTAATAATATACTTAAAATTATTATATAATATGTGTCAAACAGTCTACTAATTCACATATGTTTAATGTTGTACAGGGACCAACAACTCAGAAAAGGAATGTTGTTCTAAGAAAAGAAAAAAAATAGAACATGTAAATGAAAATCCATTACTCCTTAGCTCATCTGGAGTGGTATTGGAAGTTAACGAAATGGGAATTTTTTTTACAAAATTTTAAGGGATCTAGTGGAACGAATGTATAGACGTTCTTTCCAACAACAAAAACATGCTTCAAATGTAATATGTAATCATTGAATTTTTCGATCATTAGGTACAATAAATAAGTAATTTATTATTAAATATTAATTTTCAAGAATTTTCTTGCAGAAAAGAAAAGAAAATGGAACCCATTCAGCACATAAAATAGGACAACAAGGAAGAAATTGGTTGATCTCTAAGTTTGTGAGTAATTGTTACTTCCTAATAAAAATTAAACTAGATTTCATTTCTGTATTTTTTAAGTTGTTTTACAAAAATCATCATTGTCGAATGTCTTCAAATAGGTGCTAACATACAAAGAAGAACCATCAGATGAATTGATTGAAATTGGGTTAAATATGGGTTGTGATTATATGTTGGCATATCAGAATTTAATTGTGAAATTTGTAAGCATCTATCAATCTTGTTTTACTTAGCTCCATCTATAATTAATAGAACAAAAACATCTTTTATATTAAATATATGATTTTTTATGGGGTATAAAACTTGCAGGAAACAAAGTATGGAATTGCGCCAACAGATGAAATTTTGAAAGATGGCATGGTACATGGTTTTGAAAGAATGTGTATAATTTATGAGTCAATTGTTGCTATGGTACATCATTTTTCTTTTCAATTTACATTGATGTATATTATTTAATATTGCAATTTTCATTATTCTCACCAATGTATATACACTCATTTTAGTTTATTTTTATGTTTGTAGATGGAAGGTGAAGAAGAAGAAAACATTCAACGCCATGAACAAAACATTCCTGAAAATAACCCAAGTCATGGAAGTAGCTCTAGCAGTGGCAATAGTTCAAGCGAAGAATGATGATCACTATGTTTGGATATCAAAGCAAGGCATTTTATTTTTGAAATATATATCTCTGTGAAATCAGAAATTTTGTTTAATGTAACAAACATAATGTCCCAAATGAAAGACAAGGGGATACCAATAACTGTCCCAATTTGTATGATAAATATTGTCTTATTCATATATATATATATATATATAAAATATGTTTTAATTTATTCTATTGCATTCTCCATTGTTGCTATTGTGTTCTCCATTGTCATCCTCAAATGCACTAATAAAATTTAATTCATATGAATATTGTTATAAGATATATATGTGTTGAATTTTAAAAAACCACAATAATTATGATATGATATAAAAAATTAATCCAAACATCACTTAAAATGCATTAGTAAAAAATTAATTAATATGAATATTGTTATAAGATGTGTTGAATTTTGATGAATAATGAGTTTGAAAAAATCACAATAATTGGATTGTCATAGGTCGATGTTTCTAAAAAATACAACATGAAAATCGGTGTGTGTCAGTAACTATACACCAATGCATTTATGTGTCTATACGCACCGGTGCCATTATACGATCTATGGGCACCGCACAAGCACTGATACCAGTTATCAATATCGGTGCATTTGTGTGATACTGCGCACCGAGGCATTTACGTATCTATAAGCACTGGTACATTTTTACGATCTATGGGCACCGCATGAATACCTATACCAATTATAAATCTCGATGCCTTTTTGTGATACGGTGCAACGGTGCGTTGATACGACCTACGGGCACCACATAAATCCCAAGACCAATTAGAATGGCCCTGTGCATTGTATGAAAAACACTATGCTCGGTGCGGTTTTACACCTAAACATCTCGGTGCGTTGGATTGACACAGCCCCGGGGCACCATCGGCATGTACGCACCAGTGCATTAAAGGCATATTAAAGGGCACCGATGAAAAAACATCTGTAATAACCTCCGGCCTTTTATTTTCACATTCACTTAGATGCATCTAAAAAATTTGTATGGTCAACCTTGGGACAAGTGAAATGTAAGCTTCTCTATGCCATATATTTTATTAGTAAAAATCTATCCAAGGTTGGGCCTATAATTCCACATGGAAAACAACCACTAGGTTCACTCCCTTTGAGCTGGTTTATGGAAATAAGGAACTGCTATCTATTGGTTTTGAGTACAACACCTTGAGAATGGTAGCATAATTGGACCTAGACATCACCAAAGCTTAGTAAGAGATGTTGCAACAAATGAATGGTCTTGACGAACTTAGGTTGTAGGCTCTCATGCAAATTGAAGTGGTCCAATTGCAGAGGAATATTTGGCATGACAAAACATCAGGGAAAGGACCTTCCAAGAGGGTGATTGGGCCCCTTTTTATGATTCTAGATTCAAGAAATTAAAGGGAAATTTTATGACAAGATGGATAGGTCCCTACCTTGTGGAAAATTTCTATGAAAATGGCTTAGTCCAAATCAAAACAATCAATGAGGAGAAAGTTCCACTTCTATTCAATGGTTATCAGTTGAAGCTTTATTAGAGACCTCTATCAAAAGAGGAGTTTACCAATTCAATAGGTAGAGAAATGAATGTGATTTGGTGCCTTAAATATCCAAATCCATCCAACCTTTGATCAATAGAGAAAAAAATAAGAAAAAAATAAAAAAAGGAAAAAAAAGAAAAAAGAAAAAAAGAGAATAAAAAACCTGGGTGAAAACCTCCATGAGGCACCTGAGGCAATATATTGGATTGAAAACCTCTATGAGGCAGTCCAAGAGTCTAAAAACAAAAACAAAAAAGGATGAAGAGGAATAAAATATCCTCGGGTGAAAATCTCTTTTGAGGCACCTAGGATAGTACTATAGGTCGAAAACCTCATTTGAGGCAACCTACAGGTCTAAAAAAAAAAAAAAACAAACAAACACTAAAGGAAAGAAGAAAGAACAAAGAAGAGTAAAGGGTATGCTTACATTATTTCTATAAAATTTCTACAAGGTTCGAGTGACAGAAAATGGAGGCCAACAAACATGAAAGAAGTTTAAAAAAAATTCAACTCAACATCTTCTAAATTAGCTCTCGGAATGCACTTTATCCATCCATTGATTTTCCCCAAGTTTTTTCACCATTAGATGGCCTCCCTCAAGTACTTGTACCATAGTCCTAAATTGCTACAATATTGTCCTAGATTTGGTATAGGATTGTGATAGGTATAAAAAGAAGGAACAATTCCTTGTATTTTCTCTCAGGAACAAGGGAGGGGGCCCACAATAGCCTCATAATTCATTTTCCACACCAGATGACCTCTTTTCCACCTTCATATCCATATTATTACATTAAAATCCTTTCATTCCACCCTTTCATTCACCTTTCTTATCACATCAAAGCCCTATAACACCCATCCTTAACATGCTTATAGATTATAAAAATTTATTGAAGTCATACTTGAAGGAATTATAGGTCCTAACAGGGTTTGTGTGACTCTTATAGGAGGACACACAATCCTATAGTAGTATGTACATACCCTACAGGACCACAACTATAGCACCAGATCCAAAATATGATCTTCATGGAAGCATTGGAGGACTACAACCCTGATCTTAAGAAAATACAAGACCCTCTGCAAGCTGCTATAATATCCCTACTCACCCAACAAGTAGCAACATCTGATCCATGATGGTACCTAAATCCTGAAGGAACTGCATTATTAATATTCAATCAACAAGGAAAATTTAAATTTATTTTTAAACAAAGAAATGCATGGAGTAGGGAAGAGAAAAATATTACATATAAGAGGACATTTAAGGCAACACAACCCATGTCAATAAATTCCATGCAAGAATCAAGATATCAACACATCAACAAGCACCACTAGGTAGGCACTAGTATGGAAAAGTTCTAACCTCTCCCCTCGAACACATCATAGTTTAAACAATGTTTTCAATGCATGAGAGACAAGGTTTTGTAGGCTAGAATAGGTTCAATAGTCTCAAACACCCTCAAACTATTATATGGAGTTTTCTTTCTCTCTCATCACACGTGTAGAAAAAGGAAAAAACAAAAATGGTGATAATTATGAGGATTAGTCCAATGAACCTATGGTGGAGTTGTGAAGGTGGTAGGTGGGGGCCAGCTCATACAATGCATTGATCCCACCACCCTACCACTGATGGCATAAAGGTAGGCTCGAGCCTCATTTGGAATAAAGGTTTCATTCTAAAAAATGAAACGATGCCCACTACCATCATCAAGAGTCAAGCAAACTATACTAGAGGTCTCATAGAATTCTACAGAGGAGCTACATAGTCAAGAGACAACTTCTACAAGATAAAAATTGCATTCTACATGATATAGAATGTATGCTACACATTTGATCTCAGGTGCTATAATATTATCTTGATATGTGTAAAATAGCTTGGTTTTGTGTAGTTTTTCCCACAAAACCCTATATTTATGAAGGAACCTCCAAGGGAAAGGTAAGTACCTAATTATCCTCACCTTATTTGAACAAAAAAACCTATGAAATTGTTCAGATTTTTCCATAGAACATCATGTAGAAAATCTATGGAAACAATAAGAAATTGAAATGTGAATTTTTCTTGTGAATTGAGAATCATAATAGGGGAATGATCTTATTTGGAGTTGGGCATGTAATGTTTCCTTCACCTAACTATAAAAGAAAACTACTCCTTTTATTTCTACTCTAAAACCGCAATTTTCTCTTAAACAGGTAATTGATAACAAAAATCATTTGAAAAACTTTGAAAAACTACAGTAGGAGTCATGGGGGATGTTTTAATCGAAAAGAGCCCAAAAACTCATTAAGGATCCAATAATACCCTTATTTTAGGGATATCTTTGCAAATCACCAATGGTGGGATTATTTGAGAAATTGAAAGGTTTTAATGATGGAATTACTCATGAGTTTGTAGTAGGCCTCCAGCCTTAAGGGGAAGATAGTGCTACCACCATTGTGAGGGGGGCTCGTCATCCATGTAAATGAAAATTTTATTATCAGGGTGAGGGGGTTGATCATGCATCTAAATGAAAAATTTATTAGTAGGGTGACAACATTTCCCTTGAGGGTAAGTTGGAGAAAGGAGGAGAGAACAAAGGCTATCACAACCAAAAAGAACATTTTTCTCCATGATGAGCAACATATTGAAGACAAAAATGGGGTTAGGAGAGATATTCTACCCTATCCATGGGATGAGGTAGCTTATCACATCCTAAAATACATATTCTATGAGGGGAGACTCAATGTTGTCTATTCCGGTCAGTTTAGGTTGATATATTAGCTAAGGCTGGAAATGGATCTGCATATCCCAAGGAGATTAAACATTCCCCATTTCCTTTCCCAGTCCATAATATAAATGAGCCAAAGAGGAAGAGGGGGGCAAAACCAGTATATATCTCACCATGGGATCATAAGGATAATTTTCATGGATGCTCTAGAGCATGTTCAAAACCATGTTTCATGGAAACATTTTGGTGGATATGGACAAGGAATATATTTTCCTCGAAACTCAAGCCCAATCCTTGTTAGAGCTTGAAGAGACAACAAATCATGGTTTTTTAGAAAAAGAGGATAGTGAAGAATACAAAGAGGAAAAATAAGAAGAAGAAGAAGAAAATGCCAATGAAGAATAGGAAAAATAAAAGTCAGAGCAAAAGATAAAGGGACAAAAATGGGAACAAGGGACCCCAATGGTCATTTGGGGATCTTCCAGACCTCAGAAAATAAGGAGACAAGAGAAACATGCAAGCATTTCATAAGGTAATACTGAGAAAGAAGTGGTTGCCACACTGGCAACCTTAAGTCCACTAGTCAATCCCAAAGGGAGGAAACCAAAGAAATGCCCTCTACGTTTCAATAGGATAAGAAGAAATAGACTTAATTAATGTAAGCCTTGGGCTTCTACAACAACCCCCATCACCATTGAAGGGTGAGCTAGCCACCAAGAGGGATAATTGGAGAAATATAAGAAATAACCTGAAGAAATAACCTCCCTTAAAGATAAAGTAAAACCACCCCAAGCCTCACAAAGGAATCCAAGTAATAGGGGATCCAAGAATAAGCAACTGCAAGAGGAATATTCCATGCTATAGGAAGGTAGGACATTGCTATAGAAAAGTATAGAATGCTACAGGAAGGCATGGAAGTGCTATAGGAAAGTGACACACAACTATAGGAAGGATTTAAAGGGTTACAAAAGCTTCCAAAACCTAATCTCCAACGAGACCTTAGGTCCTATTACAATGCAGTCTTGATCCTCCTTGAGCTAGAAAAAGAAAGAGGTCGAATCAACTATTGGATGCAGATTGCAAGGTCCAAAGGAGTTGAATATGCCGACCTAATGGAATAAATTATGAATAATATGGGTGAGGATATGTTTTATTTGAGACTAAAAGAAGAAAACATGAGAGAACAACTATAGATATAAAAAAATAGACTAAAATACCAGTCACAGAAGAAACATGAGAAACTTGCCACTATGGAAAGCTTGGCTATGGAATCCACTCAATGTAGAAACCCATAAAAAACCTATGAAATCTGCTTCAAGGAATAATGGATTCAATTTCATATCAATACCCTAACATAGTATGGTTCACTTCCTTTCTAGGATTACAAATTTTTTATTGAATTATTTCATAAATCCAATGTTGAGGACAAATCTTGAATGACTGAATTCTATACGTATAACATGGTATTGAATGATATGAAAATTTTGGATCCCAATTATAGAATGGGAGATGTAAAACTAATGGAATTATCATCTTGGATTACTCATGAAGAAGCAAGGGCTAAGGATACCAAGAGGGTCATGACTAGGGAGACCAATGAACCCCTATAGATCAGAGAAAATTTGAGATATCGTCATATTTTCACCAACAATAATAGACTCATTGTTGAGGACCCTAGAATAGTAAAAATATACATAGAAAGACAATAAAAAGACATTTTTTACATTGAGGACATTTTTAGGTTACTAGGAACTGAGATTTTACAGGCTTTCTAGAGGATATGGCACTCTTTACCACATAGTCTAAAAATAAAATAGTACCACTCTACAGAAATACCGAGGAATGCCTTAGAAAGGAAACCATTGTATAAAAGAATAGCGCAGAGACTAAATATCAATTAGATTGGGATTAAATTTATCCTTTCCTTGCTATTGGGGCTACAAGAAAGAAGAGATAAGGGAAAGGGCTGACAAGAATGGGCAAAAAAAGAGAAGAATGCAAGGTTCCACCCTCAAGATGGAATTCCATCTGAGATACCTTGGGATGTCAAAGAGGCCATCGGGGATATGAATGAGATGCAACAAGTGGATGAGTTTCTTATAGGATTAGAAACACCTTTAGTATGGGGTGATGATGGGCCTCATTAATAGGTATAAAACAAGGTCCATCTTTCCATCCTTCAACATACATACACCTCTCCCCTTGTATTTGATAACACGTTTTTGGACTATAATGTGTTAAATAGGGTAGTTAAGGAAAATTTATCATACCTTGTGGAATAACATATTAAATGTGTAGGAAAATAATATTTATTGTGCAAAAGTTCATTGGAGACCATCTGGAGGAAATGTAAGAGGCTTTCTCCCTGCATTAAATCACCAGAAAACTCTACTGACTATGGGGAAGTTACTAAAATCAATGTCTACAAGGATCTCCAAATACTAGATCCACTTTTATACAAATTTTGGAGGTAAGAAACCCTCCTTCCAAGGAGGGTGCCTCCTCACTCATTTTGTATAAATAAAGGATCCTAGGAGCTAACTTGGATTCAATTTTTTAGAGGATTATAGTGACTTCCGGAGATAGGAACTTGTAATTGTCATTTTAGTTTCTATACTAGGTACTTGAGAAATTTTTGAGATTAATGAAAAGGATTTTTTGGCCTTTAGTCTGAGTTTTTTCTAGAGGGCCGAGTTCTCTTTCGTTAGGTCCCAACCTAGGCACTCTAGTCTCCCTCCTTTCTACATTTTTATTATGCATTTTCCTTCATGTACTTAGTTTAACAACATTTCCTTTTCTTTCAATCTTTGTTTATGTAAAAAATTTCCTCTACATATTTATCAATCATCCCTACTGGAAAATGTGGATGTGGACTTTCTATTATAAACAACAAAAGTATAGGTCTTTTTTTGATGCAATAGTTAGATTTTGATTAAAATTAAACTCCTCATTTCCTTTCTAGTTTGATTTTATACAAATATTATTTTTGGCATTTTTTAGACTTCAATTTTTTTTCAAGTTGAATAATATTCTAGTGTGCAGGTAATGATGCTATTTGTTTGCAGGGTAGAGTAATATCATTTTAATTTTTAATCCTACCATCAACACCCTCCTTTCATTCTCATCAACTTCTTCAAGTAGTCTGCAAAAAAATTGTAATATCCCCAAAGTTAATTTACAACAATAAACATGCATACATAGACAAAAACATACACACAAAAAATTAACTCAGAATTTTGAACATCATGCAACCAAAAAATTTTGCTGAGCCATTTTATTAATGATAAGGAATGTGTAAAAACTGAGGTGTTGGAATGAGTCCTCCTGGGCTTTCTCAAGGAAATCTATAGAAGCCCTTAGAAATACTTCTAAACACCCTCAAAGTATGCTCTTTGCGTGGTTGTAGCTCTATGTTGGAAAATGCCTAGAAATTATGTTGTTGCTCCAAATGGTCTACTACTAGGTCATGTTGTAATGCTCAGAAAATTATGGGAATTTAACCCGAGACTCTACACAATAAACCCATAATAACACGCAAAGGGTTTGGCCAAAACTTGACCCTTGAAATTGGCCCTCTTAGACTTGGCTCATTGAATTGCTGGGAAATTCATACCTCCTGATAATATGATACTAGATTCCAACAAAATTAATAGAAAATCCTTGTTAGAAGTCTCCAATCCTTCACACCAAATCTCATGCAAAAACTCCACTCACTCCCCAACTCTCCCATTGCTTCCCTCAAGGGACTGTGTAACCTCTGCACTGCTTATGATACCTATGTGTTGCTAATGAATGGAGTACACTATATAAGAGGTTATATGTTGCTAAACTGATAGAAATATGGTGTATCACCTTCCTTGGGCTGTCACTCGAATTCCACTAAAGAAAAGGCTAGGATCTCTACTCGAAGTCACCCGTGTGATGAACATCACATGCAGACTTCACTCACTGATCAAACATGTTCTGTCAATAGAAAAATTCAAAATAGATGAATGAATGAATGAAAAGGATGAGCTTCATTCTTCTTTCTTTCCAATTCTTCCCAAAGTTTCCTTGGGCCCCACCTCATTCCTTTAGCCTCCATTACGCACCAATGATTGCGCTTCCTCCACCTGGGTCACAATTTATCCTCATTGGGAAAAATTCTCCAACAATTCCTCAATACTCTTCCTCAAATTAATTTTTAGAGGCATATAGTTGCCTAAGCCTAATTGTGGGCCACAAACCCAAATTTCCTAACTCAAAACTGTAACAATATAAAAATTAGCGAAAAATTAATATTTGGGGTAGTAGAATTGTGAAACAAGAATATTACAGTCCTCCCCTCCAAGGTGATGCTTGTCCTCAAGAAACTGCAGTGATGAATGTTAGAGGATCTGCTCCCATTCCCAAGTGTCATCCTCATCAGGAATATTCCTCCATCTAATCAAGAATTCCTTGATCCCCCTGTTCCTCAAGTTCTTCTCTTAAAATCCAAAATGGGCTCCAACTCTAGCACCAAGTTCCCCTCATCATCCATAGCAGGTAACTTAGTGGTTGCTATCGCATGTTGTCCCAAGGCCTTCTACAGACATGACACATGGAAAATGTTGTGCACCTAGATCCCCGAGGGTAGCTACAACTCATAAGCCACCTTCCGAGTGACTTTGTATGACCCATAGAGAAGGTGCTTGAGCTTCTCATCCACCTTGTTCTTGATCGCAAAATGACTATAAGGTTGAAGCCTAAGGAAAACTAAGTCTCCAACCTAAAAATGTCTCTCCACTCAACCTTGGTCTGCATTAATATTATGTTGGTTTTCGGCCATCCTCGTGTTGTCCTTGAGAGCCATCAATATGTCTTGGCTCTCCTAGATCCAATATTTTTCCCTTTGGGCCTTTCTATCTCCAAACACAACATCGGAAAAAGATAAAGCATCATATCCATATAATTCACAAGAAGGATACATACCTATAAACATGTGATCGGTAGTGTTTTAGTAGTAGTCCCCCATGTGTATCCACTGCATCCATGCGCACTGCTTCCTTGTCACATAGTTACGTAAGTAGCCCTCCAACCACTTGTTAACTATATCGGTTTATCCATCTATCTAAGGATGTCAGCTCATGCTAGGGGTGAGATCCATGCCCACCAACCAAGAAAACTCCTTCTAGAATCCTCCCATAAAACGACAGTCCTGATCACTAACAATGATCTTAGGAAGTGTTAGTCATCCATAATTTTCACTATCTGAAGATGACTGAGTAGTGGTCCAAGATTTATAGAAACATAATTCATAAATATTGTGAGTTCTAGAAATCTCATTGCCTCCATTATCCTGAGATAAAACTTTTCTATTTTATCTTCCTATATAGTCATGACTAGCCCATCACTCCTGGAAGACCCATCATGGGATCAAGCCATTTATTTTAACCCCAACTGTCACCCATTTTTCACCATGTCTTGCCTTTTGGCCCAAATCCTCTATTTTGCTTACCTAAAAAATTCCCCACCAACACTTAAGCCTACCAAATAGATCAGCCTTGTTGTGCCTATCTTAATAACTCTCAAAAACTGTTTATCTCTGTGGATTCCTTAGATAGTAAAAAAATGTTGCATCTTAGGCCTACAAATACAAAAATCTTGGCATGGATCCTGCCTTACACTTGTAAATCCTAAATCTAGATCTCAACCCAAAAACCAAGTCCAAGAAGGCCTCCACTAGGTCACCTAGGGTTTCAAAAATTCATAGGATGGATTTGATGCCTTACAAAATTTTTTTTTCTTCTATATATGAAAATACATTCAAAGGAGGGGACAAGTCACTTTGTCTTAGATTCACCAAAGAGACCAGTGAAGGAAATTTTTAGCCTAAAGACATGAATCTTGCAACGAGATAGTTGCTCTTTGCTCATATCTCTGCAAGAGTGGTCAAAAGGACATCAAGTTTGAAAAAAGGCAAGGTAATGGAATAAAATCCTTCTTCATAAGAAAATAGAGGAGATTTCAAATGGACCTCCAAAAGCAGCCTCTTGTTTTAGCACCTAAACATACAAAGGATAAACTATCACCTCCAAACCTTTCTACAAAAATACCTTGAAGAGTAATCTGAAGCAGAGATAGAAAAAAAGGAAGTACATTTGAAAGACTTCATAAAGCTATTTTTGATAAAAGACACAGTAAACCTAAGACAAATAGAAACACCATGATTTTATGGTAAATCAGTAAAAATACTGATCATCAAAGGGCCTGTGTTTAAGGAGAAAAGGGGTTCTTTTATTAGTCACAAAACAATGATGACAAACAAGAAAATCACCACAAACACCACAAAGGCAGAAGTAACCTCCTCAAGGTTACTTCCAACGATAGCATTAGGTCATCTACACTAAAGGAAAGGGATAAAGAGTATCAGTATGCAGAGCCTCATCTCACCAAAGAGGAAAAAACAAAGTTTTTACCTTAAGATCAAAATGGGACATAATTCATTAACAAACATAGCTTAAGAAGCATTTTTCCCATGATTTACATCTTGGCTGAAGACCCCCTGTTGAGTCTCAAAGGTGTTTTCCATATTCATACATATTTCCATTATGTCATAACCATTCAGATCTCATTTCATAACTATCTGACCTAAAACCCTACATCAAGTAACCATTTTCTTAAATATATGGGTTAGGATCCTTGTCTTCCAAAGTTATTTATTTTATGTGTTTAAAGTGAATTTATGATTAGAAACTAGAAAATTAACATAGTTTCATATATCTATATATGTGTTATGAGTTTTGTGACATGTGTAGGTCAAAAGGAAGCTTCTAAAAGACTTTTGTGTGGCCTCTCAAAACCAAATTCGAATTTGAGTGGAGAAGATCATGGGATCATGAGAACATGTGTCTCATTTCCTTTTTGTATTGAAACTCTAAGAAGATATGTGTCTCATTTCTTATTTGTATTGAAACTCTAAAAATACATGTGTCTTATCATTTCCTATTTTGATTTTAACTCTAGAGATAGAGGGAGAGATTCATGGACTCTCATTAATGAGATAACTTCTCATATTTTGTATAAATAGGAGAAGCTTTCTCCTATCAAAGGTGGTGAAAAATAGGAGAAGAAGAGAAAGGATTAGAGAGTGTTTTGTAACAAATCTTAAGATGGAATGGGATGTAGACTTGTGAGTTTATCAATAAAGAAGTTTAGTTATTTGATGTTGTTTTGATCACATCTTCAAGGAGCTAAGGATTACACCGAATTGGTAGTAGAGAGCCCCTGCTATTTGAGGAGGTTTTGCATGTTTTTTAGATAAGTCATTTTCAATTATGTTTTGTCATATTTCCTTACTTAGATTGCTTTCTGAAATCATAGCTTTTACCATTATGTTTCGTGTCATTAGCTTAGATAAAAGATCCTCATGATATTGCAGTTAGTCTCTTTCTCAAGCTCTTCCAATACATCTCTATTAAATGAATGGGATTCAATTGTGATATTCTGAGTTATTAGCATTTCATTTTCTATTATTTAGTTAAAAAGAAGATCCTCATTATATTGTAGTTAGTCTCTTTCAAAAGCTTTTCCAATAAACCTCTAATTCATGAATGAGACTAAGTTGTAATATTGTGAGTTATTGATTTTTTTGCTTCATAGAAGATCCTTATCACATTATGATTAATCTCTTTCAAAAGCTCTTCCAATAAACCTCTAACTCATGAATGAGATTTAGCTGTAATGTTATAAGTTGTTTCAGCATTTCATAGGAGATCCTTACTACATTATAGTAATCTTTTTCTCAAGCTCTTCCAATAAACTTCTATCAAATGAATGAGATTTCACTATAATGTTTTAAGTTACTGCTTGTTTCAGCGTTTCCTTTTATGTTTTAGGAGATCCTCATTGCATTAGAGTTAATCTTTTTCACAAGCTCTTCCAACAAATATCTAACTAAATGAATCAGATTAAGTTGTAGTGTTTTGAGTTACTTTTCATTTCATGAATGTTCATTTAAAAGCTGTAATATCCATGGATTAGGACTCTCTGTTTTCATCATTTTCTAGTTAGGAATAGAATTTGAAAATAAACTCTGTTTTAATTCATTTATTAACATTTCCTTCTCTCCCTTTTGACATAGATCTAACTTCGTATTTTTAGCATAGAGTAGCATACTAAGCATCAAACTTAAAAACCTCAAAACATCAATAAAAAACTAAAAACAATGAAGTAAGAAAAATGGATACTTATGCACATATAGTGCATCACACTTCATCAGTTTACTAGCCCTGGTCGATAATTTATGTTAGCAATTTAGGACACTAAATTGACTAAACACCCCCAACAAGGGCATCCTTTTCAAAAGATCGTCCTGCAAAAACTATGATAAAAACATGGGTAAACATTTTTCAAAAACTATGCCAAAAGTGTTCTACACAGTGAAATGTCAGTAAAAAGACACATGCAAGAATAGAGGGAAACATGAACTTTAAAAAAGTGGGTTTTCCCTTTTGATTTATATTTCAAAAAAGCTATAAAGGGCCCCTTCTAAATTCCCCCCCACACCATTTTCCACTTTTAAAGAGAGAAGAAACCATTGGCAAATATTTGCAATGTTTTTTGAGCAAAATTGTGAGAGTTTACCAGAGCTACGCGCAGAGGATGGCGCTACGCTCATGGCCTTCAGTTCTACGCACAAGGGCGATCTAGGTAGTGTAAAATTACACTGCGCTATGCACTCACAGCACGGTTCTACACGCCTTGGTTGACGCTACGCTCAAGCCTAGAAAATTTAGCAGGCGCTCGTGAGACCGCCCATTCTGCCCGGCACTACGCTTCGACAACCCGACCAGCCTGGCGTTGCGCTCCTGGTAGCATTTTCCAGATTTTTCCAAAGACCTTCAGAAATCAAAATTTTGGCCTCTAAAATTTTTCAAGCTAAATATAAGGTTGGTGAAACCCTTTTCCTCGTCCCAAGAATTTATTTTCCTAAAATCAAAGAGGTCATCCATAGTCAAAATTTGACCAAACCTTAGACTATACAAAACTCAATTTTTATGTCTTCGAGCTAGGGTTTGTAGGAAAAATTGGTTTTGAGTGCAAATAAATGACTGAGTAACTATAATTCCGACCTCCACCACCAAGTACAAGCTTTGAAAAAACTATCTTCACCTTAGCTTTCCTTTTTTTACAAAGAGTTGACCTACACCTCTTGTCTTACTCCAAAAAACCCTCAAGAAAAGCCCAAGATTTCTACTGCTGTTTCGGACCAGCCATCATGTCAGAGAGAGACAGTCACACCAGTGGTGATGAGAGTCACACTCCCACCAAGACAAAACATCATGGAGGAAAAGCTAAAATATTTGAGCCCCTAGACACCACTCCAATCACTTCCTCTCCTATGATCCTTTCATGCTTCCAAGATGTAGGGTGCTACAAATTTTGTGAGAAGGTCAAGAAAGTCAACAGTCATCTAGACTTGACTAGATTATTTTCCTGTAGCCTACAAAACCACCAAGTTAATATAGCAGGGGTCCAATTTGAGCTTTCATGTGAAATCATTTCCAAGGCAATAGGTATACCAGAAATTGGTGAGTTTTGGTTCAAAAAAATAATTTGGATTTGGGTTATTATGGGCCTTATTTGAAACCCACTTATCATGAAAATTTTAAGGCTATTTTCCCTTTTTCTCATTTTCTAGAGAGGTATGCTGCATTGATGAGGCATATTATCAGTTACTTCACATGTGAGGGGAGATACTCCCGACTCTACTCATATAATATAAGGTTGTTGATGCATTTTACTAGGGTCAAGATGATAAAAATACCTTACTGCCTTTTCTGAAGCATTGATAAAATGGCCTCAGTTGTCAATAAGAAAATCTATGACCACCAAATTCCTAGCCTCTTTCATCACTCCCTGATCAAAATGATTGTCCCATACCAGCTAGAGAAATAAGGTATATCTTGGGAGACCTTCACCTCACATGATATGTTTGCAGACCCCTGGACATTCATCCAGCAGAACATGCCTTCCACTTCACAACCATCTACCTCCACACATCCATCATCTCCCCATCTTCCTTCTCCACAAATAATTTCACCTCTTACCTCCTCCCCTAAATTTCCAAGTGAAGGGGCTGATAGTAGCCCTAGTGAAGAAAAAATAGGAGGTACCAGTCAAGAGGAAGATGAGATAGATAATGATGGACAAGGAGATAGTAGTGAAGAAGAAGATGATCAAAATGAAGAAAATGATAAAGAGGAGGGAAGTAGCCATGAAGAAAGCAGTGACGAAAATGATGAAGTTAGTGAAGGCAACCACAAAGGTAAATAGGCATAACAACATGATTAGGAGGAAGAGAATCAAGATGATGGGGAAGAGCAGGATGATGAGGAAGACTAGGATGATGAGGAGGACAACCATCAAAGCACACCACGCAGTCAAGGAAAGAGTCATGGCAGTCATGACATCAGTCATGATTGGCTTGACAAAAATCAGTCCAAGCATGAAAAAGAAATTGAGGGTGAGGAAAGTGCAGAAAATGTCAAGCAAAATAAAGGCAAAAATGATGATGAAACTTTAAAACTCCCATTGTTACCGCTCTCACATGCACATATCACAAAGGGAGAAGAAATGTGTTTGCTGCCTCTAAAAGGAAAAGGGCCATCACTTCTCCAACAGTCAAAATATTAGACAAAGGCAAAGAAAAAGTGGAAAAGGTTGAACAAAATGTACAGGTAAGAAGGAGAAAAAGGATAAAAAATACTTCCTGAGGCCCTCTTTTTGTTGAACTAGACAGTGATAATGAGGACCAAGGGATGAGTACAAAATTGCTCCTCTTAGAAAAGGATGCCTAGCTTCAAGAATGGGAAAAGGAATTTGAAAGGGTACAAAGGGTCATCTACTATTATAAACAGGAGCAAAAACATTTCAAAGAAGTGAAGAGGGGCCTTTCCTTGTAGAAGAAATTGGTCAAATATTATGCAAGGAAGAGCATGCTTGCTAATGCCAAACTCAAGCAAGCCCTCATGGAGCTAGAGGAGCTAAAAAATACCAAAGTGCATGACAGCCTCGAGATCTTGGCTGATGCTTATTAGTAGCTGTCTAAAACCCCTTGAGGGGTCTACACACCAATTTTGAAGAAAATACCAAATTTTTTTGTTTTTTTCCAAATTTTGGCCCCTAGGAGCGCAACACCCTAGGCACTACGCTAAAAATTGGGGAATCCTCGGCTTCTAAAGATTATATTTTTTTATTTTTCATGTCACCAACAGTCTAACCACAAAATTTCAGGTCAATTGGAGCATTTTTGCACCCTCAAAAGGTCAAAAAACACCTCAAAATTGACATTTTTGCCTCCTTTTCAGCCTGGCACTGCGCACAGAGCAGTCATGGGAGATTGGATTTTTGAGCTGATAAGTAGCATCCAATCAGAAAAACTCAAGTATTTCTGGAAATCAGACTCTTTAATATTTCCAACAAGCCATCACGAGGCCAAATCCGATGCCGGGAAGGGGTCCAAAACTGAGCTGCAATAGACCCCATTTTCTGCTGATATGGCGCTACGCACAGAGGCATCTTTTGGCCAAAAAGTCAACAAAAGACACTAATTAATGGAAAATTTATTTTTTAATATTTTCTTGGAAAAAACACTCTTGATTTGATTGGGGATTTATTTTTGGTGTTTTTCATTTAATTTCTTATCTATTATGTGTCTTGGGCCTTGCATGGTCATTAAGCACATTTATGACATTTATGGCTAAATTAGGGTTTCTGGAAGCCTCTTAGGGTTTCCACCTCCTCATTTTCTCCATAAATAGAGCATGAGGGTCTTATGTATTTGGTTGTATTTTGATGACTTATGTTGAAGCAAATACATAGTCTCTTGGAGTTTTTTATGGAAATTATCTTGGCACTCAGGCATGCCCTGGCTTGATTGTTGATGGAGAGAGACTGTTTGTAGGATCCATAAGCTTGGTTGATGGTGAAGTATTTCTTATGTTTATGTTTTCTAGTTTTTCATTATGTTTTCCATCATTCTATGTTGCAGTAGGACAAAAAATTTAGATTAAGAAATGTTTCCTAATCGCACCTTACTTATGTTTGTCCTTCACTGCCTTAATGTTTTCTTCTATTGAGATATATTAGGGAATCCATCTCTTGCTCTCTAAGAAGTTCTTAGCTTGTTAATTTCTTGAATGGTTTAGATCAGTTAGTGTCAAGTATGATTTATGGCTAGTCCTGCATATTGTTGCTACTGAAATACTCTGTTTTGGAATCAACTCTTTAGAAGCATCTTTTCCTAGGTTTATCAAAGAAGTCTATTTCAATCATGCTATTTGCCTTTACTAGCTAAATTTGTTTCAAGGAACCTTTACAGCTATAACTTTAGATGTTCATATTTCTCTCTTCTTCTATGGTTATAACTACTTGTGCATCTTAAATGTTTTTTCTACTCTTGATAATGAAATCTATGAAAGTTAAATAAGTTTCTTTCCTTTCTATAATTTCATTTGAATGTTTTTCTTGGATAATCATCTGTGTTTAGTTTGAAATCAAATGGATTAGGTTTCACTTATGCCTTTGATTCTCTTTCCATTCTTATGATTTTCTAACTCCCTTAGTCTAAAAATTTATTAAGGATTCAGTTCTGCCCTTCACTAGCTTTTATTCTCAAGTTTAATGTTCATCTCATCATCCACCACAACCTCAAAGACCTACCAACCAAGTTAAAATTTCCCTACAAATGCTCTTGAAACCATTGATGAACTCATCACGACCTTGTTAGACTCCATTGCCCAATGACTTAACAATCTTCCATGTTTTCTATCTAAATCCATCTGAGCATCATACCCAACCAAAAACAATCAAAATACCCTACACTTAACATCTAGCCTAAAATCAACCCTAATCAGGAAACAATTTCACATCTTTGCACCTACTAGAGAGATCCCTCTCTGAATCCAGGAAGGTTATGTCCTTGGATTCCAAAGCTTGGTTTGATGTTACCCTATCCATTTGTATCTCAATCAATCTAGAAAACTATGGGGACCTAACATAATGGTGTTCACAGTGGGACTGAGTTCATAGTAGCCTGAGAAACTCTTATAGACTCATATACATCCCTTGTTTGACTTAAAAACTAACCCATAGCCAAGAGTAGAAAATAATTTCTTCACCATCCTACCAAGATGATGACTCAATTAGGGGATACTCATTCATCTTAAGGCTGAATAAAGAAACTAAAAAACCCAAAATTACTCCCTAGATTGACTTTTATCAAGAATTTGGTGGTGGAGCATTGTATACATATCTTCAAAATTTCAAAAAGAATCCACCTGGCGACTCCATTAGCCTCCAATAGGCCTTTTTTTATGTCACTAATCCCATAGGTTGTTCTAGGATTGTGTCAAATCAGTCCAAATTTGTTTTTAATGCCTAGTTATACCTTGTGTGAGTAAAGAGATCTGGCTTCATGAAGGATTGGTACCAGATCACACCTTAACCCAAATCCTCCTACCGTAGTTGATGACCAGAAAATATTTTGTGGCAAAATTCTAAAGCTGGAAACTCACCCACTATTAGGACCATTCATAGAGTAGTTTCTGCACTAGAGCACCTTACAATTTCACAAGATCCTTAGTTTGAATTGCACCATACCAAGAATCTATTTAGGACCAAGTCACAAAGTAGGGTTGACCCAACTGACCTTGTGGATTTGCAGCAAATCTCCGGTAGAGAAGCTTCTCCTTCCACTCCACCTGATTTTTAGCTTCTCCATCATTTCAGCTCTTTTCATCTCAAATCCACTCAGAATCAGTTCTCCGGTCCAAGCACCTCAGCTACACCCATTTATACCACTATTGTGCAAACCACCCCACTCCATCCTACTCCACCTCTCACAAATCCTCCCCTTGTAAATTAGCCCTTATTTCCTTTTCCTCCCATCATGGCAGCCTAGTATGCTCCACTGGCTCTACAACAACAACTATTACCTCTGCCAAATGAATATCAGTCCAAGATCCCTCACTTCTTAGTGACTGAATCCATCACTGCTCAGAAACATGTAGACTGAATCCATCCTTCATCTTGTACAATGAAAATGACATAGATGAACAAATAAATGACAAGGAGAAAGAACTAAGCCCCTTAGAACAAGCAGGCTAATCCTCTGACCAAGAAAATGACACCCCAAACTCTAGCAGCCCCGAAGTGTAGAACATTGAAAAAATTGAAATTGACACCCTTTGGCATATAAGTTTTGATGGCTCTTGTGGTAAGGCTGGTTCAGGAGCAGGGATTTTGTTCCACAACACAAATGAAGGCCATTCCTATAGGCTATATTTCCAATGCACCAACAATGTTGCAGAATATGATGCTCTCCTTATTGGTTTACACCTACTCAAAGACCTCAAAGCTAAGAAAATATTGGTTCAAGGAGATTCAGAACTAATCATAAATCAAATTAAAGGAGAATATTCATCCAAGAACCCTAGGCTAAGGGAATATAGGAATGCTGCCCTAGACCTTCTCAAAACCTTTGAGAAGTATGAGCTCACTTTCATCCCTAGCGCCCAAAACTACCTTGCCAATGAGCTTGCCTTTGCTGCTAGAAATTGATCTTTACCTTATGAAAATAATCAATGCCTCATCAAAATAAAGAACAGGCCTAATGTACTGGACAACTTAAACCACTGGCAAGTGTTTGACAATGATGACCAAACTAATGATTTTCTGCAATCTAGAAATGAATTTGAAAGCACAAAACAAAGTTTAATATTTGAAAGAAATATTTTTGATGAAAATGAAACTCCCAAAACAGAGCTGCCCCTTAATGATGGTATAAATCACCTTCCAAACCCTTGTGTTGCAGAAGTATTTGATAAATCAAATCAGAGAGAACTTGAAATTTTGTAGTACAAATATGACACCTTTCCAAGAGGCCTTACACCACTAGAAGAGCTGTTTGATTTTAATGATGTAGCTAAAAAATCCAAGATGGAATCCACTGAAAAAAATATAGAAGAGTGTAACATTGGAGGGATGAAAGAGCCCAAGATAATCAAGCTATCCAAAACTCTCCCATCTCACACAAAACATAAATACATTGAGATTTTTAGAAATTTAAAGATGTGTTTGCTTGGCGGTATGAAGACTTGAAATCCTATGACACCAAAATCATCCAACATAAAATTCCTCTGAAAGAAAATCAGAAACCATTTAAACAAAATTTGAGAAGAATAAACCCCCTCTTGTTACCTTCAGTTGAGAAAGAAATAAAAAAGATGTATAATGTCGGGATCATGGTCCCTGTCTGATACTTAGAATGGGTTTCCAGCCTTGTGTTAATTAGGAAGAAGGCTAGAGAAGTTAGGCTTTGTATTGACTTCAGAAATTTGAACAAAGCCTTCTTGAAAGATAATTACCCCTTGCCTAAAATGGATCACATACTCCAAAAATTAGTTGGTTCACAAAGAATCTCATTACTAGATGGCCTCTCAGGTTATAACCAAGTTCTAGTCTTTCCAAGTGACTAACTAAAAACTACTTTCACTACACCTTGGGGTACATTCATGTATATTAAAATTCCATTTGGTTTAATGAATGCAGGGGCTACTTTCCAAAGGGCAATGCACATAGATTTTTCAGAAGACATAGGTTACTTCATAGTTATATATCTTGATGACATCATTATATACTCTAAGACTGATGAGGGGCACTTAGTCCACTTGAGAAAAGTCTTTGAAAAATGTAGAAAGTATGGCCTGTCCTTAAATCCTAAGAAAATTTTTTTTGGCCTTCAGGAAGGAAAAATCTTAGGCCACATCATCTCTGAGGAAGGACTCAAGATAGATCCCAAAAGAATAGAAGGCATCTTACAAATCCGCCATCCTAGAAACATTAAAGAGCTGCAATATTTCATTGGAAATATTAACTTTCTAAGAATATTCATCCCTAACCTTGTTGAGCTCCTAAGAAATATCACAAATATGTTGAAAAAGGAAGTAGGAGTGAAGTGGAATAGGGAAAAAAAACAATCTTTTGAGCTGGTAAAACAAGCACTCACACAAACACCAGTCATAATCAACCCTGACTTCGCCAAGGACTTTTACATTTTCTTCTTTGCCTATGAACATACTGTGGCAGTAGTATTGTTGCAAAAGAACATCATGGGGCAAGAGCATCCCATAGCTTTCTTTAGCAAAGCCTTAAGGGATGGCCCTCTAAAGTATAACATTATGGAGAAAACAAGCCTTTGCCTTAATCAAAGCTTTGAAGGATTTTAGAGTTTATATTTTTCATTCACATATCATAGCCTTTGTCCCAAACACGGTTTTCAAAGATATACTTAATCAAGACCCTGATGGTAAAAGGGGAAAGTGGATTGCTACCATTTTAGAATATGATTTAGAAATCAGACCCACTAAGTTGATTAAAGGACAAGGACTTGCAAAACTTATGGCTGACTCAAATTTCCAAGCTTTAGACATGAATATGATTGGTATGTTAGAAGAAACTGAAGAAATTACAGCACAATACATTGAAGGAATGTTTTTAAATTCACCTTGGTACGTTAATATTACTTATCTGCTTTTTTATCTCAATGCTCCCCCTTCTTTGTCAAAAACCAAAGCAATATTATTAAAACAAAAAGCATTAAATTTTTACATTCTAGATGGAGTATTGTACTGGAAGAGTTTTTCTAGTTTTATTCTTAAATTTTTTCTTGAAGATGATGCAAAGAAAATCATGTATGAATTACATGAGGGAGAATGTGGAGGTCACCTCTATTGGAATACCATAGCCAACAAGATCCTTAGAGCTGGCTACTATTGGCCTAACCTATTTTCCGATACTCACAAACTAGTCATGACTTTCCATAAGTGTCAAATCTTTGATGGCAAAAGAAATCTCCTACCTTTAACCTTGCACCCCATCAGTTTTGAAGCCCCTTTTCAGCAGTGGGGTTTGGAATTCATAGGAGAGATCCATCCTACTTCATCTGCCCAACATAATTGGATCCTCACTACCACTGATTATTTCACCAAGTGGATAGAAGCCATCCCTTCTAGAAATTCCACTGACTCAGTCATCATCAAATTCCTTGATACCAACATCCTATCCAGGTTTGGTTGTCCTAAGATGATCATCACCGATAACGTTGCTATCTTTACATCTAAGAAAATGGTGGAATTTTTCTATAAATATCACATCACCCTAGGTCACTCCACTTCTTATTACCCAGAAGGTAAAGGACTAGCTGAGTCCTCTAACAAGAGCTTGGTAAACATGATTAAGAAGCTCTTAGAACAAAATCAAAAAGCATGGCATAGAAAGCTAGTGCATGCACTATGGGCTGATAGACTAACCACCAAGAAATCTATTGGTATGTCTCCCTATCAACTAGTGTATGGCATGGATGAAGTTTTCCATACCTCTTTGGGAGTTTTGGTCATGAAGCTTCTTCAAGAAGTACAATCAAAAGAAAATGACATGCAGAGGAGGCTAAACCAAACCATTCATTTGCAGTAGTCAAGGGAAGAAGTTTACAAAAGGACACAAGCTATATAGGACAATATCAAGAAAATATTTGATAGGAGAACCGAAGCAAATGATTTCCAGATTGGAGGCATGGTTCGGAAATGGGACTCAAAAATGGAAGACAAGGGAAAACATGGAAAGTTTGAAAATCTATGGAAAGGCCCTTACATCATTCAGTCAGCTTGAGGCAACAATGCTTTCTTTTTACAAGAGCTAGATGGGACTGAAATGTTTTGAGGTCTGGTAAATGGGAGGATGCTTAAATATTACTTTTTTCAAGAAACCTAGTTTGTTTTTCTCATTCATTGTACATACCACTATTTGATGAAAATAAAATTCACAAAAACAATATAAAAAGGAAAGAGGGTAGAGCTTGAAAGAGAGGTACAGCCCCATACCTAAAAAAAATAATGTTGAAAGTGTGCAAGTCTAAATGACACTACTTATTTCAAAAATCCTTGTTCAATCATCCATCCTAATCATGGATGAATATGTTTTAAATTTATGGTTGATAAGTTAGTGAAAAAGAGTAGGTCAAAATTTTCAAGTTTGTCTTGTCAAAAAGATAGATTAGGAATGAGAGATGTTGGTTCCACATGCCCAAATCTGAACCAAAGAGGAAAATGGGGATTTTAAACAAATGACATATATTGCCCTCATATTTCCTAAGTTTCGTCTGTACAAAAATAACACTTGTATGCAGCTTGTTTCAATGCCATAAATCATGGTAAGTTAGACTGTCTAATCCCGATTTACCGTGCTTTTCAATTTCATGTTAGTAGGATAGAGAATAAAGTTTGTCAAACAGCTTAATCTTGACAAATGAGTAGATTAGGTAGAAAATAAAAAGAGTTCATCAGCCTAATCTGAACTCTTGGAAGAAATCAGGGTACAATTAGATAGTTTGATTTTTTTTTCCAAAAAGAGAAATGTTAAGGGTTTTCCAGTTCAAGTGCACCCAATGAAGAAAAAAAATGTTAGGCAGGTAGATTGGGCAGGTAGAAATGATGTTGATATGAATCATGTCTTGTCAGATCTTAGAGATTACAGACTCAAAAAAAACATCAGCAAATGAAGAAAGAGCACATCTGCCCAATGGAAAAGGCACTGATCTCCAAAAAGCCAGAAAATTTGAAGTTCTGAACACCTCCTGAGAAGGAGTTTCCCTCCCCAAGTGGAGCCACTGTTAGTCATACATAATTTTCACTATTTTTATATGACTAAGTAGTGGTCCTATATTTCGAGAAACCAAACTCATAAATATTATGAGTTCTAGAAATCTCGCTGCCTTCATTATCCTAAGATAAAACTTTCATATTTTATCTTCCTATCTAGTCATGACGAGCCCACCACTCCTGGAAGACCCATCATGGGCTCAAGAAATTTATTTTAACCCCAACTGTCACCCATTTTCACCATGTCTTGCCTTTTGGCCCAAATCCTTTGTTTTTCTTACCTATAAAATTCCCCACCACCATCTAAGCCTACCAAACAAAGTAGCCTTGTTGTGCCTCTTTTAATAACTCTCAAAAAATATTTGTCTCTGCGGATTCCTTAGATAGTAAAAAAAATTTGCATCTTAGGCCTACAAATACACAAAGCTTGGCATCGATCCTGCCTTACACTTGTAAATCCTAAATCTAGATCCCAGCTCAAAAACCAAGTCTAGGAAGGCCTCCACTAGGTCACCTAGGGTTTCACAAAGTCATAAGATGGATTTGATGCCTTACAGAATCTGTTTTTCTTCTATATATAGAAAATATATTCAAAGGAGGGGACAATTCACTTTGTCCTAGATTCACCAAAGAGATCAGTCTAGGAACATTTTAGCCTAAAGACATGAATCTTGCAACGAGACAGTTGCTCTTTGATCACATCTCTGCAAGAGTGGTCAAAAGGACATCAGGTTAGAAAAAAGGCAAGGTAATGGAATAAAAAGCCTACTTCATAAAAAAACAGAGGAGATGTCAAAGGGACCTCCAAAAGAAACCTCTTCTTTTAGCACGTAAACATACTATGGATAAACTATCACCTCCAAACCTTTCTGCAAAAATATCTTGAAGAGTAATTTGAAGCAGAGATAGAAAAAAAGGAAGTACATTTGAAATATTTCATAAAGCCATTTTTGATAAAAGGTGTTATTTCCCAAATCCACCTTAGGCTGAAGGAAGGCGAGATTCAGGGTAACACCAAACCACGCTCAGTCTGGTAGCTAGCCCTACTAGAATAGGAGAGAGCTCTCTCTGGGTCAATCTCAGGAAAAATGTATCAATAGGGCTTGAGATGACTGAAATGAGTGTTAATTTTAGGCTAGGTATATGAATCAAGGCGTTTGGAATGATTTTAGGGTTTTTGTTGGAAAAAAGGGAAAGGTAATTTTGGGCTTGGGGATGAGGCCAAATTCTTGCAGATTTCAAGTTGGGGTAGGGAAGGCAATGGATTTGATGTATTAGATTCAATGAATGGATATAAAAGACTGCTGAGGAGCTGAAGAGGGCAGGAAGGTGCAAGGATCCTCTTCAAACGGAGGAAAACATATAAAACTAAACAAAAGTTTAAGGCAGAGCACGAGCAAACTAATGAATTCTACCTTAGTTACTCATTTGTTTAATTCAGAAGCAAGAGAAGGGAAATGGGATACATATAAAATTAATGAAACTTACAGATACATGGAGAAAAACATCATCAAAACCCAGAGCCACAAGGATCCCAACAAGTGCTACAAAACCCTGGTCTTTCCTTTGCCAAAAATGCAGAAGTGTATGTACAATGAAGTGCCAAACTATTCCCAAGTATCCAACCCTGAAAATGTCTTAGAAAATAAAATATATAGACAATTCTAACCCCCTCCCATGCCTCTAGGGGTCGAGCTCATCCTTCTAGGAGCTGTTTCAACCAATTCTAAACAAGGAACTGAAATCTAGGCAATCAAACAACTTGCCTCTATATGGAAGGAAACTGATTCATTCATTTAATTTTCACTTTTTTGTGAATGAATCCTCTAGAGCAAGTAAATATGTGCCAAAATTACATCATAGTAATCAACTTACATCAAGGTAGATCAATAATTACATCAAAAAGTGAAACTAGTCAAAACTGGGCGAAATTCTGAGCTGAAGGGTGAAAAATAGGCAAAGTCCTCTATGCACCACGCCCAAAAACTCAATGCGTCGCACCACTTTGAACTTGTTTTTGAGGCACTTCTTGAAGTCAAAATTGAGCTCATGATAGCTCGTTGGAAAACCTTGCCTGTCTACTATCCAAACCAAGTGGAATTGTTCAATTTGGAGTTCATTTTCCCCTCCAAAACTTCAATCTCCCAAAACTGGTTCCTGTGTGTGCAAAAGGTGGTAGAAAGGCCATTTTCAAGGTGTTTTTGACCCTTTAAACCACCTATAACTTGATGAAATATCTCTGCCATTCCTGAGCATGCATAATTTATCATAAAAAACCCAAAAATATCAATTTTTCCTCGAAAAGATCTCTAAAATGTAAGCGCGTGCTTGGTGGCGCGACGGGTCGCGCAGGAAAATCTGTTTTGCGACCCAAAAAATTAAAAATGACAAAATTTTCTCCAGAATTGCTGAAATTTGGAGTGAAGGTTCCCCATCAGGTGCCATGTTCAGCCAAATAAGCTTCGGCCAAGATTCAAAGTGGATCAGGCCTTTTTCGATGTTTCAGTGCCCTCCTTAGCCTCGCTTTTAGGATCTTCATCCTCGCTTTGCAAACATGTGTGCAGGCCCAATAGTGGTTCTTCATATGTCCGAGCATGTCCTTATCTTCTTTTTCTTTCTCTAAGAGCTTATCCAAATGGATGTTGACCCTTTCGAGCCAAGTCTCTCGATCAGCCTCAATCTCCCGCTCGATAGGTGTCATCTCGGATGGGCTTCTTCAGGAAGCTTGCCAGTTTTCGCGAATGTTCTGCAATTCCATGATCTTATGTTGATCCTCCAGCTGCTTATTCCATTGGTCCAGATAGTTAATGATCCATTGTGCTCTCTGCAACTTCTCAGTCAATGTGCTGATCTCAGTTTTCTGCTCCTGAATGATTTCTCTCAGTTTTGAGTTTGGATAACTCACGTCTACATCAATCAATGTAAAATCAACATCCTGACCTCCTGAAGGGTCTCCCTCCTGCATATGCCTCTTGCCTCTGCCATGTCCCTGTATCTGTGCTGATTTCAAAGGCGAGACCCCTTCCACCCCAAGTGGAGATAGTACTCATCGTGCTACTGCAAATAAGGCTCTGGTACCTCTCTGATAGGTAACACACACTGGAACACTGATAGGCTCTGTCTCGGGACCGTCAAACTGATGTGAAGGCTCACCCTCATCATGAAAAATCTTTGGAGGAGGCTGAGGGGCTGTAAAGAAGTCACAGGAAATGAACTCCTCCCATGCAATGCCCTGCAATCCAAGCTGATGTACCATAATCATCTTGATGAGCGCATAATGATAAATGTTGTTATGCTGCTACTTTGGAGTCTTCTTCTACACAAGAGTAGTCATCCGCTCTATGTTTCAGCACATGAAGTATGGAATTATCATCATCCTTACTCTCGTGAAATGCATCAATAGTCGGATATGGTATGCATAAAGGCGTGAGAATCTACCCTCGCAACTGAAGTACCGGATAATAAGTCTCATCAATGGTGCATAGGACTCCTTCAGAAACCAGAATGGGAATACCCTGCTGAGCTACCTCATATAGCCAGGCCAGATGTATGGCTCATAATACACTTTGTCTAGTTGTTGTCTCTTGTTCCATTTCTCACCTACATGCAGTATTCCTATTGCCTGAGAAATGGTTTCTGGTGTCAAGGTGAAGTTCACTCCAGCAAGGTTTACATGACCATCACGCAAATGCAAAACAAACAAGCGAACCAACTCCTAATGATGCTGAATCTGAGAAATCATCTCACAATACTGAAAGCATGAATGTTGCTGAAAGCATGCCATTGCAAGCAGGCATGCCTGCAATTGAGTCAATTAGGCTCTTCTCTAACGTGCTTGCCACTTTTATGAGGCCTTCTCGGTACATTAAGCTCATTGGTTGAGTCACTGTCTTGCTCATATTCTTGCTCATATGATGAATCTGTCTCTGTCATGGTGCTGCAATGTGTATAACAAGTATGTGTTTGATTGGTTTGAAAATGAGAAATAGGTGTTTTTGCTTCAATGCCAAATGTATACCAAGAAGGAAATGAGGGACTGTGAGGAAATATTACAGTGGGTATATTGGGGTGTGGAAAAAAATACAGTGGTAACAATGTGATTCAGTCAAATGAACCTTATAATTATGGGGATCATCACTTGACTGTATTTGGGAATTGGAGATTTTTATAAATGATATGAAGGAGGGAAAGTAGTAAGAAATGGTAGGGTTTTAGGGATGGGACATAAGAATAAGTGATATGGTAATGTAAGGGAATCAAGGATTGACCATAATGATAGGATTATGAAGGGGAAAGGGACCACAATTGGGAAATGGGAACTTGGCACCAAAAATACAATTTCAACACACCAATTTCAAACCGTTGGAGCAGTTTCTAATCAGATGATAGGGTTTATCATTTCACCAATCAAACTCTCGAATTCCTCCTTTCAAATAACACCCAACACGATTAAAAATCAAATAGCAAGGGTGCACAACTTACTTGGATCAAAAGAGTTGACTCGTTTTAAAAAATTTGGGAAGCAGTGATGAAATTTGGGCTTGGAGGCTCTGTGCACCGTGCACAAACCCAGTGTGCCGCACCTCCTGGATGCGTTGCGTTAGTGCAATTTAACACAGTGAAAATGGGCCCAATGCGCCACGCGGCCTATGTGCGCCGCACCCTCCTTCCTGTGCGTCGTGCAACTCCAAACACACAGTCTTCAGTTTTAAACTCACAGTTTCGCCCTTCCACAACTAAGCTCGACTTATCTGATGCTTCTTGGATGCAAATGGCTTGATAAACATATAAATATCTTTGTAAAGTCATGGATTTTATTTTTGCTTTGTAAAGGCCCAATTTTGTAATGTTTTGAAATTGGCACTTTTTTGCTTTTAATACAAACTCTGTTCTGCTTGTTTCCACTTGACTTTTTGGATGAAATGATGAAAATCTTGGCAATTTTTTGCAGGGATGGTTGGCATTGTATTTTGGCAAAGGAGGACCAGGGCTACCTTTGAATTATTCATGACGGAAAACTTTAAAAATTATATATTTATTACAAACAATAAATTTGATGATTTCTTCTTCAAAACAGAGTTTTGAAGAAGAATCGTTCTCAAGCATTATTGATAATGAAAAATTTGGAATGAAAAATTATTTGGAACCCCCCTCTAGCCTGCTGGCATTATTGGACACTCTGAAACACAAAATTTGAGAAACCCCAGACCTAATCACTGAGATGACTCTTTAGTTAACCAAGAGACCAAAAGAAGACTATGAATGAATTTGATTTTGACGAACAGACCTGAGCCAGCAGGTACAAGGCATGAGGGGAATGAATGATAAAGCCCTTCCGTCAGATGATGGCATGCCCCTAACAGAATGCAGATGAATGAGCTGAATGAGACACCTAAAAATGAAATGCAAAAATAGAAATGATCTTTGATGGAGGGATGTAAATACCGACTCTAACGTTGGCTCCAATGGGGATGGTGACTCCTTGGAGGTGCCAAGAACGGCAGATCTTTGGGAGAGATAGACAGTGCCTTCGTCCATTGGGCTATGGAGTCCATTATTTTGACAAAGAAACTCAAGACTGTTGATTGATTTATTAACTGAAAATCTGCCTCAAACTGACTCAACTTTTAAAACTGGAATGACTAAACAAAACCGACTTGACTGACTCAAACCAAAACTGAAATCCTTCTTCAGAATTATATCCTTCACTTTGGGCCCCAAACTGAAGAAAATATCACAGTGCACACTTGCGATGAAATTGAAATAAATGGTATGTATAATGACAATGTGATTAGCAAAAAACATCTTAGAAATGGTACCGCTTGAGCAGCCGACCATTGACCGGCCTTCCTGGACAATCTTCACCATTCATCTCCTTCAAAAGAAAGGCGTTCTGACCTCGATATGCTGCAATCTTAAAGGGACCTTTCCAGATATTTTCAAACTTACCGTGCTTACCTTTGTCCTCTTTTCTAGCATCCCACTTCAACACCACTTCCTCCAATTGGAATTTATCCGCCTTCGCTTTCCTGTCATATATTTTCTTGATTCTCTCCTGCAACTTAAATGTGTTTTGGAAAACCTCTTCTCTCATTTGCTGCAATTGAATCATCTGATTTATCCTTCTCTACATATGGCTTTATTCACTGCCAGCTTCCTGAAGAAGCTTGACCACCGGAACCGCAAGAGAGGTCGGAAACACTGTATCAACTCCATAAACTAACTCAAAGGGGGACATACCAATGGATTTCTTTTGACTCACCCGATCAGCCCATAACGCATTGACCAGCTTCTTATGCCAACTCTTCTTGTTTATGTCCAGCAACTTTTTAATGATGTTGACTAAAGATTGATTGGAATATTCTGCCAATCCATTGCCTTGTGGATGATAGGCGGTTGAATGTCCCAAAATTATTTTATACTTGTTACAAAACTCAATCATCTTTCTTGATTTGAAAGCTGCTGCATTATCAATGATCAATTTATTCGGGAAACCAAAGCGAGAAAAAATGTTATTCTCAAGGAAAGAAATGATTACCGAATCCATAGCTTGCCTAGTGGGAACTGCTTCGATCCATTTTGTGAAACAATCAGTCGCTGTTAGGATCCATCTATGCTATCCTGAAGAAGGAGGATGGATCTCCCCAATGAAATCCAAACCCCACTGCTGAAAAGGGGCGCTTACCTCAATAGGTTTAAGCGGCAAAGGCTGTAATTTCTATCTTCCTTCAAAAATCTGGCACTCATGGCAGCTTTTGACAGTCTTATACACATCAGCAAACAATGTCGGCCAAAAGTATCCCGCTCTCAAAATATTATTGGCTGTTGTTTTCCAAAAAAGGTGACCCCCGCAGTCTCCTTTATGGAAATCCTCCATTGCCTTCTTCGCTTCTTCTTCGACCAAAAAATTCAAAAAAACACCACCTGGATCTTTCCAATAAAGTGCAGAATTCAAAATACAAAAATTTGCAGCCTTCAATTTCAGAGTTCTACCTTTGATTCTAGTCATGTCGGGTGGTGGTGACAAATTTTGAAGAACATACACAATATCTGAATACCACGGAGAAGCAACAAAAATTTCCGATACCTGAAGTGGCAAATTCTCCTCATCCTCATCAGACATAGTAGCAATCAGATTTATATCTAATGCATGCAAATTCGATTCAGCCATGAGCTTCGCTAGCCGCTGTCCCTTTATAAGCTTCATGGGCTTTATCTCCACATCATACTCCAGCAAAGCTGCAATCCACTTGCCTTGTCTTCCTTCCAGATCAGTTTTTACTAAAACATCTTTCACGGCAGCGTTAGGAACATAAGCCAAAATATGAGAATGCAGAATGTATACCCGGAAATCCTTTAATGCTTTTACCAGTGCCAAAGCTTGCTTCTCAATGTTGTTGTACTTCAAGGCTGCGTCTCCTATAGTTCGACTGAAAAAAGCTATTGGCTTCTCATGCCCATCTCTTTTCTGCATTAACATAGCTGACATGGTATGCTCCGAAGCAAATGAAAACAAAATAAAATCTTGGGTGTAATCCGGGCTGATTAACACCGGAGCTGAAGATAGTGCCAACTTCACCAAATTAAAGGACTTTACAGCCTCTTCAGTCCACTTCACTTGACTATCCTTTTTCATCATATTTGTTATCTCTCTTAGATGTTCAGCAAGGTTAGGGACAAAGCGGCATAAAAAGTTCATCTTACCATTAAAAGACTGAATCTCCCTCTTATTCCTAGGAGGGTCAATTTGCTGAATTTCTTCAACACGTGTTGGATCAATACGAATTCCATATTTTGAAATAATGTGACCAAGTAGTTTTCCCTCATCCATGGAAAACAAGCTCTTTTTCGGATTAAGTGAGACAACATATTTTCTACACTTTTGAAAGACAACTTTCAAGTGATACATATGCTCTTCATCTGAATTGGAAAATATCGTCAAATCATCAAGGTATATAACAAGGAAAAAATCCTTCTCATTCGCAAAAGCCATGTCCATCGCCCGCTGAAAAGTTGCACCAACATTCTTCAAACCGAATGGCATCTTGGCATAGTGGAAAGTTCCCCACGAAGTGGTGAACGCAGTTTTGTCTCAGTCGTCCTCATGGACCAAAATTTGGTTATACCTAGAGTAACCATCGAGTAGTGACATATGAGATGCTCCAACTACTCGCTGAAGTATATGGTCCATTTTGGGCAATGGATAATTGTCCTTCAATGACACCTTGTTCAGATTTCGGAAATCAATGCACAACTGAATCTCACCTGTATTTTTCCGCACTGGCACCAAATTGAAAATCCAATCAGAAAATCTGATATTAACAATGATTCCTGCTTTGTACAACCTATTTACCTCCTTCTCAATTGATGACAATAAATTCGGGTTGATTCTTCTTAGCTTCTGTCTGAAAGGCTTCTGATTAGGCTTGATTGGAATGGTGTGCTGAATTATATTCATATCATACGTCTTTAAAACTAAATAATCCCAGGCAAAAGCATCAGAAAAACAAGACAACAAACTGATATATTTAGCCTTTACCTCCGGTGGCAATGATTTGGATAACTTCACCATCTTTGGGTCTTCAGCTATTCCAATGTTTACATCTTCGAATCCCTTTTCAGTTGGCCGTAAGGTTGGTTTCTTAGCCACATCATCCTGATCGAAAAGCTCTTCTAAAGGTATCAAACCTTTAGGAATAACGTTATCTTTCAGCTGCAACACTTCCATTTGATTTACTTGCGCATCAGCTTCACCATCATCATATTCTACATCAATTGAGGTATCTTTGAACTTACCTTTATTTTGCATAAAATCATTAATCTCATCATCATCTTGGAAAACTTGCCAACATCTTTGATTATCCGGGACGGTAGGACAGTGCTTCACATGGATTTCAAACTTATTAGTTGAGTTCATTGGGATCTTCAAGTTACTTGCTACCTTAGCAAGTGCATCTGCAATTCCATTTTGAATGCGAGGAATACAAGTCAAAGTATAATCTGAAAATTGCTTCAAAATATCCAGAACAACATTCCGGTAAGCCCGCATTCGGGGATGCTTCGTTTGGTATTCACCCTTTACTTGCTTAATCACCAATTCGGAGTCACCATAGACTGCAATTCTCTTAGCATTCAGCTTTCTAAGAATTTTTAGGCCAGCAATCAGAGCTCCGTACTCAGCCTCATTGTTCGAACAATCGAATGTTAATTTGTAAGAACATACTTGTACATTACTCGGTACCTTATTCAGAGCGGAAAAAGGACTGTGTACCCAAATACCAATTCCAGCACCATCATTTCCAACTGCACCATCGAAATCCATGGTCCATAGACCCTCTTCATCATCTTCTAAGTGCTGAAATTGTGCTAGCTCTGTTTTTTCTACTTGCTGTCCACTATCTTTAGCTGATTGCTCAACTGTGCTTTCCAGTTTTTTCCTTTCTTTCTTCAAAACTTCTCTGAAATTCTTCGTAATCTATGGAATATATTCTTCTTGAACTAACTGACTATCTACATCATTGAAACTATCGGCATACAAAACAAAATACTCTAAATCTGTATGTACATAATTAATCGGATGATTGACTGGTTTCTCCTTGCTTGTAATCATGTACTTCATTTTTTGTTCCCGGTACAACTTTCTCTTTTGGCCAAACACGGGAATTGTTGCATAGGAGAAATATAATTGTAAAGTCCCTTTCAATTTGGCTCCCCAATATCTGGAAAGCAACATACCAAACCTGGGAGGAATGTCTGCCACAACTATGTCCATCAAAACATTCTTTGTTGGAATCTGATCCAAACTAACAACCAAGTCTTTAATGAGCCCAATACATCTCACTCTGCTAGAATCAAATGAATAAAGATCATGGTACTTCCTTGTGATGTCTAAACCCAATTATCCATGATTTCTTTCGGCATAAGATTATGGGAAGCACCAGAATCAAACATGGCATTATGCAACACAAACTCATGCAATCGAAGACTGATATAAAAAGGAGGCACTTCGCTATCTGGAGAATCACCATCTAAAGCTGGTCCAAATATCAGTTCAAGTTGATCATCTTCAATATTCACCATATCATACATAGGATCGAAATTCAAAATTTTAGAAACTTGACCTCTATAACTGCTGTTCTTCATTAGTTCAGTCAAGGGAATGGATACCTTTAATTTAGAAATCTCATTCTCCAAACTAAAGGATGAGGTCTTTTCGATCTCTTTGGCTGGAACATATTTATTTTCAGCCTTCTCCCTCGATGTAATTGGCTGATTTGATTTTTCTGCTGATGATGACTTGGTGGCAGCAGGATCAACTATCTCTTTTGCTTTCTTTTGTGCAACAGGTGAATCATTTTTAGGTGCTGAAACTTCCTTTCTCTTTTGGATTGGGTTGACAGGAAAATCTCTATTTCTAAGAGAATATTGCTTCTGCTGGGCTGAAAAGGCATTCATATAACCTCTCTGATACTCATCTGACTCTTCCTCAAGAGCTGCATCATTGGCCAAGATAAAATCCTCATCTCCTTGTACAACTGAACTTTCTGCATAGTCCTCATCTTCAGTAATATAAATGGGAAAATCATCAGGAGTAAAGAAGTGATTTTCCTCCCCTACTACATCGTATTCAACATCTAAATCCTGACCAACAAAATTATGCTGAAGAGGTGTCTTTACTTACTGTTGGACTGCTGGTTCTTGTGCTCGCTGATCTCGTTGTTTGATCCTGAATTGTGGCTGTTGCTGACCATGGAAATTGGGATTTTGAATCTGCGGTTCGGGCTTATCAAGTGTAAACCTTTCGAACTTTTTTTCCACTTTACGAAGTAGTTGATATGATGTAGAAGCTTCTTTTTTTATCACAACTTTCTTCTCAGCTCTCAACCTAGCTCTCTTGTCATTCAAATTTGCCTCGACACTAACGGAAATATTCTGCATGTCCTCTAAGGTGGGCAGATCTCTTTCTCGTAATGAATAGGCCATGTCCGGATCAAAACCATCTGGAAATTTTAACAAATATGACTTCTTAGATGGCCTCAAATCATCAGGAATTGCATTATAAACCGCATTAAATCTGATAATATAGTCTTGGACGGACTCACCAGCATTACGTTTGATCTTGGTATATTCAGAAGTGATTTGAAGTGGATCTTTCTTCATTTCCCACCGATCTAGAAACTATCTCTGAAGCTCGTCTAATGTATTAATACTTCTGGTCTACAAAGCTCTGAACCACTTACGTACCTCACCTCCAAAAGTTTGCACAAACAATCTCATAGTGACATTCTCTTCGTCAATTTCATGGAGGTCAAAGAAGTTTGTCATTCTATCAATATGCTGTTGAGCGAGCACACTTTGAGGAGTACCATCAAACAAAGGGATTTTACTCTGATAATCAGCGGGCATGGGATCTAAGTTCTGGGGCAATACAAGAGGTGCGAATCTAGCAGCCATTGCTCTTGGTGGATTTATGATCTGTCTTGGAGAAACAAGTGGAGTAGGAGCAGTAGATGTACAAGGTGTATGTGGTGGAGATGGAGGAGGAACTACTGTAGATTGCTGATCAGATATAGATGGTTGCACGGGAATGGTAGGAATGAAGGGAAGCTCGGTGTGAACTTGTGAATCAGAAGTAATTGCTGATGGACCAAGAGTTTCAGATGCAGATTCGATAAACTCAGGAATATTCGTTACCACAATAGAGTTTTGAATGTTCAAGATGTAACTATCAATGGATCTATTAGCTTGTTCAATCTCAAGATACTTGATAAACTCAAGATTTATGACAGTATAACCAGTAGCACTTTCAGACTTAGTTTCAAACAATGACAACTCGAATTGATCATCAAACTCAATGTCTTCAAGGAATTCAAATACAGTAGGGCATGAATGAGATTTAAACAAAGGGATCACGGGACTTTCTCAATGGAGGATTCTTGAAATCAGATTGGGATTCTCATACACTAGAGGCAGATCAGGATCAGGATTAGCTCTAGTATGTCTTCTGGAAGCCAGTGTGTTGATCTATTCAAAAATCAAAGGGACAAAACCAACTTGTTTCAGCCTATCAAATTCTAGACTCAATCACCCAAAAGTACAGAACGATGTAATATACTGGGGTAATTCACAAGTCAAATGTCACATTCACAAGCTAGACCGGAGATTGACTGAAGCATCGTTTATCTACTTCCTCTAATGCAAAGCAAAAGCGTTTCGAAGGCTACCTGGCATAACTTCAGGCTCTGTCTGTAGCTTATGAAACAAATAACACCAACAATAAAACCATTTTCTTCCCCAGTATGGTCGCCACTATGTTATTTCCCAAATCCACCTTAGGCTAAAGGAAGGCAAGATTCAGGGTAACACCAAACCACGCTTAGTCTGGTATCTAGCCCTACCAGAACAGGAGAGGGCTCTCTCCGGGTAAATCTCAGGAAAAATGTATCAATAGGGCTTGAGATGACTGAAATAAGTGCTAATTTTAGGCTAGGTATATGAATCAAGGAGTTTGGAATGATTTTTTAGGGGTTTTGTTGGAAAAAAGGGAAAGGCAATTTTGGGCTTGGGGATGAGGCCAAATTCTTGCAGAGTTCAAGTTGGGGCAGGGAAGGCAATGGCTTTGATGTCTTAGATTCAATGAATGGATAGAAAATATTTCTGAGGAGATGAAGAGGGCAGGAAGGTGCAATGATCCTCTTCAAACAGAGGAAAACATATAAAACTAAACAAAAGTTTAAGGCAGAGCACCAGCAAAATAATGAATTCTACCTTAGTTACTCATTTGTTTAATTCAGAAGAAAAGAGAAGGGAAATGGCATACATATAAAATTAATGAAACTTACAGATACATGGATAAAAACATCATCAAAACTTAGAGCCACAAGGATCCCAACAAGTGCTGCAAAACCCTGGTCTTTCCTTTGCCAAAAATGCAGAAGTGTATGTACACTGAAGTGCCAAACTATTCCCAAGTATCCAACCCTGAAAATGTCTCAGAAAATACAATATATAGACAAGCCTAACCCCCTCCCATGCCTCTAGGGTTCTAGCTCATCCTTCTAGGAGCTATTTCAACCAATTCTAAACAAGGAACTGAAATCTAGGCAATCAAACAACTTGCCTCTATATGGAAGGAAATTGATTCATTCATTTAATTTTCACTTTTTTGTGAATGAATCCTCTAGAAAAAGTAAATATGTGCCAAAATTACATCATAGTCATCAAATTAAATGAAGGTAGATCAAGAATTACATCAAAAAGTGAAACTAGTCAAAACTGGGCGAAATTCTGAGCTGAAGGGTGAAAAATAGGCAAAGTCCTCTATGCGCCGCGCCCAAAAACTCAATGCATCGCGCCACTTTGAGCCTGCATTTGAGGCACTTCCCGAAGTCCAAATTGAGCTCATGATAGCTCGTTGGAAATCCCTGCCTGTCTACTATCCAACCCAAGTAGAATTTTTCAATTTTGAGTTCATTTTCCGCTCCAAAACGTAAATCCCCCAAAACTGGTTCCTGTGTGTGCAAAAGGTGGTAGAAAGGCCATTTTCAAGGTGTTTTTGACACTTTAAACCACCCATAAATTGATGAAATATCTCTGCCATTCCTGAGAATGAATAATTTATCATAAAAAACCCAAAAATATCAATTTTTCCTCCATAAGATCTCTCAAACGTAAGCGTGCGTAAGGTGGCGCGACGCGTCGGGCAGGACAATCTGTGTGACCCAAAAAATTCAAAATGACAAAATTTTCTCCAAATTTGCTAAAATTTGGAGTGAAGGTTCCCCATCAGGTGCCATGTTCAGCCAAAGAAGCTTTGGCCAAGATTCTAAGTGGATCAGGCCTTTTTTGATGTTTCAGTGCCCTCCTTAGCCTCGCTTTTAGGATCTTCATCCTCGCTTTGCAAACATGTGTGTGGGCCCAATAGTGGTTCTTCATATGTCTGAGAATGTACTTCTCTTTGTTTGCTTTCTCTAAGAGCTTCTCCAAATGGATGTTGACCCTTTCGAGCCAAGTCTCTCGATCGGCCTCAATCTCCCGCTCGATAGGTGTCATCTCGGATGGGCTTCTTCGGGCAGCTTGCTAGTTTTCGCGAATGTTTTGCAATTCCATGATCGTCTGTTAATCCTCCAGCTGCTTATTCCACTTCTCCAGATAGTTAATGATCCATTGTGCTCTCTGCAACTTCTCGGTCAATGTGTTGATCTCAGTTTTCTGCTCCTGAATGATTTCTCTCAGTTTTGAGTTTGGAGAACTCACGTCCACATCAATCAATGTAAAATCAGCATCCTGGCCTCCTGAAGGGCCTCCCTCCTGCATAGGCCTCTTTCCTCTGCCCTGTCCCTATATCTATGCTAATGTCGAAGGCGAGACCCCTTCCACCCCAAGTGGAGATAGTACTCGTCGTGCTGCTGCAAATAAGGCTCTGGTACCTCTCTTATAGGTAACACACACTGGAACACTGATTGGCTCTCTCTCGGGACCCTCAAACTGATGTGAAGGCTCACCCTCATCATGAAAAATCTTTGGAGGAGGCTGAGGGGCTGTAAAGAATTCATGGGAAATGAAATCCTCCCATGCAATGCTCTGCAATCCAAGCTGATGTACCACAATCATCTTGATGAGCGCATAATGATAAATGTTGTTATGTTGCTGCTCCGGAGTCTTGTTCTGCACAAGAGTAGTCATCCACTCTATGTTTCGGCACATGAATTATGGAATGCTCATCATCCTTAATCTCATGAAATGCATCAACAGACGGATATGGTATGCATAAAGGCATGAGAATCTACCCTCACAACTAAAGTACCAGATAATAAGTCTCATCCATGGCGCATAGGACTCCTTCAGAAACCAGAATGGGAATACCCTGCTGAGCTTCCTCATATAGCCAAGTCGGATGTATGGCTCATAATACACTTTTTCTAGCTGTTGTCTCTTGTTCCATTGCTCACCTACATGCGGTATTGCTATTGCCTGAGAAATGGTTTCTGGTGTCAAGGTGAAGTTCACTCTAGCAAGGTTTACATGACCATCACGCAAATGCAAAACAAACAAGCGAACCAACTCTTGATGATGCTGAATATGAGCAATCATCTCACAATACTGAAAGCATGACTGTTGCTGAAAGCATGCTATTGCAAGTGGGCAGGCCTGCAATTGAGTCGAGGAAGTAGGCTCTTATCTAACGTGCTTGCCACTTTTATGAGGCCTTCTCGGTACATTAAGCTTAGTGGTTGAGTCACTGTCTTTCTCATATGATGAATATGTCTCTGTCATGTTTCTGCAATGTGTATAACAAGTATGTGTTTGATTGGTTTGAAAATGAGAAATAGGTGTTTTTGCTTCAATGCCAAATGTATACCAAGTAGGAAATGAGGGACTGTGAGGAAATATTACAGTGGGTATAGTGGGGTGTGGAAAACAATACAGTGGTAACAATGTGATTTAGTCAAATGAACCTTATAATTGTGGGGATCATCACTTGACTGTATTTGGGAATTGGAAATTTTTATAAATGATATGAAGGAGGGAAAGTAGTATGAAATGGTAGGGTTTTAGGGATGGGACATAGGAATAAGTGATATGGGAATGTAAGGGAATCAAGGATTGACCATAATGATAGGATTATGAAGGGGAAAGGGACCACAATTAGGAAATGGGAACTTGGCACCAAAAACACAATTTCAACACACCAATTTCAAACTGTTGGAGCAGTTTCTAATCAGATGATAGGGTTTATCATTTCACCAATCAAAATCTCAAATTCCTCCTTCCAAATAACACCCAACACGAGTAAAAATCAAATAGCAAGGGCGCACAACTTACTTGGATCAAAAGAGTTGACTCGTTTTAAAAAAATTGGGAAGCAATGATGAAATTTGGGCTTGGAGGCTCTGTGTGCCGCACACAAACCCAGTGCGTCGCGCCTCCTGGATGCATCGTGACAGTGAAATTTAACACAGTGAAAATGGGCCCAATGCACCACACGGCCTATGTGCACTGCGCCCTCCTTCCAGTGCGCCGCACAACTCCAAACACATAGTCTTCAGTTTTAAACTCACGGTTTCGCCCTTCCACAACTAAGCTTGACTTCTCTGATGCTTCTTGGATGCAAATGGCTTGATAAACATAGAAATATCTTTGTAAAGTCATGGATTTGATTTTTTCTTTGTAAAGACCCACTTTTGTAATGTTTTGAAATTGACACTTTTTTACTTTTAATACAAACTCTGTTCTGCTTGTTTCCACTTGAATTTTTGGTTGAAATGATGAAACTCTTGGAAATTTTTTGCAGGGATGGTTGGCATTGTATTTCGACAAAGGAGGACCAGGGCTGCCTCTAAATTCTTCATGAAAGAAAACTTTAAAAATTACATATTTATTACAAACAATAAATTTGATGATTTCTTCTTCAAAACAGAGTTTTGAAGAAGAATCGTTCTCAAGCATTATTGATAATGAAAAATTTGAAATGAAAACTTATTTGGAACCTCCCTCTAGCCTGCTGGCATTATTGGACACTCTGAAACAAAAAAATTGAGAAACCCTAGACCTAATGACTGAGATGACTCTTTAGTTAAACAAGAGACCAAAACAAGACTATGAATGACTTTGATTTTGACGAACAGACCTGAGCCAGTAGGTACAAGGCATGAGGGGAATGAATGATAAATCCCTTCTGTCAGATGATGGCATGCCCCTAACGGAATGCAGATGAATGAGCTGAATGAGACACCTAAAAATGAAATGCAATGAGAGAAATGATCTCTGACGGAGGGATGTAAAGACCGACTCTAACAAAAGGCACAGTAAACTTAAGACAAATAGAAACACCATAATTTTATGGTAAATCAGTAAAAATATTGATCATCAAAGGGCCTGTGTTTAAGGAGAAAAGGGGTGTTTTATTAGTCACAAAACAATGATGACAAACAAGAAAATCACCACAAACACCATAAAGGCAGAAGTCACCTCCTCAAGCTTACTACCAAGGATAGCATTAGGTAATTTTCACTGAAGGAAAGGGATAAAGAGTATCAGTATGCAGATCCTCATCTCACCAAAGAGGAAAAAACATAGTTTTTACCTTAAGATCAAAATGGGACATAATTCATTAACAAACATAGCTTAAGAAGCATTTTTCCTGTGATTTACATCTTGGCTGAAGACCCAAAACAACGGCATCCTTGTCAAAATATTGTTTTGCGAAAAAGATGATAGAAGCATGAGTAAAATTTTTGCAAAAACTATGCCAAAAGTGTTCTACATAGTGAAATGTCAGTAAAAAGACACATGCAAGAATAGAGGGAAACATGAACTTTACAAAAGTGGGTTTTTCCTTTCTATTTATTTTTCAAAAAAGCTATAAAGGGCCCCTTCTAAATTTCCCCTCGCACCATTTGCCACTTTGCAAGAGAGAAGAAACTGTTGGCAGAGAGTTGTAGTGTTTTTCGGGCAAAACTGTGAGAGTTTACCGACACTACGCGCAGAGGCTGGTGCTACGCCCCTGGCCTTTGGTGCTATGCATAGAGGCGAGTTGGGAAATGTAAAATTACACTGCGCTACGTACTCGTAGCACAACACTACGCGCCTAGGTTGGCGATATGCTCAGGCCCAGAAAATTCAACAGGTGCTCGGGAGACCGCCCATTTTTCCCGACGCTACGCTCTGACAGCCCGACCGGCCTGGCGTTGTGCACAAGTGCTGCGCACCGGCACTACGCTCCTGTCACCATTTTCTAGATTTTGCAAAAGACCTTAAAAAATCAAATTTTTGGGCTCTAAACTTCTGCAAGATAAATATAAAGTTGGTGAAACCCTTTTCCTCCTCCCAAGAATTTATTTTCCTAAAATCAAAGAGGTCATCCATAGTCAAAATTTGACCAAACCCTAGAATACAAAAATCAACTTTTATGTCTTTGAGCTAGGGTTTGTAAGAAAATTTGGTTTTGAGTGCAAAGAAAGGACTGAGTAACTATAAGGCCGACCTCCACCACCAAGTACAAGCTTTGAAAAAACTGTCTTCACCTTAGCTTTCCTTTTTTTACAAAGAGTTGACTTTCACCACTTGTCTTACTCCAAAAAACCCTCAAGAAAAGCCCAAGGTTTCTACTGTTGTTTTGGACTAGCCATCACATGAAAGAGAGATAGTCACACCAGTGGTGATGAGAGTCACACTCCCACCAAGCCAAAACATCATGGAGGAAAAGCTATAATATTTGAGCCCCTAGACACCACTCCAATCACTTCCTATCCTATGATCCTTTCATGCTTCCAAGATGTAGGGTGCTACAAATTTTGTGAGAAGGTCAAGCAAGTCAACAGTCATCTAGAATTGACTAGATTATTTTCCTGTAGCCTATGAAGCAACCAAGTTAATCTAGTAGGGGTCCAATTTGAGCTTTCATTTGAAATCATTTCCAAGGCAACAAGTATACCAGACTTTGGTGATTTTTGGTTAAAAACAAAAGAAGTTGGATTTGGGTTATTATGGGCCTTATTTGAAACCCACCTATCAGCAAAATTGTAAGGCTATTTCCCCTTTTTCTCATTTTCTAGAGAGGTATGCTGCATTAATGAGGCAGATTATCAATTATTTCACATGTGAGGGTAGATACTCTCAACTCTACTCATATCATATAAGGTTGTTTATGCATTTTACTAGGGTCAAGATGATGAATCTACCTTACTACGTTTTCCGAAATATTGATAAAATGGCCTCAGTTGTCAAGAAGAAAAGCTATGAGCACCAAATGGCTAGCCTATTTCATCACTCCCTGATCAAAATGATTGTCCTATACCGGCTAGAGAAACAAGGTATATCTTGGGAGACCTTCACCTCACATGATGTGTTTACAGACCCCCGGGCCTTCATCCAGTATAACTTTCCTTCCACTTCACAACCATCTACCTCCACACATCCATCATCTCCCCATCTTCCTTCTCCACAAATAATTTCACCTCTTAACTCCTCCCCTAAATTTCCAAGTGAAGGGGCTGACAGTAGCCCTAGTGAAGAACAAATAGGAGGCAACAGTAAGGAGGAAGATGAGATAGATAATGATGGACAAGGAGATATCATTGAAGAAGAAGAAGATGGAAGTGAAGAAAATGATGAAGAGGAGGGAAGTAGCCATGAAGAAAGCAGTGATGGCAATGAGAAAGTTAGTGAAGGTAGCCACAAAGATAAAGAGGCACAATAGCATGATGAGAAGGAAGAGCATCAAGATGATCGGTAAGAGCAGGATGATGAGGAAGAGCAAGATGATGAGGAGGACAGCCATCAAAGCACACCAAGCAATGAAGGAAAGAGTCATGGCAGTCATGACATCAGTCATGATTGTCTTGACAAAAATTAGTCCAAGCATGACAAAGAAATTGAGGGTAAGGCAAGTGCAAAAAATTTCAATCAAACTAAAGGCCAAAATGATTGTGACACTACCTTTAAAACTCCCATTGTTACCCCTCTCACATTCACATATCACGGAGGGAGAAGAAATGTGTTTGCTGCCTCTAAAAGGAAAAGGGCCATCACTTCTCAAACAGTCAAAATATTAGACAAAGGAAAAGAAAAAGTGGAAAAGGTTGAATAGAAGGCACAGGTAAGAAGGAGAAAAAGGATCAAAAATACTTCCCAGGGTCCTCTTTTTGTTGATCTAGACAGTTATAATGAGGACCAAGGGATGAGTAAAATATTTCTCCTCTTAGAAAAGGATGCCCAACTTCAAGAATGGGAAAATGACTTTGAAAGGGTACAAAGGGTCATCTACTATTATAAACAGGAGCAAAAACATTTCAAAGAGGTGAAGAGGGGCCTTTCCTTGCAGAAGAAATTGGTCAAACACTATGCAAGGAAGAGCATGCTTGCTAATGCCAAACTCAAGCAAACCCTCATGGAGCTAGAGGAGCTAAAAAAGACCAAAGTGAATGACAGCCTCGAGATCTTGGCTGATGCTTCTCAGCAAGTTTCTAAAACCCCTTGAGGGGTCTACACACCAATTTTGAAGAAAATCCAGAAACTTTTTGTTTTTTCCAAATTTTGTCCCCTAGGAGCGCAGAACCCTAGGCACTATGCTAAACATTGGTGCATCCTCAGCTGCTAAAGTTTATATTTTTGGATTTTTTATGTCACCATCAATATACCCACAAAATTTCAAGTCAATTGGATCATTTTTTTCCCCCTCAAAGGGTCAAACAACACCTCAAAATTGACCTTTCTGCCTCCTTTTCAGGCCTAGCGCTGTGCACAGAGCAGTCATGAGAGATTGGATTTTTTAGTAGGTAAATGGAATCCCATCATCACAAATCAAGTATTTCTAGACATTATACTCTTCAATATTTCCAACGATCCATCACGGAGCCAAATCCGATGCCCAGAAGGGGTCCAAAACTCAGCTACAACAGACCCCATTTTCTGCTGATATGGCGCTACGCACAGAGACATCTTTTGGCCAAAAAGCCAACAAAAGACACTAATTAATGGAAAATTGGTTTTTTAATATTTTCTTGGACAAACAACTCCTAATTTTATTGGGGAGTTATGTTTTGGTTTTTTTCATTTATTTTCTTATCTATTATGTGTCTTGGGCCTTGCATAGTCATTAAGCACATTTATGACATTTATGGCTAAATTAGGGTTGCTAGAAGCCTATTAGGGTTTCCACCTCCTCATTTTCTCCATAAATAAAGAATGAGGGTCTTATGTATTTGGTTGGATTTTGATGACTTATGCTGAAGAAAATACATAGTTTCTTGGAGTTTTTAATGGAAATTTGATGTCTTGGAGCTCATGCATGCCCTGGTTTTCTTGTTGATGGAGAGAGACTGTTTGCAGGATCCATAAGCTTGGTTGATGGTGAAGTGTTTCTTATGTTTATGTTTTATAGTTTTCCATTATTTTTTCCAACTTGCTATGTTACAGTAGGACAAAATATTTAGATTAAGAAATGTTTCCTAATGGCACCTTACTTCTGTTTGTCCTTCACTGCCTGAATGTTTTCTTCTGTTGAGATATATTAGGGAATCCATCTCTTGCTCTCTAAGAAGTTCCTAGATTTTTCATTTCTTGAATGGTTTATATCAGTTAGTGTCAAGTATGATTTATGGCTATTCCTACATATTATTTCTACTAAAATACTCTGTTTTGGAATCAACTCTTTAGAGGCATATTTTCTAGGTTTATCAAAGAAGTTTGTTTCAATCATGCTCTTTGCCTTTACTAGCTAAATTTGTTTAAAGGAAACTTCACAGCTGTAACTTTATATGTTTAGAGTTCTCTCTTCTTCTATGGTTATAGCTACTTGTGCATCTTAAATTTTTTTTCTGCTCTTGATAATGAAATCTATGAAAGTTAAATAAGTTTCTTTCCTTTCTATAATTTCATTTGAATGTTTGTCTTGGATAATCATCTATGTTTAGTTTGAAATCAAATGGATTAGGTTTCACTTATGCCTTTGATTCTCTTTCCATGCTTATGATTTTCTAATTCCCTTAGTTTAAAAAGTTATTAAGGATTCAGTTCTTCCCTTCACTAGCTTTTATTCTCAAGTTTAATGTTCATCTCATCATCCACCACAACCTCAAAGACCTACCAACCAAGTTAAAATTTCTTTGCAAATGCTCTTGAAACCATTGATGAACTAATCATGACCTTGTTAGACTCCATTTCCCTATGACTTAACAATCTTCCATGTTTTCTATCTAAATCCATCTGAGCATCATACCCAACCAAAAACAATCAAAATACCCTGCACTTAACATCTAGCCTAAAATCAACCCTAATCAGCAAACAAGTTCACATCTTTGCACCTACTAGAGAGATCCCTCTCCAAATCCAGGAAGGCTAGGTCCTTGGATTCCAATGCTTGGTTTGATGTTACCCTGTCCATTTGTATCTCAATCAATATAGAAAATTACAAGGACCTAACAGGAAGACCATGCAACAAAAACATCTCCCTGAAGAACAACTCGGCCACTTGTGAGGTCATATACCAGGTCGAGATGGAGAATAAGTGTGAAAATTTTTTCAATCAATCCACCACCACGTAAATTCAATCCTTGTATTGTACTATGGGAAACCCGACAATGAAATCCATGGATATACTCTCCCGTTTCCCCTCCGGAATAGGAAGAGGGTGAAATAAACCTACTGAATGTGACAAATCACCCTTGTTCCACTGGAATGTCACACACTCCTTGAAATTCTGTAGAATATCATCCTTGAAGCCCTTCCACACAAACCTCTCTCACATGGCCCTGTAGGTCTTGGTGTACCCCTGATGTCCTTCCAAAGGTGAGTCATGGGAGGCCTATAGTATCTTATCTCGAAGCTGGGATTTTTCCACCAAGTAGATCTAGTCCCTGTAATATATCACCCCATTCATCACTCGATACCTGTCATCAGTCACCATCCCATCAAGGTCCTCACATGCAAAATGGTACTTAGAATACTCCACCAATAGTTGAGCCCTCCAATCTGGAGAAACAATCATCAACAAAAGGGAATTTGGCCTCCTAGGAAACACATATTCCACCACGTTGTGCTTCCCTATTAAATACTCTATTTCAAAGTCATATGCCTAGATCTCTCTCACCCATTTCTGATTCCTCTCCTATAGTTGCTTTTGCTCCAAAACGAATTTATGGTTGTTGTGGTCAGTGCCCACTCGAAACCTTTTCCCCGCCAAATAATGTCTAAACTTAGCTAGCACATGAATGATGGAAATCATCTCTTTGTCATATATGGTGTAAAACATGGAAAATTTTAGGGGCTAATATTTGCAGGTGGGCTAATTTTCCATGGTTTTTCCAAAAAAAGATTTGCCAATTTCCATTTTTTTATAAAAGTGATTCGCCCAAATTTTACAATATACAATTATTTTACCTTCAAAATCACCAACATTATATAGACAATATATATAATATCATTACAAATTTGAAAATTTTTACAAATACATCAATAAAAATTTTATATTTTTCATATTAGGGACTAGTGAGATTCACCAATTTTTTAAACTTCAAAATAATTTTGCATCCTTAAATTTTCCGTGGTGTAAAACATCTCATGAAAAATTAGCTCCCAACTCTCGAAAGCTATGGGGTGACCTCTCTAAATCAATATGATCCCCACTCCTTCTCCGAATGCATCGCACTCCAGTATGGAAGGCTGAGTAAAATCAGGAAGTGCTAGCATGGGGCAGCTAATCATCACCTATTTGAGGCACTCAAAGCCTCCTGTACTATATATATCCATGCAAAGGCTCCTTTCTTTGTTAAATCAGTAAGGGTTGCAGTCAACTGTGAAAACCCCTTCACAAAATTCTAATAGTAGGTGCAAATTCCCATAAATCCCCTCATCTCTATCATGTTCATGGGATTTGGTCAATATCTGTTGGCTTAGATCTTTTCCTCATGCACCTACACTCCATCAAAAGTGATGATGTGCCCCAAATACAACATCTTAATCAACCCAAACTTGCACTTGGACAACTTGACATACAACTGTTGCTCCTCCAGGACATGCAGTACTAGAGTCAACATGCTACAAGTGCTCCTCCCATGTTTGACTATAGATCAGAATGTTTTCAATTAACGCTAACACAAACTTCCTCAGCTTTCCATGAAATACATGGTTCATACATGACTATAAGGTATCCGGTGCATTAGTTAGTCGAAAGGGAATAACAAGGAACTCAAAGTGCCCATATGTTGATCAACGGTTGTCATTGATGTCAACCCAAGCAGCACCAAGGGCTAAGCCAATATTGCATGGGAATTTTTACCTACCAAATTACTATATTCTAGTTCAATAATAATTTTTATGGTTTCTACTTGTCGAGATGTTTCTGTTGATATATGGCATGCCACGTAATTCTTCATGGTTTGAGAGATATTCATGTTTGAAGTTTGTACCCCCAGTTAGTGGGCTAAAACCCCATGGGGTTGTGGCATGGGTCATTGAAAAGTCATAATTAATATTTTTTAAGCTCCTAAAATCCCTCCCATGTTCACTTTTTGAAGCCCCTCTCAAACTAAGCATTTATATAAATTATGATCCTCATGCAAGGGATTTCGCCATCTGAAACATGCCATCATAGAATTTTCTCTCTAAATTTTTTTCTACAAAGGTTAAGAAGATAAAATTTCAATGAGGTGAATCTGAAATCTTGTGGAAGCTGCTATGAAAATTTCAGATCAAGGTGCACAATAGTTTCAGAGATATGATTTGTGGAGGTCAGTGTTTTTGCAAGCTCCTGAAATTCATCTCAAATAAGTGACCTTGGGAGAATCATCATAACTCTCTCTCTGAGTATCGGATTTGAATTCCATAAAAATTGCAAGATAGTGCATATATGGTAGTTTTATCTCTATCAATTTTGGATTTGAATGAAGAGACAGTGACATGTGGCACGCCATAAAAGTTCGCTCTGCTGAAACAATCCATAATTAGGGCATTGTGAGAGATTGGGAATAACTCTCCCTTCAAGAATCAGAATTGGGTCAGACATGTGGCATTGGAAATATGACTCAAAGGAATACTACAAGACCAAAAATTAGATATTGGGGATCTGAAATAACAGAGATACACCAGATTCAATATCAAGCTCCTAGAAGGAAAGAAAAAGCTATATCATGTGTTGTCAAGGGCTGCAAAGGACTAGAATTTCTAGGGTAGCAAAGAAAATCAAGGTGTAGTAGAGGGTAGCATGAAAAGAGCAGAAAAAAAGGTGTGGAACAGTAGCAAGAAGCTCATCACATGAAGTCTTCAAGTGGGCAACACTGCATACAATCACTGTAAAGGTATCATTGTACTTAGTCATTGTAAATACATTATTGTACAGATTGTACTAGTGTCTATCTGCCAATAGTTGAAGAGGCAGTGGTGGGTGGTCTAGGATCATCATTAGGTGGTTGTGTCAAATTTGGGGTTATGATCTAGCAGGTCTTTCATAATTATTCTATATCATTGTAAAGGATCTATTTTCCTTGCAAGGAGTCCATTCTTATTTTTATTCTTCTATAAAAGGGTAGTGGTACTAGGGGTGTCAGAAGCTCACGGTGTTAGGGGCATCTGTTTGGCATGAGCACTGAATAATCTCTGGAAAGAGATGAGCATCCATCCGTGGGAGATGGAGAAGAATGCTTTTCTATATTCTAGGAAGTTGAGCTTTATTTTCAATTGGAGTTGAATATTAAAGGAACTAGAGGCAAGGAACAGTGTTTGTCCCAATATCTTCACCTAAAATTTGTAGTATTTCTGTGTTCCTTTGTTACTACTATTTATTTTACAAATTACTTGAATAACATCTCTCAAGATTAAATAATGCTCTGCACTTGAAAGGAATACTAATTCACCTCAATATTTCCAACAATTGGAATCAGAGCTTGGTTCCTTCAATAGCAATTTAACAGCTGGAAGGAGGTCATGGAGCATACCAAGAATGGTGTACCTCTATTCAATGAAAATAATTATGCACTTTGGAAAGGAAGAATGGAGGTCTATCTCTTGGTGCAAGGTTACGAAGTATGGGACACTGTTCAAAATGGATTTACATCAACCGTGGATGAACAAGGTAAGAAGAATTTGGTAAATGATGCAAAAGCAAAGAATATTATTATCAGTGGACTTATTGAATCTGCTTATCATAAGGTGTTGGTTTGTAAAACCGCCAAAAATGTATGGGACAAGCTTGAGAATATATATGCAGGTGACTCAAATGTCAAAGAAGCAAAGCTTCAAATCTATAGAGAAAAATTTGAGCAACTCAGAATGAAAGAAGATTGCAACATTGCTGCATACTTCCAATACGTCGATGAAATAACCAATACTCTGGAAGGATTGAGAGAGCCAGTTGATGAGAAGACTATTATACAAAAAATTCTTAGAACGTTACCAGGAAGATTCAACCTAATGTACGTATTAGAATACAATGCAACGACAAACTCCAGCAAGAGGAATTGGATGGATGCCCAGAAAGCATAAGGAATGACTACGCAGAAGAGGTACTTCAAATTCCAGAAACCGTGTTCATCAGATCTAGAAATCACAATAAGGACAAAACGACCTTCACTGAAATGACATGCACTGCAAGTGTGAAGAAAAGGAAGATGACGCATGTTGGGCCGTGAATACAACCACTTTGTAACACTTATTTCATCCATTTTTACTCTTCTCTATTATATCATTTGTTATAACTTATCATTTAAATCCATTTTATAAATGATTTATGCTCTTATGGATGAAAATTATTTATCTTCCTTTATTTCTAATAAATTGATGATTATGAATAATTTTATCAATGATAGTTTTAATAAGTTGGTTGTAACATTATTCATCATTTTTAGCCTCCAAGATAATTTCCAGATTGAAGATTTGATCATTAAAAGTGCCAACTCGGAAATTCGCTGGAATAGGAAGTGACGGTTTTGCGGTTGAGATTCTGAGCAAATGAAGCAGAATCTGGAAAATCCGGAACATGGGTTTTGTCCAGAACGGACCCAATTAACTTTTTTAAAGAATGGTTTGCCCAAATTCGGCTTGTTGTGTTGAGAGATCTGCAGAGTGAAGGAAGCACGATTTTCTCGCCCGTTGTCATACGTCCTCCAAATCTCGTCTGTGCCTCACCCGACTTGATGTTATCGAAAGATGGATGTAAATGTATTTTCTGGTTGATCAAGTTGTTTGGAGAAATCCAATATTGTTATGGGAGATTATATTTTCTATTCCCCCCTCCTTCCGATTATAAAAGGAGAAAGCACGTATCGTGTAAAAAAGGAGGATTGGGGAAGACATTTCATGTACTTCTCATAAAACAAAGAAACATTATCGAGTCCTCGTTGAGAACCGGTTCATTATATCATTCAATGCATTAATATAAGCTTGGTGATTATCTCTATCTCTCACACCGATTAACTTAAGGCGTGTCCCCGGAGGCTATGGCCCGCCCCGAGGACACTTCGTCGTATATTATCTCCTCGTTTATGCGTGGTTTCGTTTATCACTTGAATCGGTAATCTGATGTGTTTTGTTATCTTATATTACAGCTCTGCTATATTTCATATTTCGTTCTCTGCAACAGGAACACCGTAATCTGCATTCTAACGTATTGCTATTCCTTTAAAACCGTTACCGTAACATTGCTGTTCTCTACATAATGTTATTGCTGTTTAGTTGCAGAGTAATCAAGCTGTAACCTTCTTAAGTTGGTATTACTGCATTTCTCTATGGTTTATACTTCACACGATTGCTATGCAATTGACGTTGTGGTTCCATTATGGATTGTAATCGTTCCCCTTTCTAACCAGGATTAATACTTGCAGTATCAGACTCAGATTACTATTAATGTGTGCCTGTGTTCAGTTATTATGCATTTGTATTTGGCCGTCCAGCGTGTTGCGTGCGTATATTATTTATTAATGATGCTCATAATTTATCAATAGTCATTGCTATTCCATTAGCGTGTTCTACTTAACTTGCCTTAAAAGTGAAAGATTGTTATTTGATTGCGAAGTGTGCATTTGGGTCAATAGATTAAGTTTGGTTACAACTCGCGAGACTTAGCTGTTCGTTTGCTGTTCCATTTTAGATTTGTTGTTCAATTCTTTATTTGTTGTTCTACTTACTCGCATTTGTTGTTTTGGTGTGAGAAACGATCTAAGGCTGTAGTGAGCTTCGGCATTCACTGTCTAGCTCCCAGACCCGTGGTCTATGCTCTAATTTCCTCTCCAGTATCATTTCAAAGGGATGGGTTATCATTGCCAAACCCTTGACTGATAAGTTATTGAGTTTTCTGAGTGTGTGATTTATTCTTGAAGCACCCGAGTTATGCATGTTTTCATTTACTTTGGATTTTAAGCACTATACCGCAAAACATTACTCTTGATAAATAGCCGCCTCAGACTGAGTACACTCTTGAAACAAAAAGTCGTCCCTGGGTTGACAATTAATGTGAGGTAATTAGGAGTTACAAAGACACCTTTTTATCACTCTACAACAGAGAAGGTCTTTTAGATGAAGAATATGCTTACTTTACGAGAAAACTAAAAATTGGTAAGTGAAAATTCAAAGGTAAACTTCCATTGATGTGTTTCGGTTGTGGTGAGGTTGGGAATTTCGCATCAAAATGTCCGAACAAAATTGATGGCAACTCAAAAGGAAAGAAAGGCTTTAAGAAATTCAACAAGAAAGGAAAAAAGAAAGGATCCAAAAGGAACTTTCTCTTTAAAGAAGATAGCTCATCATCCGATGAAGAAAGTGACAACAAAGAAGAAGCCAATGATAAAGTATTGTTTATGGCCAAGCATATAAACAAGAAGTATCAAGCAATGAAGAAGAAGGGTTGACCATAGAAGAATTTTATGAGGAGGCAATCAAGCTTATAAAAGAGCTCAATGATGAGAAGATCCATTCAAACACTCTTGAAGAACAAGTTCAAGGTCTCAAAATTGAGGTTGAAGAACACAAATGTATTGAAGAGTCACTTCAAAAGAAGTTGGAAGAAAGCAACCAAAAAAGGGAAGCATTTGAAGCCGAAGTAGTCTCGATGCATAAGGAAATGAAGAAGGGAAAAATTGTCCAAAACTATGCCAACAACTCAAGGGTATTGGAAGAACTCATCAACAATCAACAATATTACAATGACAGAACCGGCCATGATTACAAAGAAGAAGAAGCAAGACCTTATACAACAAAATACAATTAAACTATGAGATATGAGATACATGTAGAGTTCATTGGACAATATTTGCAAGCACATCCCTGGAAGACAATTCCTTGATGAAGATTTCCATCTAGGTACCAACATATTTTTTATGGCTACTATTATTTATGTGGAAAATTTGGTCATAAAGCTGTAGAATGTTGCACGTACCCTAGGAATGAATACAATTCCAAGAGATCTATTAAATATGAACCTCCTAGGGCTTAGCGAAACATCAATAGATTTGAACATTTAAGAAATAATATTGAATGTTACAAATGTCGAAATTTTGGACACATAGCCAAAGACTGCAGACTTGAGAATCCTCTAGAAGAATCTTCAAAGCCACAAAACGAACAAACATGGAAGAAGAATAAGAATGATTATTGTGCTCTAGCTTTCAAGGCTGAAAAAAAACAAATATGTGTGGTATGTTGATAACGGTTGCTCAACGCATATGACTGGAGATAGAAATAAATTTTTATCTCTGAAAGAGAAGAAGGATGGAACTGTGTCCTTTGGAAACGATGGATCTTCAAATGTTATAGGATCAGGTACCATCACTCTCGAAAGAAAAGATGTTATAGCCAAGAATGTTCTATTAGTTTAAAACATGAATCACAATCTACTCAGTGTTGGAAAAATGTGTGATCAAGGACACACAATGCTATTCAACTCCACAAAATGTGATATCAAGAAAGGCAGGTATGGTAAAATTGGGGCTGCAGCAAGTTGAGCTCCAAACGACATATATGTTCTAGATGAAGCAACTAAAGCATGTCTACTAGCTAAAGAAGATGAGAGCTGGTTATGGCACAAACGAATGGGTCACATAAACTTTGACAATCTTGTCAAGATAAGCAAAAAGGAAGTAGTACAAGAAATGCCGAAAATATCAAAACCTTCCAACGCACTATGTGAGGCCTGTCGGCATGGAAATTAGACAAAAGTCCAATTTAAAACAAAAGAATACATTGCATCACATCCATTAGAATTGATACATACTGATCTAAGTGGTCCTGTGAGAACAAAAGGCTTATATGGAGAATTATATTTCATGTTAATGATAGATGACTATACTAGGATGACAGTCGTTAGTTTCCTAAAATAAAAATCTGAAGCATTTGAGTGCTTTAAGATCTACAAGGAGTTGGTCGAAAATGAAACTGATTTTAAAATAAAGTGTATCATATCAGATAATGGCAGTTAATTCACTTCCAAATTATTTCAGCAATATTGTGATGAAAATGGAATAAAAATACAATTTTCAACAGCATGAACACCTCAACAAAATGGAGTTTCTGAAAGAAAGAACAGAACCGTACAAGAAATGGGTAGAACAATGTTGAAGGACTCAAAATTGGATGAAAAATTATGGGTTCAAGAAACTGATATGGCAGTCTTCATTATCAACCGAAGTCTTCTCAGAAATAATTGAAACAAGACCCCATATGAATTATGGAAAGGAAAACCAGCTATTGTAAAATATTTTAGAATCTTCGAAAGCAAATGTTATAGCAAAAGAGGAGATAAAAATTTGGGTAAGTTTGAATCGTGTGTTGATGAAGGTATCTTTGTTGGTTACTCACGCAAAATAAAGGCCTATAAATGCTATAATCTAAGATGAAAATGGATAGTGGAGAGCATACATGTTAAATTTGACAAAGATGGTGTTGTAACGAATAATGATGAGGATCTAGAATCTTTGAAACTTGAGACAGAGGCTAAAAGAAACACAGATAAAATTGTAGAACAAGAAGCAACTATCAATGAGGAAGAAGTAAATAATGATCATCAAGATATAGTAGAACAACAACAAGAAGCTCCTCCAAGGAGAACAAAAGAATGGATTTAAAAGAACCATCCATAAAATCAAATTATTGTTGACATAAATGAAGGTCGACGGCTTTGTTCATCACAACAAGCTCACATTGATTTTCTAACAATATTTGAGCCTAGTAGTTTTGAGAAAACCAGCCAAAATGAACATTGGGTAGAGATATGAATGAAGAATTTGATAAAATCGAGAATAATAACACTTGGGAATTAGTTCCATGAAAAAAAGATAAAAATTTCATTGGGACTAAATGGGTGTTCAGGAACAAATTGAATGAATATGGACATGTTACTAGAAACAAAGCAAGATTGGTTTGCAAAGGCTATGCACAAGTGGAAGGAATTGATTTCGACGAAAAATTTACACCGATTGCCAGAATGGAAGCCATTCGAATGTTTCTCGCCTGTGCATGTTCAAGAAAAATCAAGTCTACCAAATGGATGTTAAGTCAACATTTCTGAATGGAGAATTATAAGAAGAAGTTTACATCGAACAACCTGAAGGTTTTCTACTATCATAAAAGGAAGGCTATGTTTACAGGTTAAAGAAGGGTCTATATGGTCTCAAGCAGGCTCCCATAGCATGGTATGCTCGTCTTGATGGATATCTACATCAACAAGGATTCAAGAAAGGTACTGTTGATAGCAATATTTATGTACAAATAGATAAAGATAATTTAACAATCATTGAGGTATATGTGGATGATATAATATTTGGTAGCAATGTTGATAAACTAAGTAAGAACTTTTCTACAAATATGCAAAGTGAGTTCGAGATGTCTTTACTTGGTGAGATGACATACTTCTTAGGGCTTCAAATATCTCAGCAAGAGAAAGGAATATTTATATGTCAAGCCAAGTACATCAAGGAAATTCTCAAGAAATTCAAAATGGAAGATTACAAACCTGTCCTTACTCCGATGGTAACAGGTTGCAAATTGAGCATAGGATTCTCATCTAAGGATGTGGATAGAGTTTGTACAGATCTATGATTGGTAGTATTCTATATGTAACAACCTCTCGACCAGATGTTATGCAAGCAGTTGGACAAGTAGCAAGATTCCAAGCAATACCAAAAGAATCATATATTATTTCCGTCAAAAGAATTATTTGATATATAAAGGGCACAGAAGAATATGGCTTGTGGTATCCTAAGGGTACAAATCTCATTATTCAAGCCTTTATAGATGCAGATTTTGCAGGAAGCGTTGATGATCATAAGAGTACTAGTGGAGCAGCATTCTATCTAGGTGGTTGTCTCATATCATGGTTGAGAAAAAATCAAACCTCAATCTCGTTATCTACAGCGGAAGCAGAATACATTATAGCAGCATCATGTTGTACTCAAGTCCTTTCGATGAAACAAACTTTAAAAGATCTTCAAGTAAAATTCAGTGAGCCTATTCCCATATTTTGTGACAACACTAGTGCCATCAGCATCTCCAAGAATCCTGTCATGCATTCAAAAACAAAACACATTCCGATCAAATATCATTTTGTTAGAGAACAAGTCACTGAAAAGAATATCAAACTTGAGTATGTTTGTACAAAATAACAAATTTCTAATATCTTCACTAAACCTTTACCTCATGAAGCATTTGAATATCTTCGTTAGAAGCTTGTGATTCTCCTAAGTTCTCATTAGATTACAGGTCTATAGGACGATTGTATGTTAGGGGGAGTGGAAGTGTGTACAGGTCCGTAGGATTGTTGTGTTTCAGGGGGAGTTACCCTTTACCATTTGTTAGCCCCTTATAAATTTTTTGACAAGAAAACAGGGGGCTAAATCTTTTTAAGCCTTCAAGGAATGAATTTCCTCTGAAAACACATCATCCTTGAATTATCCTTGTGCCTTTGTCCTTTGATAAGTCCCCTCTGTTTATTCCCATTATAAAGCCTCTCTGATTTGCAAAATTTGTGCTCCAAAGGACCTATTTTTATCCCTTGTACGCCTGCAAGATATCCCTTTTCACTATGTTATCCCTTTTTCTAAGTTTCCTTTCCACCCTCTTTCCCCCCTTCTAAACTTCCTTCATTGATCCTCTAATCCCCCCAAAACCCTGTTTAAACCCTTCAAATATTTTTTGTTTGGCTTAAAAAATCCTTTTCTCCCTATCGTTTCCCTTTTCCACCCTCAAATTGCATTAAAATGGCCCAAAAGGCCATATTATCCTTAATATGGGTCCTAGCCCCGTTCGGCCAAGCCCCCTGTATCTTTTTCCTCCACGTGGCCCAGCGCCATGAACAGGTGCCAGGGCAGGAAGTGCTTATCTCATATGTTCATTGGGTGCATTTTCAATTGTTTATCTAAACAAAATGGATGGTTATCGCCGCCCCCGCAGGAATCACCGTTAAACCCGTTTGTTGCCCGATCAAAGATCCGCCATCCCTTTGAGCGATGATCCGACGGTCCATATTCTCCCATCCGCCTATGGTCCCTGCTCCCGAGCACTATTCAAAACCTGCTGGTCTTCGTCGCACCGCGTTTGGAGGTCGGGCGGTATTTTCATTTTCGGAGCGATTCCATACATCATCCAACGTGTGTCACTGGTACGGCTAGAAAACCACCCTCCCATTGCGCATTAAATTTCGTCCATGGATGCAGAGCAATATCGATGTGCGTCGTCCAATCTGGGGTGGGAAATCCAACGACGATCGTTCCAAAAAGCTGCGCACGCAATAATCTGAGGCATCCATACCCCTAGCCCACCGTCCATCACTATCTGACGTGTTCTCAGTCGTCGATCTCCTCCTGAGATTGGACAGTTCAGATTTTTTTTCCCCCGCTGTTGACTATCCCGCCATCTCCCCGTCTTTCACGTCACCACTCCACGTGTCTCCACCATACATTCGCCCACCTCCGTTATATATATCCGTTCCAAGGTCAAAGTTCAATGTTTTTATTATAAACGTTTGCCTCAATGTTTTCCCATGCATTTTCCGCTGTGCCATGTTTTTCCTTCATAGTAGCCTCCGCATTCATCATCCTCATCCACGCCACGCTACCATTGTCACATTCATCAATACCACCCTCCCCATTAAGGTTTTTCGTAACCATTTTCATGTTTTGCAGGTCTATCAGGGGGTGAAACCCACCATGGTCCATACGAACTATTATTATGGCACAGAATGCAGGAAAGGCCGTGTGCAGAGGCCGAAATTATAAAAAATCCTGGGAAGGAGCCATGAAAGGATGTGCATTCAAAGAACGGAGCAAAAAACTCTGTCAAACCTTCCAGAACCATTTAAAGCATATATTTCACAGTCAGAGGCAATGGTGGAAGTGGCAAAGAGTATCAGTGGAAAAACAAAGTGATTAAGGCCTGTCATTGCAATTTATGAACCTTAATCCAATTATTCAAAGGCAGGGTACTAGAATTAAAGACCCCGTGGATTGCTCAGAAGGTCCAATGCACAGAAAACTATACTATTAGGGTTTCCATATCAGCAAAACTTTATTCCATAAAAGGAAAAGGTACCCATACATTTCGCATCCTATGCTGTGTTCTAGAGAGATTTTCCAGCCCTGACAATAGTCCTATGCTACCATTGCATTAGTTATACAGTATGGGGACTCCACAGTTGTCCATACACCTCGGTTTATTCACCAGAATTCTGCAAAAGGCTATGGCCAGTACATCAAAGACATAACATGAGTAAATTGTAGCCTGACGAAGATCATTCTTCCATATGAAAAGTGCAGAAGATAAATGATCAGAATTAAAACCGAATGGAGCCTCGGCTCTCCTACCTCTTCTAAGTTTTAATGCTACATTTAAGTTTTCATCTACTCTCATTATTCTTTCTCCTATAAGAACCTAGAAGAACATATTGAAAAGGTTATTGTTCGGTTGTTGCCGTTGCTGTTAGAGGGATTCATTATGACTGTTAGAACAGTCTTGGGAGGGATTAGCAGAGTAGTTGTTATGTAGTAGGCTGGGAGGAGAAGTTTGGATTGTAACAACCATTGAGCTCAGTGTATGTGACTATTTTTCCATCAATTAATCAAAGCAAATTTCACAGGATCCTAGTCTACTACTATTGGTGATGTTTTCCTAACTCTGTTTATTACACTTTCAGACTGTTGCATTGCTCTTCTGGGATCGCATCAGAATATTGGCATAGGATTTACCCTTGTTAGGTACCCTATGTTTCTACTCTCCTTGCCCTCTATTTTTTCTGCTAGATGTATTATCTAAGGATTGGCTTCAGTTAATTTAACCATTGTAGTATTTCCTTATGCTGCTAGCTGATGTATGAATTAATGAAATCTATCTTTAGTTGTTCTTGTTGGGTTTAAGCTAGAAGATTTGGGAACACTGGGGATTAGAGTTAGCCCTGCCCACTAGGATCCTTGCGCAACCGGCTGGCCTTTATAAGATCTCCTGTTAAACTTATCTCTGTTTTCCCTGGAGCATGCTAAAGTTGACCTGGAGTTAAATGACCTCTGGTCCGATCTAGAAGCTGCCCCTTTGTCCCCCCTTTGAGTGTTACCTATGAGTATGTCCAAGTAGGCCTGGAGTTAAATGACCTCTGACCTGATCTATAGACATAAATTGGGTTGCTTTACTTCTTTCACTTTCAATCCTTAATGTTCCATCCCACCATATAATCTAAAAGGATCCTTTAGTATTAGATGACTTTTCCTTTGGAAGCCTTGGCTAGTTGTTGCAAGTAATTCCCTTTCATGACTCCATAGCCCAATGGATGGCACTTTCTTGACCTACCTTCTTTGCTAAAACATCTTGCTATTTTGTTCCTTTTTCCTCCCATCACTTTCTTAGTCTATGATTTCATGACCAACCCAGTAACTAGCCAAAAAAATCATTTTAAACCCCCCTTTGTGCTTCATACCTAGCCTAACATCTCTTTTGAGCTTCAAGATATATTATTCTTTGTTTTATTAGAGAGAGATCCCTCTCTGGACCCAGGAGGGCTAGATCCTGAGGTCTAAAAGTGGTTCTGATGTTGTCTCATTGTTTGGTCTTGCCAATCTGGCCAAAACATGGGAACTCCAACACCATTGATGTAAAAGGGGGAGAGAATGTTGTAGGAAGAGGTGTCATGATTGCAGGGGGAGTACTTGTGCTGCCATCAATGCCAAAGGAGGAGATTATTGATTCGCAGTTGTCATTGATATCAACCCAAGCAGCATCGAGGGCTAACCCAATATTGCATGGGAATTTTTACCTACCAAATTACTATATTCTAGTTCAAGAGTGCTTTTTATGGTTTCTACTTGTCGAGATGTTTCCGTTGATATATGGCACGCCACGTAATTCTTCACGGTTTGAGATATATTCATGTTTGAAGTTTTTACCCCCAATTAGTGGGCTAAAACCGCATGGGGTTATGGCATGGGTCATTGAAAATTCATAATTAATATTTTTTAAGCTCCTAAAATCCCTCCCACATTCACTTTTTGAAGCCCCTCTCAACCTAAGAATTTATATAAATTGTGATCCTCATATCCTCCTCATGCAAGGGATTTCTCCATCTAAAACATGTCATTGTGGAATTTTCTCTCTCACGTTTTTTCTACAAAGGTTCAGAAGCTGAAAGTTTTAGGAGGCGAAGCCGAAATCCTCAAGAATTTTCTGTGAAAATTTTAGATCAAGGTGCATAATATTTTTAGAGATGTGATCTATGGAATTCAGTGTTTGTGCAGGCTCCTAAAATTCATCTCAAAGAAGTGACCTTGGGAAAATAGTCATAAATCTCTCTCTCTAAGTATTAGATTAGAATTTCGTAAAAAGTGGCAGATAGTGCACAGAATTTATTTTTCACTCTATCAATTTTCAGAGCCGAATGAAAATAAAGTGACACGTGGCATGCCATACAAGTTTGCTCTGCTGAAACAGTCCATAATTAGGGCATTGTGAGAGATTAGGTATAACTCTATGTTGAAGAATAAAAATTGGGTCAGACCTATAGCATTGGAAAGATGACTCAGAGGAATACTACAAAACCAAAAATCTAATATTTTCTATCTGAAATAACATAGATACACCAGATTCAATATTGAGCTCCTAGAAGGCAAGAAAAAGATAGATCATGTGATGTCAAGGGCTGCAAAGGACCAGACTTTCTAGGGCAGCAAAGAAAAGAAAGGTGCAACAGAGGGTAGCATGAAAGAGCAGCAACCAAGGTGTGGAACAACAACAATAATCTCATCACATGAAGTCTTCAAGTGTTTGGCACTGCATACAATCATTGTAAAGGTATCGTTGTACTTAGTCATTGTAAATATATTATTGTACAAATTGTACTAGTGTCTATCTGCCAAGAGTTGAAGAGGCAGTGTCGGGTGGTCTAGGATCATCATTAGGTGGTTGTGTCAAAGTTGGGGTTATGATCTAGTGTATCTTCTTCTTCTACATCATTCTATATCATTGTAAAGTGGACCATTTTCCCTGGTACGAGAGTCCACTCTTATTTTATTCTTCTATAGGGTGGTAAGGTGGTGCTAGGGTGAGTTGTAGCTCATTAGGTGTTGGGGCATATGTTTAGTTGACTACTAAAGAATCTCAGGTGTTGGAGCATCCATCCAGTGGGAGCTGGAGAACAATGCTTTTCTAGATTCTAGGAAGTTGGAGCTTTATTTTCAATTGGAGTTGAATATTAAAGAATTATTAGAAAAGCATTAGGTGGTTTTTGTCCCGGAGTGGGTTTCCACCTTAAAAAATGTGTGCATTTGTGTTACTTTTGTTTACTACTATCATTGTACAAACACTAATAATAATTTAAGATTAAATAATTCTCTAATTGAAAGGAATACTGATTCACCCGCCGCCCTCTCAGGATTTCCAACACCATAGTGGCCCCAGAACCTTGTCTTAGGGACATTCTCGTACCTCACCCGAATCTGGTGGTACTCAGACCATAGATCAATATTTGAGAATAAATTGGTTCCCCTCAACTCATCTATAAACTCATCAATGATTTGGATGGGGTAGCAGTTCTCATGGTATTCTTATTGAAGTCCCTATAATCAATGCACATATGTAGGGTCTCTTCCTTCTTCTTCACCAAAATAACTGATGAAGAAAATGGGCTAGAGCTAGGCCCGATGTGCCCCAATGCCAATAGCTCATGGATTTATTTCTATATCTCATACCGGTGGGCCTTAGGATTCCTATAAGGATTAGTGATAACTTTTTGTACTCCAGGCTTGAGCTCTATGGTATGTTCAAATCCTCAGTCAGGTGTCTAACTAGGTGGTATATCTCCAAATACTATAGGGTACCTGTCAATTATTGCCTGAATCCTCAGATGTAGTGGATTTGTCATGCCCCCAGCCTAAGAAATACTCAACTCCACAACCCACTCAACATCCCCATGCCTCAGTTCATCCTCCATCCTATGGGTCAAGAATGTTTGTGGGGGGTAGGAGTGCTTACCCTCAACAACAATGTTTTTCCATTTGGATCTAAGAACTCCATCTCCAACTTCCTATAATTAGTGGTGAATATGCCAAGTGTGCAGAACCACTAGAATCCCAACACTACGTTGGTGTCCAAAATGTCAACCACAAATAAGTGGTATGTCATGGAGTAGTTCCCCATGGTCATAGTCAAATTGGGGTCATAATGTGTGCACTTCATGTTCCTGTTTCCCAAAAAAAGAAATGAAAACCCCTCAAACCCCTCTATAGTAATGCCTCTCTTCAATACCATCTAGGCATCAATAAAGTTGTGAGTGGCCCCACTGTCCACTAACATTGATACATGCTACCCCTGAATTTTCCCTCTGATCCTCATAGTCATGAACTCGGGTACCCCACATAGTAATGCGAGAACCCCTCCCGAAGGTGAAAATGCAGCTCCCCCTGTTGCTGGTGGGGGTGGTGGTGGTGGCCCTCTTTCGTGTGGTGGTACACTGTCATATCCTCCCATATAAAAATATTTGTCCTCCTCTCCATCAATGTATGAGAAAACCTCTATGTAGTGGGATTTTCCTGTTGCACACCTATGGCCCATTGCCCATGGCTCCTGGAAAGTGAAGAATAGCTTCTTCCTCCGAATTTCTCTCCGAGTATAATCATATAGTTGTCCCCGTCCCTGGTTGGATCTATGAGGTGGGACTCTCATGTTTGTTCCCCTCTTTTGGAGGCTAGGTTTATTTGGTAGAGGTTTCCTAGCTCTAGGTAGGGAATTTTGTAAGTCCCTAGCTCTCCCCCTTGTTTCCTACACCGTAATAGGTATGTTGGACCTCACTAACCCTTGTAATGGATTTTCTAGTCCCTGTATGAACATATAAATACTCTTGGACTCTGATAGGTCAGGTATCATTATTGGTAGTCTCAAAAACTTTGAAATGTACACCTCCGCATTCTTGCGTTACTTGATCTTGGTCAACTCCTCAAAATACTCCTCTAGGTCCTTCCTCTCGAACCTCTCTAGCTCCCTCCTCTTGAACTCATCATATGTTGTGACCCCTGCATGTCCCAACATGGTCAGCCCATGGAACCACTAGTTATGAGCCAGCCCATCCAGATGAAACATGGAAATATTTATTGCCTCTCCCTCGATCATCTGGTTTAGCTGGAAGTAAACCTCCAGCTTCTTGAACCATGCCTTGGCTAAGCTCTTAGAGGAGCCATCAAAATTTAGGAAAAACAACCTCCCCATATTACTATGTAAGTCATTCCCCTACATGTAGACTCCTCCACTTTATTCTCTAGGTTTGTGCTCTCCAACGTCGGGCTATAGGGCTGGTATTCTAGGAAGTACTCTCCATAGTGAACTTCCTCCAACTCCTATTGTCCTCTCGCTCCTAAAGCTAGGAACGTAGGAATGGTAGTCCATGGGAGTGTATATGGTACTACAGGCATGTTTGGGTTAAGTGATGCCTAGTGTTGTGACATGCCAAATCCTTCTCCCAGTTGGAAATCCAATTGGACTCCCTTTCATTTACTACCATTGTTTCTCTGGTGACCCATCTCCTCAATTTTCTTTGTGAGGTCATGCATTGCCTTCAATAGAAGGTGACCAAATTCTTCTTCCTTACTCCTATTCTCCCCTTCCGCATATCCCATTCTTGTCTCCAAAACTCTAGTTCACTAGGTGCAGGGCCTGGAGTGATTTATAACTCTATTTATCTGCTCCTTTACCTTTGACTTCAGTATGTCACATTTTTCTTGTCTTCCAGTGTCATAGACTACACTTCTCCCATAATTTGAGCCAATTCTATGAGCTCTGATACCACTGCAATATGCCCAAAGTTAATTTGCAAAAATAAACATGCATGCATAGACAAAAACATACACAAAAAAATTAACACGGAATTTAGAACATCATAAATCCACAGAAATGTGTTGGGCCATTTTATTAATGATGAGGAATGTGTACAAAATGAGGTGTTGGAATGAGTTCACCTGGGCTTGCTCAAGTAAAGCTAGAGAAACCCTCATAAATACTACTAAACAACCTCAATGTATGTTCTATGCGTGGATGTAGCTCTGCACTAGAAGCTACCTAGAAATGTTCCTGCTGCTCCAAATGGTCTACTTCTAGGGCCTGTTGTATTGCTCTGAAAATTATGGGAATTTAACCCTAGGATTTACACAATAAACACAAAATAACAAGCCAAGGATTTGGCCAAATTTTTATCCTAGAAATTGGCCCTTTTAGGCTTGGCTCACTAAAATATTTGGAAATTCATACCTCCTGATAATTATATTGTTGGATTCCTATAAAATCCCTATTAGAAGGCTCCAAGCCTTCCCACAAAATCTCCTATACAAGCTCCACTCACTCCCAAACTTCGAGACTGCTTCCCTCAAGGGACTGCATAGCCTTTGCGCTGCTAATGCTACCTCTGCACTACTGATGAAGGGACTACACTGTATAAGAGGTTATTTGATACTGAATTGATTGAACTATGGTGAATAAACTTCCTTGGGTTATCAATTGAAGTCCACCGAAGAAAAGGTTGGGATCTCTGCTCGAAGGCATCTATGTGCTAAACAACACATGTGGACTTGGATCACTGCTCAAGCGTGCTCTTTCAATAGAAAAATTTGATATATATGAATGAATGAATGAAAATAATGAGCCTCATGCTTCATTTTTGTCTAGTCCTTCCCAACGTTCCCTTCGGCCCCACCTCATGCCTCTAGCCTCCAATACACACCAATGACTGTGCTACCTACATGTGGGCCACAGTTTCTCCTCATTGGGCCCCATTATCCACAAATTTCACAATAATTTTCCTCAATTTAATGTTTAGAGGCCTATAGTTTCCTAAGTATAATTATGGGAACCCAAACCCACATTTCCTAAGTCAAAACTGTAATAATATCAAGACTCGCAAAAATTAATATTTCAGTTAGCAAAATTGCTAAACATGAATATTACAAAAATTTAGGTCAGATTTGTTAGAGGCCATTTTTTACATTCCATCCCTATGATATATGGGACCCTAAGGAGTAATAAGATTGGAAATATTTTCCATATCCTTATCCCACCTTTTACCATCCCTCCTCTCCTTCAGATCCCCTTCTAAGCCCTTAGAATTATTCAATCTTGTAGCAATACAAGGAAACACTATAGTAATCTTGTAGCATCCTATAGCACCATGTATAACCCCTCAAAAATTGACCAAAATTTTCCTTTAATATTAATTTTTTCATCTTATCCCTTCACGATGTCTCCTATGCCTTGAAACGAAGCTTGTTGAAGATCAAAGACCACTTAGAACTTTCCTTTCCATCACTACAATTTATTTCTACATTTAGGGATATTTATTGATTTCATGGATTTAATAGCACAAGGATAGCTTACATTGTTATTTCTTGAATAATTTATTAATATTTCCATTAGAATAGTATCTCCTTCAAATGCAATAATTTAGGATTTATTTTGATGCTATTTACTTTATGTAGCTAGACTAGGGTTATTTCTCTGCCATTTATAGTATGAAATAGGTTAGAGTTTCTATTTCAATCATTTATTTCCTTGCAAGTACATTAGAATTCTCTTTTATGTCAAATTTTCATTTTTCTCAAGTACATTATAGTTTCCTTTTATGCAACATTTTCATTCCTTGCAAGTAGATTAGAATTGCATTTTATGCAGCAATTTTCCTTCTTGCAAAAATCTATATTTAGTTAGAAAAAGGGTCTATATACACCTTGGTTTGATTCACTTCCTTAGAGAAAATTGAGTAGAACTTATCTTACTGTGCATAAAACATTGTCACCTATTAAGTTTGTACAAATTTTGGATTGATCAATTAAAGCTCGTAGCCCTTAGAGTTACAACATTCTTGTTGCAATAGAATAGCTTATCACTCCTCATGAATATTTCATCTCACATGTAGGGACTCCCAAACATGGCTCCACATACATCAAGGAACACCATCTAATTCTACTTCATCAATAAAATCAACACTGATGGAAAATCTAATATTACACTATTTTGATACCTTTAGCCCTGCATCCTTATTTACCCATTGTTGTGGATATGGGTTTGGATGATAATGAACTTCCATCCCTAATTTCTTGACCATATTTGCTGCAATGAGATTCATCTACGATCCTGAGTCAAACAATCATAAAACTTTATCTTCTTGACTTGTATCTTTATATGGAAGAGTTTGGTCATTTCTTTCTCTTCATATTACAGAAGGTTACTCAGGTTCACCTATTTCAACATTAATGTACAAATAATATTCTCATCCACGTCTAATCTCCTTTCAACTTGGTTGCTCAATTCCGTGGCCATGATATTCTTCTTATTATTGTATTTATTTTTTTTCTCCAAGTTTAACTTTGGATGCAACTTCCAAAAATTATTCTATGTATATATATCAATGTTGCAGTGGTTTTTGGGATCTTTTCACTGTGTGCTTTGCTACCACCATTTCATTTTTACCCATTTTTATATTCTTCTTCCCCTCAAAAGCATATTACTTCTCCACCTACTTTGATCCCCTTCATTTCCCTCTCTTTAAACCTATTTTCTCCATGTATTATTCCCGTACACAAGCCTCACCCACTGGTTTATGCTTGAACAACATCACTTTCTCTCGCAAATGGTGGTGTAGACCCCACAAATAATTAAGGAGTACATCTAGGTTCTTTTGGGAGATTCCCAACATTATGGACATCTTTCTGAACTTTGTGGTGTACTCCTGCACGCTTTTCCCTGATTTTGTTTGAAGTAGTGCTACCGGATCCACTGGTCTTCTATATACCCAACATGGTAAAATTGTGACTTAATGTGGGTTTTGAATTTCTCCCACTAGTCACAAGATGCTCTCCCTTCAACCTTAGGGTCTCTGTGTGTCTCTCCCATAGAATTAGGGCATGACCCTCTAATTTTAGTTAGATAAATGAAATATTTAGTTCTTCCTCAATTTGATGGATGTTGAAATACAATTCCAATTTCTGCAACCAATTATTCATCTTTAGAGTGTCAATATCATCATTGGTACAAATTTATATTAACCTTTGCTTCCATTTTAAATAGTGGTTGTGATTGATTCACATCATTCAAACTGGGTTGATGTTTTTTGCACTCTTTATTTGGATGGTTCTCCATTTCTTCCTGATCTCCTGATCCGCTTTCTGATTTATCCTCTACATTTGAAGCATCATCTTCTCCAAATATCCAAAAATTATTGATCAGGGCCAGGATAAGGAGATTTACATTTCAATTTATATCACCGACTTTTTTTTGCAACTTTGAAAACCTCTCCTCTACAGAACCACGAGGGCTATTCATAGATTCATCGGACATGATTAGGGTTTTACGAATTTTCCCAATCAATCTAGATACCCTTCAAATCTCCATGATATTCCCAAATAAACTCGGATCTAATACCAATATGATCCATTAAGTGCCATGGATATTCCACTGGATAGTTCACCACAACAAATATGATAAAATTATATTTAAAATATGAAATTATAGATTTCAATAGTTTTATTATATTTTTGGATCTATAGGTTTAATGTTAATAGTGCATGCATTCAAATTAGAATTATGCATAAAATAGGGAACATAAAAATCTCACACACACATTTGACAGAAGAAATTTTCTAGGAAACCCTTTCGGTAGAAAAACCTAGTTGGAAGGCGAGGTCACTTCACTCTCTTTATCTAAATGGAAATATGGCTGTGAGTAGAAAGAATTAAGGCATGTGGCTTGTGGGCTGCTAAAGTGAAAAATTCCTCTTTGTGTCCTCTACCTCCTATCCCTCTTTCTATTTTTTCTTAGATATGGAACAAATTCACTTGAAAAAATGGAACCCCTTTTCTTCCTAGTGGCCTAGTTATAACACAACCCAATAACCTACTTGTGGTTAGGTTTGACTACCTCAAACCTTAACTAACGTTACAATAAAGAATATTCTTGAGTCTTTTATGTAATAATCACATGTCTAGCCCCTGTTTCATTAATAATGGGGTCTAACATGACATCCTCTCAAATTATGGTGGTGAAAACTAGAAGGTCAACTTCTGAGTGGCATAACTCTCGCATTCGAACTTAAATTGACATGATTCTTGCACCGATGGAAGGGCCTCTGTCTATAGAATAGGAAAAAAATGTGTGATGCTAAAGAGACAAGGTTTTACTAGAAAAATTGTCATTTTATGCCTCAAGATGGTCCCAAAAGTTTTAAAACCCTATTTTTCCAAATTTGGTGTCATTAATAAAAATGGTCCTATGAGTTGATTCCTCCACTTTTTCCACTCTGAGATCATCAATATGGATGGAAAGAAATATAATGATCCAATCCAAATCAAAAATATATGTAATCATTAAAAAAATTTGGCTTTTGAAGTAGTTGGCCAACTAGTAGGATATCTCGTTTTAGATTACATTCAGCCAATCAAATATGGCTTCTGTTTTAAAAGAAAAATATAAAACATATAGGATTAACTTGGAAATTTGGTTTGGGATCTTATCCCATTAAACAAGAAAATTACCATGAAAACATTGAAATGGATCTGCCAATAGAGATATCTAAATAGTTGAAAGGTTAGCTAGCATTTGGGTTGATGGAGCTAAGAAATTCTTTAATAAATTTTATCCACCACCTCAAGAATCCAAATCAGAATTTTTTTCAAGAAACTTTAGACTTCTCTTAGAGTCGGAAATTTTGGGCATCATTCTAAAAACTCTAGGAACTAAAAAGATGAGATTATTTCCTTCAATTCCTACTTGAATTTTTATTCGTTTGGTATAAAATAATTGAGTAGGCTAGCATGTTGACAATACTAAGAGGGGATGAATCAATATTTCGTTAATTAACCATTTTTTAATTAAAAAATCACTACATTAATTATTCAAGAGTGAACACATCAACATAGAATATTTATAACTAGAAGAAATATTTTCTTAATATAAAGAGTACAACCAAGTTTATCAAATCCACCTGAAACTTTTGTAGGATCCAACCTATGAGATACACCAATCCCGTAATTGAGCTCCAACTCAATTAATTTGTGGGAACTAACCGTAAAAGGACACCAATCTGCTAATTGAGAACCATCTAAAAAAAAATCATGGGAACCAACCCAAATCCAAGTTATACTATGGATTTGTTGTCAAATACTCCTTATATGGTGATCACAACACCATGAAATCAACATATTTCCACTCTCAACTATGATTACAACCACCTGGACTAAACATTGAATTTGTTTTCTCTTCAACTGATCAATTAGGATGCATCGACATATTTACGATCGATTATAGTCTAATTCACAACAATGAAACTCTAACTATACTCACATGGTATCACACCCTCTCAAACATTTATGTCATAGAGGAAACTTAAATCATGTTGATGTAGATGTGTAAGGAATGTTAGTCTTCGAACTGTGCTTTCACTAAACTTATGCTTTTAATGGCTTTGAACTTAGTCGTAGTAATAATATCTTGTGACTTTAATGAAATAAATATCTCAATATATATGTCACACCAACCTATTTCTCCTAATATACCTGCATTGGGATTCAACTGTTAATTAACTTGTGTAATTAACCTCGAAAACATATTAATATGGTCAATACAACAACTTGAATTGCTTGAATTGCTTGAGTCTTTAGAACTATGTGGTGCCTTGGTGGCACCACGAATTTTTGTGAAAATACGTAAACTTGACTGATCTTCGCCCTCTACATTGAAATCCCTCAAGAGTCGGAGAAGCGAATGGGGTAAGCTATAATCCCATATAGATAATTATACCAAATAGAAATAAATAACCCACATATATACTCTCACAATTCCTTAAACTTAAACATAATATTAATCCCTGAATGCTTTCATGTACCAACTCCAATAACCTTCCTTGAGCTTAACTTGGATGATCTTGCAGATTTTGACAACAATATTCCTTTGTAATAGAACTTGATCAAATAGAGAAATAAAATTATTATTGTTATTCATTAATTGGACTCTAAGCCTACAATGGTGGTGGTCCTCACATAACATTCCACTTAATGAAAACACAAGTAATAAGATTTGTTTCTGCAACTTTATCTCTTTCACTTTCCCAAGTTTCTCACAGAAGGACATGTTCACTCAATTATGTATATATACAAGTATATACACATTTTGGACGGTGACGTGTAATTTATTCTTGGATATGACTTTACCTCTACATATTATTTTGTTGGAAAAAGGATTCAATAAGCAAGTTTGTGTGCATAGATTCTCTAGTTGAAGGTTATAGGATTAATATCTTGGCTTTTGGTGCTTTGGGGATGAATTTTATCCCATCTGATGAATAAGTCATTCTTCAATCCTCAAGGTATTTTCTTTTTTGAGAAATATTCCAGAGGCACCAAATAAAATTTCTCCACATGCATGAAGGAGTTTTTCCTATCAAGATAGGCTACAAAATTTTTGCAAACCTCCTCATGCTTTTGAAAACATGATTCCCCTGCCCACAAAATCACAATATGTTCGTGATCAAATCTGACAAGGATGCATTTTATTAAATCCTTAATTTTTTCACCTATGTTATTGTAATCACATTTTTGTAGCCATTTGCAATCAATCCTTACAAGTTCATTTTGTTTGAAGGCTTCATGTACCATTCACACAATATTATAGTAAAATATATTTTTAAAGTTTTGTCAAAGCTAGTGTTTTTAGTCCTTTTGTTGGAATGGGGTTCCCTAAGCTACCTTTTTTATATAATTTTGTAATAGTTTGTCTTGTGTAGGGGTTTTGGGGTGGGTCAAAGCCCCAATGTTTTGTAATGGGTTAAATGGTAGCTCTAGGGTCCGCAAACCACAGTTTGTGGACCATAGGATAACAAAGGCTACGATGATATAAATAGATAGATATTTGGGTCTAGTAGGTAAGAAGAAGAAATATTGATGTTACATACAAACTATTGAGATCTTTCTTAGGTTGTTTTGGGTTAGGATTGCTGCTAGTTATGTGCACGAAGATCCTCAGTCCTACTGTGTATGAACCCCGCTGGTTGTGTGCACAGGTTGTGTCTTGGGTTATAATTGGGTTTTTGGCTACTAATGAATGTAGAATATATTTGAAGTATCGTGTGATATCTTTACTGATCATGTTTATTACTGAAGTACATCTGTGTTATTGATTTATGCTGTTAATGTATCTATGATCTATGAATTAGTTGTAATTATAATGTTCTGTGATGGTAATTGCTGATGTGCACATGGATGCAACTGTATTGATCTAATTTGTTAATGGTAGTAGCTTTGTTATGGTAATATACTGATTATATTGTTACAATATTGATAATAGAACCTTTTTGTGCAAACCTGATAGTTCAACGAATATCTGCCTTAATTACCTACTCTCTCCCAGGTCACGGAAACTTGGTTCCAACACCCTCCCATACTACTTCGAGCGAGACCTTGGCCTACAAAAGTAAGTCATTGCCAGAAGGGCTAGTAGTATAGGGGTTTTCTGGAAAACCTTAGCCTCCAAACCTGGGTCAGGACCCCTCAAGCCAACAAATGGTTCCATTGTCAGGACCGAGAGAATTTTGAGAGAGAGATCGAGTAATGCCATGAGGCCATTGGAGACCTGAGAAATTGGAGCTCAAAGACTGGTTTGAAAGACAAATTCAGGAATTTTCTGTAAAGGATAATCGCAACAAGAAGCTAACAACTAAAAATTGGAAGAATAATTACATTTTCACCGAATTATATGAAATCTGCTTTGTAACTTGTACACACGAGCTCTAGGAGTGGTTATCAAGGCTCGTAGACTTTCAGACGTGTTGGAAGGATGATCATATTATGAATTGGACTTCAAAATTAATTCAAAAATTGGAGAATACTAACAATACAATCACCCGTACGGTAGATCATTCGGTGGATAACACGATAGGAGGATTTGTAATGGAATTCACAGTTGATCAGTTTGTATCTGATTCTGAGGCAAAGCAGAGGTTCTTCAAAGGATTCCAGGGTAAGTTCTTGCGAACATTGCCATTACTAATTAAAATATTATTGTGTGAAAAGGGAATTCTGTGTAGCCACACTAAATGAATGACCTCTGATCAGAGTGAGAGTAAAAAATGAAGTGGTAAGTATTACTGAACCGACCAAGAAGGGGATAGGTCCATCTACAGCCCATTAAGAGAGTCGGCTACGCACATAGGAAGTAGTCCTTCAACTACACTTCCTTGAAGTCAACATAAGGGTAAGAACACCCCCACACATCCACCACCTCTGAAAGAATACATGGCCACACACATGAAGCTACCCACTTTAAGGGCGTAGGAGACGAATATATGGACTAATTCTGGTTAGTAGTGGAATCAGTATGGACCACGTAGAATGTGGCTAGTGATGCTGTAAAGAGGACATAGCTATCCCTTTCCCTTGAAGGAAGGGCCTTGGATTGGTACATGGGGTATGTAGGCCAGCATGTGGATCCATCTATTCAAGAGATGAAGAATGCTTTGAAACAACAGTTCTGAAAGCCTAAATCCTACTCTTAGCTAGTGGTTGACTTAAAAGTATTTAGACAAGGACACACTCAGTCGGTATGGGAGGCTGATCAACAAATAAAGAAGGTTATCAGGGATGGGGAATTTCAGTATGATGATAGATAACACAAGTAATGGTTCATTTCCATGCTACTACCTCACATGCGCAGACCTATGGGTTAGCAAGCAATTGAGATACAAGAGAAAGCCTTGGATATTGCTATGAAACTAGAAGCTACACCAAGAGGTGATGCCCAGTTTGGGGTATAGTAGATGAAGGGATAACTGGAGGCAATCTACCTCAAAATCTAGAATCTATGGAAGGAATGAGGAAAAGAGGCTAGCCAAGATGTATGGTGCATAATATGCAGGGTGTCCGACCACACCAAGGATCATTGTCCTCTGCTGGCAGACTACACACAGGCTGGGGGGGCCAGCCCATTGTGCCCTAAAGAGGTTGCAAGACCAAGTGGTCCAACATTATGGTGCGTTGGCTACCACATAGCTGGACTATATGATACCAACCACTGCCCCCATCTTGGTGCTTATGTTCCAGAATTGAAGCAACAATATTGGTGATGATTCTGCTCATCTGTGGAGCATGATGAACATAACTGACGAACCTATGACTTAATGATAGATTGAGGAAACCTATGCAAGGTACAGGCTGACCCTTCTTCACCACTATCTCCCTCAGGCAGACGAGGCTCCCCAGCCAGAGGCAGGGGAGGGGGAAGGGGTGGAGGCACAGGCTGAGGAAGAGGGAAATTGATCTGTTACAACTTTGGAGAAGTAGGACACTTTGAAAGGGACTGTATGAACCCCGCGTGACAATCCTGCTGATATTGTAGATAATTGGATCATGTGTTCGAATATTTTCTAGTATTGATAGTGAAAATGCAGGAAAAACAACAGACACCAACATAGAATGTGAAAATGGTTAAATAAAAACCACGTGATGAGGGACCTAGTATTAATGTCATAACATGTAGCAGCATGGCTATTGGAGGAGCTGAGCAAAGGGATGCAGTTGAACCCTTCATCTAGAAAGCTGCTATCAAACTAGAAATCTTGGATCTGCATAAGGAGAAAGAAACCTTCATCAAAGCTTGCAAATACTTTACCAAGGATGAGGCATCTACCTCCAAGGCTCCAACAAGCCTAAGAGCAGACGATGAACTTAACCATTTCCTACAGGAATGTATGAAGCTGATATGAAACCAGAAGGTAGTAGAAAATATTTAAGCACTAATAGACCTTTACACAGAGAGAACTGACCCTCCCACAAAATTTAAGTATGTTAACAAAATATACAAGCATAAAAAACACAGTAGTCAGAAAATGTAGCTAACAGTGCAGATTGTTGATTATGAGATGTATCAGGTTATTTGGGTTTTGGGATCTAATGTGAACATCCTTCCCAAGAAAACATGGTAGAGGATGGGAGAACCTAAGCTAGAATGGTCCACTATACAACTGTGCATGGCTAATCAACATAAGATCATACCGTTGGGGAGACTGTCAAATATTTTGGTAGATATCGCACGAGTTAAGGTAAGCACAGATTTTGAAGTGATTCAGATCATGGAGGATGCAGACCCTTATCTTGCACTCCTAGGACTCGATTGAGCAATAGACATGGGATGCAATATCAACTTTAAGAAGAGAAGCACGGTTTTTTAGAATGAGGGTACGAGAGTGATAGTCCCTCTAGACCCTGCAGAAGGAGAGCAATATACACAGCCTCTGTGCAAAGAAGATGATGTAGATCATATTTATAAACTCACTACCTGAGATGAGGATTGGATTAATCCTACAACTAATGGTATTCTTTGCTCGGAGAAAGATAGTGAATGCCTCTCTCACTCCAACGGGGACATTGAAAATTGGCAGAATCAGTTACATGATGTATTTGCGCTACAGTGTCTAAGGATCAAAAAGAGCCTCCAATATATCTCCTCAAAGGTAAGAGATTTGCCTTATTTTGATGGGTCTGGTAGTATTAAGGACTTTCTGAGAAAATTTGAAGCAGAATTCCCAAGGGAACGAATAATGTAGGCACTTAACATAGCCATGTACGTACTCCCTGCACAGTGGTGGGAAATGCATAAGGGGAATTTCTAGGATTGGGAGTAATGCTGTGATATCATGATACTAAATTTTTAACCCCCGGTTCACCTACACATGGAGACATTCCTGGGCCAAGGTGTAGTATCCCTTTTTAAGGATTTTCTATAATAGGGTCTAGAAGGATGTTGTATAAAGAATACAATGCAAGAATAAGCTAAGAGGGGACTTGAATCCCTTTTTTTACCCTTCATTCATTACTCTTCCGGGATATTAGCTCAAAGAAATAACCCTAGGAGAGTTATTCAGGTCCTCCAATCCTATGTATCTCAAACAATGATCAAAAGAGAGAGCTACATCAATAGATGAACTCCAACAAGTAGCATCAGTGAAACATCAATACCTATGGAGCAAGAAGACTGCATAGCTATTATATTATGTGCAACTATCAATAGATATACAAGAACTTGAGGAAATACCTCTCAAGCTAGGCCAAATCAGCCCCAGGACAAATGTATATACAAAGTGAAAGTACCCAGCTACACAACCCCAACAACAAGCTATAAATACACAATATATAGTGAGAAATGACTGAAAACTGATATTTATAAAAATATGTAGCAATAGCAAGCTCAAATAAAGTGGGGGAGCAAGATCTCAACCCTAGAAAACAATGCTACAACAATCCTCCAAGGGATTGGCCAAAATACACTAGATGGAAAAATGTCGGAGTTGCTGGGTAGCAGCAACAACTCAATATAATACAAAAGTGGAGAAGGATGGAAATGCTGCAAATGATGAAGAAAAATCCTCCAATTATCTTCAAAGTGAAAGTTTTCTCACTTCACTGAAGATTACACCCTCCAATCCACAGTGTGAACCTCTCCTGCAAGTGCCCACTGAAAATAACGCAATATGGGGAAGAGACTGCGCTGTGAATGAGATGAAACATATGGCCCAATGCCAAAATACACAATGAAGCTCTGGGGTCTTCCTCACTGATCTCCTAGATAAATAATGAGCTCCTTCTCTACAAAACTAGCTCCAGAAGTGGGTGATAATGAATCCTCACTGCAACCCCCAACAACTCAACGTTTCTGCCAAGCTGGAAAATGCTATAGCTAAAGATGGTCACCTTGGAATTAAGCCTGAATGTGAGGAGAATGAATAAAAGGTCCTCCAAATCTTCCCAATTAATGAGAGGAAACTTCTAAATAGAAATATCCCTTGTCCTAAGCAACACAAGCTATCCCAATTGAACAACTAGAGAGAGCAGAGAAAAATTGAAATCTTCAACATAATGAGAAATGGCTCTCCTTCCCTATTTTATGCCAAGAGGAGGCTTCCTTGCCATGTACCCCACCCATTAGGGTTTCTCTCATCCAATAATATCCCTCCTATGAAAATTGCGTTGTCCCACTTGGTGACTCACCCCTCCATGCAGCGTTGTTTGACTTGGTCAAACTGGACCTAGTCTTCTTTTATTTTCCCCTTTTCACACTAGGAGATGAAAAATAAGCCACTTAAGTGACCCCTTTGCACATTATGAGTGTTTATTATGCTTCTTCATGGGCCCCCTTACCCATTTTATTCTTTTTATTAAAAGAAAAGAAAAATTAATGTTCTAATTAACTTAATGAAAATTTTGGAACATTACAGTCCTCCCCTCCCAAAGATTGCTTGTCCTCAAGCAAGTGAAAGGGTAGAATGATTCTTCTTATCCTCTCCTGAAGCACCCATGTATGTTGATCTCCTCCAAGAAATAGGATGCTATCACATCAATAAATCTCCCACAATGCCTCTCCTCAGCATGTAAATTAGCTACCAAGCTATCATCATGAAAAAGTGAGGTGCTCAAGAGAGTGGCAAAGTGTTCTCCAGAGGTCCTCCCAAGGTATGGAGTCTGAATTGTGTTGGGAGAAATTCTCCCCATGTGCATCCTCCATCCCCAAGCAATCAACCATGCAAAATGAGTCACCTTCCAACTAGGAAATTCTGGGAAATCATCCTCCACCCTGGGCTCATGTAGAATAGGTGGGCTGGAAATTTGAACATGGTAGACTTCATGGCCTACCCCATGATGTCCTCTTCTCCACTTATGGTAAGTGTAGATTGAAAGCTGAACTTGGGCTGCAATAGTGTTGCCCTCAAATGACAAGATGAAGTCTATATCTCCAAGGATCTCTCCTCCAATGTTGCAAATCAAGCTGGCCCAAATCATCTCATATGTGATGAGTTGGGAGTCATCATCATATGGCATCCCATCAATCATATGGTTCACCTTATGGAGAAACAATTTCCTTATCATGGTGACCATATCATCTTCCATACTCCCCTTAGAGCATGTATTGCAAAAATTATGGAGGTCTTCTCCCCTAAAGAGCACATCCTTCCAATATGTCCCTCCTTCCTTATGATACATATGGGGTTTCTTCTGGTATATGGTTGAAACATAATGATCTTCAAGAGAGACCCAAGCCATCCCATCAAATCCAAAACCCATGGGGTTCCTCCCCAAAAAACTCAAGCTCTCCAAATGGCTCCTCCCATTTGAAAGAAAGAGGTGTAACATGGAAATCAAGGCTGGCCCACTTGTTTTTCTGAAACATGAAATGTGAGAAGTATGGGGAACCATAATTCCTATGGGAATCCTCAACTCTTGTGCCACTCCTCCAATGGTGCTTCCCATGTCCAACATTCTACTAGTAGAATATGGAAGCATAAGTCTGTGAGAGCAAGGAGGTGAAACATATCTCCACATATGGGACCAATGCAGGGCATCATTGGCCTACCTCAATATATAGTGCAACAAGTGTCATTTCAGCCACTTGTTTTCTGCCACATTCATATTGCTAGATGAGATCATGAAAACATAATTTGATGCCAATGGTGCACACTGAAAATCCTGTGGCTTTCCTCCACAATCCACCAATAAGATGGCCATCATAATTGTTGCAATTGACCATAAGTACAACAAAACATAATGTGAAAGAAGGAAATATCCTCCTTGATATGATATGCTACTCAAAAATATAAGAGAGTGCAAAACATAAAGCAAATAGTTACCTCCCTCATCATGTACTTCGGTCTTTGAGCTAAAATGTCTCAAATGAAAATTTTCCCTTACTACAACAGATTATGGAAGTGGTTATGCCAACCATATCATCATCTCTCGGGCTATGCATATATCCATATGCTGATATACATCCATTAGGATGCCCTCCCAAGTGGACTCCTCCATCAACAAATAGTATGCATAAGAATGCATGAAAGGAGAATCCATAAATGTTGCATGTAGGTGTCTCCCCTTGTGCTTGTTAGCCCAAGACAAGAAGATCAAGATATAGTAAGGGATTCTACCATCCATTACTCCCTCCTCCTCATCTTCTACATGTCTCCAAGGTACATCACTTGTGAACAGGTTTTGGAAACACTTCAGCAAGCAATCCCAACTCTGAAGTGACAGCGCTGCTGGCCTGTGGAGTAGGGTCTTGAAGCTCAAATATTTGACATGGATCTTGTCAAAGACTCTACTCATCATGTTGTTGAAAATATAGAGTCCCTCCCATGAAGAAGGTATTTCTTGGGAATATAAGGCCAAGGAGCATCCCCTTTACACTATGTTAGTGTCTCCTCCTGTTCTTGCAACATCTGAATATAATTTGAGCAACAAGAAATTTTGCTACTCCTCCATACTCTCACCATGACAAATATTTGAAGGTGGCATAATGAGTGGTAAGAATAATTCCACCTCATCATAATGCACCCATGCACTTTCTGCCCCATGGTTTAAGTATCCTGCTAGTCCACCTCCTTCTCCATACCCCATGAAAAAGGATGGGTCCTATGCTGGCCAAACTCTCTCAAGAGTAGCCAACACAGCATTGCCTCTTGCTGCCCTGTGTCATAAAATTGAAAAAGGCTCAACATCCTATTTCCTTTCATCCACATCCACTCAACTCCTTGTGGATGTCCCCCTTCATCCTGCATCTTGGTATCCTCCCAACAAGGACTACCATCTCCACAAAACATAATTTGGCCTTTTCATTTCATGGGACATTGAAATGCAATCACTTCCATGACAAGGTCTCTAAACCCAAACCTCAATGGTGGTACACAACATATCAATGATGTATAAAGATGATGGCACAGTGCAGTGAAAACTTCCTTCTCTAGATAATCAACATGTAATGATATACAACCTCCATGAGAAATAAAAACTTAGGCATACCTTGGAGAGTTTTGGAAGAATCTTGTGTTGCAGCAAGAGCCTGTTCCTGAATAGTGTTGGATTCCTCAATTTCTAGAGTTGAGGTTTGCTTCTCCTCTACTATGACAGTGTTGGTATGTGCCTCTTCAACAGGTGGTGAGGGCTCCTCCCTCCTTTGACCAAATCTCCTGATCAATATTTGAGAAAAATCAGCAAGAGTAGAAACCCTTGCATGGTCCCAATGGCTGAACCACCAAGTCTTTGCTTCTTCCTCAAGGTGCAGCACTGTGAATTCAACAACCTCTCTATCTACTATAGGGTGTATCAGGAAGAAAGCCTCTAGCTTCTTCACCCAAACCTCTCTTGTACATGTGAGTGATCCATCAAATGTGGACAATAGAAATCTATTTCCTCTCATCATCCCATAGTTGTGGGGTCTTCTCTCTTTTATCTACTGAATACATTGTGGAAAAGATAGAGTCTCTTGGAAGGATCTAGGGTTTTCTTGATAATTAGAAAGATACTCACTTAGAATTTCTAATTCCAAGTGCTTCTTATGCTCCATTTCTCCTCCTTGGTGAGAGTAGGAAGTGCATGGTCCTTCCTCTTCTCTTTCTTCATTCTTCTCAACCTCCTTGGAGAGGCCTTTGCTGGATATAAAAGCTGATGAGAGTAATCTCATCCTCTGCATCATCTTTATCTCTTCTATCTCTGCAATTCAAACTTCCATAGGCTGGGCCAAGTTCGAAGCTTTAATACCACTGTAGTATCCCTTTTTCAATATTTGCTATAATAGGGTCCAGAAGGATGTTGTATAAGGAATCCAATGCAATAATAATCTGAGAAGAGACTTGAATCCCTTTTTTTACCCTTCATACATTAGTCTTCCAGGAGATTAGCTCAAAGAAATAACCCTAGGAGGTTTATTCCGATCCTCCAATCCTATGTATCTCAAACAATGCTCAAAAGAGAGAGCTACAACAATAGATGAACTCCAACAAGTAGCAGCAGTGAAACATAAATATCTATGGAGAAATAAGAGTGCATAGTTATTATATTATGTGAATCTATCAATAGATATATAAGAACTTGAGGAAAGACCTCTCAAGCTAGGCCAAATTAGCCCCAAGACAAATGTACATACAAGGTGAAAGTACCCAGCTACACAACCCAGCAACAAGCTATGACTATGCAGTCTATAGTGAGAACTAACTGAAAACTGATATGTATACAAATATGCAGAAATAAAAAGCTCAAATAAAGTGGGGGAGCAATATCTCAACCCCAGAAAACAATGCTACAACAATCCTCCAAAGGATTGGCCAAAATAGACTAGATGGAAAAATGCCAGAGTTATTGGGTAGCAGCAACAACTCAATACAATAAAAAAGTGGAGAAGGATGGAAATGATGAAAATTATGAAGAAACCTCCTCCAATGATCTTCAAAATGAAAGGTTTCTCCCTTCACTGAAGATTACACCCTCCAATCCACAGTGTGAACCCCTCCTGTAAGTGCCCACTGAAAATAACGCAATATGGGGAAGATACTGCATTGTGAATGAGATGAAACATATGGACCAATGCCAAAATCTACAATGAATCTCTAGGATATTCCTCACTGATCTCCCAGAGAAATAATGAGCTCCTCCTTTACAAAACTAGCTCCAGAAGTGGGTGATAATTAATCCTCACTGCAACCCCCAGCAACTCAATGTTTTTGCCAAGCTAGAAAATGCTATAGCTGTAGATGGTCACCTTGGCCTCAAGCATAAATGTGAGGAGAATGAAGAACAGGTCCTCCAAATATTCCTAATGAAGGAGAGGAAACTTCTAAAAAAAATCTCCCTTGCGCTAAGAAGCACAAGCTATCCCAATTGAACAACTAGAGAGAGCAGAGAAAAATCAAAATCTTCAACATAATGAGCAATGGCTCTCATTCCCTCTTTTATGCCAAGAGGAGGCTTCCTTTCCATGGACCCCACCCATTATTGTTTCTATCATCCAATAATATCCCTCCTATGAAAATTGCGTTGTCCCACTTGGTGATTCACTCCCTCCATGCAGTGCTATTTGACTTGGTCAAACTGGGCCTAGTCTTCTTGTATTTTCCCCTTTTCACATTAGGAGATGAAAAATAAGCCACTTAAGTGACCCCTTTGCACATTGTGAGTGTTTATTATGATTCTTCATGGGCCCCATTACCCATTTTATTATTTTTATTAAAAGGAAAGCAAAATTAATGTTACAATTAACTTAATGAAAATTTTGGAACATTACACAAGGAGACCCACGTAAGAACTTGACCACCTGGATGTAGGCATGGTGTGAAAAGACCATGAACGAATGGGTCCACCTATTTATTCATGCCTTGGGGCCAATTCGCATTGCATGGCATCTAGATGCAGAACTACATCAACGTACCCACCACTGGGAAACCATGAAGGATGATTTTGTGGGGACATTCAGGTTGATAGGCAGAACTAAGGCATTAGACGAGGCCCTGCAAGATATAGATGCCCTAGTATTTGATGAATCATGCCCTCATGTAGATTATGGGGAATCAGCTTGGGATATGGAGATGTGGGATATTTTTAATTGTCGTAATCTATTAATGGAGGAATGTGATGAAGACCTACAAAATATTTCTATCCCAAAGTCGGAGGGAGAACATGCAGTTTCCAGACCCCCACTGCACATTGTCGATGTGACCAAACCTCTTAAGCTAAGAGAAGTCAAAATTGGAACAAAAGAAGAACCTAAGCTAGCTAAAATTCAGGACTACTGGGATGATGATACTGTTGGGAAAGTCGCAGTGCTTCTCACGGAATACCAGGACCTGTTTCCTATGAAATTCTCAAAACTAAAGGGGATTACAGGGGACCTAGGGGTCATGTGCATCAATTTAAAACCAGATGCATGCCCTATTAAGCAGCGACCTCACTGATTGAACCCCAAGTATAAGCAGAAATTTAGGGAGTAACTTGACAAAATGATAGCCGCAGGCATCATTGAACCAGTAGAACAATCAGATTGGGTAGGCCCTATGGTGGTCCAAGAGAAAAATACTAAAGGATAAATTAGAATTTGTGTTGACCTACGCAAACTAAATGATGCTTGCATCCATGATCCCTTCCCTATGCCATTCTCTGATGAAATTCTTGATAGTGTGTGAGGGTAGGAAGCATACTCGTTCACTAAAGGGTTCTCAGGCTACCATCAGATCAGGATTTCACTTGAAGATCGTAGCAAAACTACATTCACCACTGAATGGGGATCCTTCCAGTACACCATCATGCCATTCAGGCTCAAGAATTCCCCTATCATAGTTTCGTAGGTGGTGGTTGCAATATTCAAGGAGTCCATCCACAAGTTTTTGGACGTATATTTTGATGATAGGAAAAGATTTTGGATGGTAAAGAAGCACGTCTCAAACCTGCGTATGATGTATGATGCCTGTAGAAAGCACCATATTTCCCTAAATATTAAGAAGTGCATATTTTGTGTACCTTTCTAGATCCTGTTAGGACACATAGGTTGTCGAGAGGGACTGATGGTTGACCCCACCAAGGTAGAAGTTATCATCAACCTGGAAGTCCACACAACTGAGAAACAGTTGCACTCTATCCTTGGACACACAAGCTACCATAGTAAGTTCATCCAAGGGTATGCATTGATCATGGCTCCCATGGAGAAGTTCCTAAAGAAGGACATTTCATTTTTTTGGGATGCAGAGTGTTAGAAGAGTTTTGAGTTACTCAAGGAGAAGATGGTCTCTGCACCTATCCTCATATTTCGTGATTCAGCAAAGGTTTTCCATGTCCATGTAGATGCTTGAGCGATCACCCTGGGAGCTATACTTACGCAGCCTGGGGAAGGGGACATCAACCATCCAGTTGCATTTTATAGTAGAAAAATCTCTAGTGCGGAGTGAAACTACTCCATTACTGAGCATGAGGGGTTGGCCATGGTATACGCCCTACATATATACTGGAATTATCTATTAGGAGGGCACTTCAAGATGTTCATGGATCACTCAGCTTTGAAGTACTTAGTGAATAAGCCTATGTTGGGGGGGAATATTTGTTGATGGCTACTGCTATTTCAAGAATATGACTTTGAGATCATCGTGAAGCCAGGGAACTAAATGCTGGGCCAGACCACATAGCCCGAATCGAGAGTGGTGAAGAACCAACCAACCTAGAAGAAGGATTTCCCGATGCCTAGCTCTTTGCTATTAAGGTGGCTGATGTGCACTTTGCTGATATCATTCAATTCTTAAATACGGGGATGGAACCTGCAGAATATTCAGTACAATAGAAAAAAGAGCTTGTAACCCATGCAACGAAATTTACCATCATAGTGGGCCACTTGTATAAGCTAAGAGCTAATGAGGTACTACAAAGATATGTTTTGGAGCATTAAAGACAAGCTATCTTAGCAAAATCCATTGGAGGCGTAGCAGGAGGTCACTACGCAGGTAAAGCGACGTCACAAAAGATCTTGAGAGCTGGGATATGGTGGCCCACACTGCATAGTGATTCTCATGACTATTGCAAAGCCTGTGACACATGCCAAAGGATAGGAAGATTGTCATGCATGGAAAAAATTACTTTTCAACCATAGATGGCCCTGCAAGCATTTGAAAAATGGGCCATAGACTTTGTTGGACCCATCAACCCACCAGGGAGAAGACAGGTGCCCACTACATGATCACTAAAACTAATTATGTAACCAGATGGGCCAAAGTGCAAGCTGTGAAGGATTGTATTGCAACTACCATTGCGTACTTTATTTTTGAACATATTCTTTCCAGGTTTGGCTATCCAAAGATCTTGATGAGCGATAGAGGTACGCATTTTTTTAATGAGACAATACAGGCTTTTACTGAAGAATATAAGATCCACCACACCAAAAGTACCCCATATCACCCGTAGGCGAATGGATTGTGGAAGCTTTTAATAAAATTCTGGAATAGGCATTGACCAAGATCTGCAATTTCGAGCGAAGTGATTGGGACATGCGTATCTCGTCATTCCTTTGGGCTTATCAAACCACCTCCAAGAAATTAATGGGGAAAACACCATTTCAGATGGTTTATGGGAAGGAGGCAATTATGCCCATGGAATATATTATTCCTAGCCTGCACATCGCAGCCTTTACCAACATGGCAGAGCCTAATACCATGGAGGAGTTTTTAGCGTAGATAGTTTCCTTGGAGGAAGATCAATTCATTTCAAAATTTCATCAGCAAGTTCAGAAGGCCTGGGAAAAAGCATGGAATGATCAACATATTCGGCAAAAGATCTTTTCGGAGGGAGAATTGGTCCTTCTATATGATAGCCAATTTGCGTTAGCACTGGCTCAGTTCCTATATTGTAAGGGAAATCAGTGACAGAGGAGTTTCTGGTTAGCCACACTGCGCAGAGAAATTTTACCAAGGTATGTTAATGGCAGCCGGCTCAAACCATACTGGATCAAATGACTATATGGTAGCGTAGTTGTATTGGGCAGCATACGCGCAGGTAGGAGGAACAACGCAGGCAAGCCCGTTATACGTGCAGGGTTCAATCATAGGTCTGGAAGCCCGAGGAGGTGTGCTGGGAGTGTAGGGGTAATACACAACTATGAAAAATAGCCGTTGGAATAGTAAAGCTGGGTAAAAAGAAAATGTTACCGTTGAAAGGAGCGGGTAGTCAGTGATTAATGAAGAGATGTCCCAAGATTTTTTACCATTTGCTTGATGGTAAGTTTCAGATAAGCCTCACCCAACCATTGGTCACTATCCAAAACTATAAAATCAGGAGGGTAGATGAGAAGTGGGTTCCGTGCACTCTAGATATCTTGTGCATTGCAAAATTTCGTAACTATTTCACTCTGTTAATGTCTGGGCAGGTTACCCCTTCTAATAGTATCAATCTCAAATTTGTCTTTTGAGCGAGAATGACTGCAACTAATCCATCTGAATCGTCACAGACCGTGGTCTACACTGATGAAGTATTGTAGGTCACCATTGAATTTAAAGTGGTTGTGTCCACACCAAACAAGGGGAAGCAGGTTGAGAAAAAAAAGGGTAAAGGGAAAGGCCAAGAGCAAGGAAAAGGTAGGGCTACAAAATGGGCTAGAGGGAGGCTACACACCTCCCATCAGAATGTAAAGTCCCCTCTGAATAGTGCCCCTGGCGCATTCGCCTCACCTAAAGAAGAGACCTATGTCTTCTCAAGAAGAGGCCCTAATCATTGAACCAATCACTTGGTTGTCACCCTATGTTCGACCTCGCCAGCCCTCGGTGCACACACCTAAGAACCTTGAAGGAAGGCGTGCTTACTTGCAAATTTCATTGATGCTAGGTGACGTCCCTATAAGTGGAGAAGCACATGGCAAGCTCGCCTCAATTAAGTTCGACGACCATGACCTAGCTAACCTAGAGGCCTTCCCCAAATTGGCACCTAAGCTATACCTTGAAATAATACTAGAGGACAACATGCTATGGGTCATCCCAATGCCGTGGGCACATGGGATCACAAAATCAAGTTTACTAAACTAACTACGAATCCCTCATTTTGGCCAGTATAGTGTAACTAACTGAATTGTGTGATAGCTGCTAACCCTAATCCACGACGGAAGCTTATGGATCCGGGGCTGCAATCCCATTGATGCCACCCTCATTCACTGTATTACTGGTCTCCACATGGAAGGGCCAAATCCCATGGAGTGCTTCGGCAAGAAGTATGAGCAACAGATTGCCGATAAGGTGCACGATGACTACCACATTGAGTGGAATACTAGGGGGTTCCTAATCAACACAATTAATGACCCTGGAGCGCGGATGGGTACCTTGTTGCTGGCATGTAAAATGACGCGCAAGTGCTAGGTTGCAACTGTCCCCACTTATGTCATTCAGTTGGCTGGCCGCTACGAAGAAGGGGTTTGTTTCTACTAGTCCTAATTCCTTTGCAATGAGTTTTTAGAGAGCCTGCGCGAGGCCCAGGATCATGGAAGGCCATTCTTCTACTCCTAGATGTTGCTCCTAATCGTGCTAGTCACATGGGAAGCCCATGTAGACTTTTTCCTCCCTAAGCTCATGCTAGACATGTGCGAGGGGGCGCGATATGTGAATTTGTGGGATTCAAAGGATGAGAAGTGCATTGAGGATAATAAAGTCTTCTGGGTCCTATTTCAGAGAAAGCTCATAATAACAATCCACTCTCGGCCGCGCTTGTCACTGGCGATCTACGACAAGTACAAGAGCATCACAACATTCCAGGTCACGATGCACAATGTGCATATTCAAGGTCGTAAGGATCCAGTGTGGGTATCACTGACTTGTATGGTTGCCGATGAGGAAATTGACCAACTTATTGCCACTTGGCCACCACACTAGAGACCGGGCTTCAAACTAGGTACAACTGAGACTGCACGAACAAGCACCAAGAATACCACCCCACTTGATACCACCAAAGAGGTAGAAGGACATGGCAAGGACGCCGAGAAGGGTACAAAGCCGGAATCGTAGTAGGACTCGTAGAAGGATCTAGACATAGAGGGTTTGGATGTGCAGGGTGTTGACTCCCCGCATGGTACGAAATGGACCATCGACCCTCTCAAAGGCCAACAAAAGAAACGACTGGCTACAAGGCCTGGTAGGGAGACTGAAGTTAATTTGATGGAGCAAGACCTGGAGAAGATTGCAGAAGGCCACCCTCACCTTAGAAGATAAATGGGTGGCCTTGGAAGAGCAATAGAAGGCCACGGTCACTGCACTCCAGTCTAAGCTCTGAGCTCTACAGCTCAAAACTGACACCCTGCAGACAAGCATGATTTAGGCGAGGGTGCCCCCAACAACCAACAATGAACTGATCATCACAACTGAAAGCCACCTCTACTCCTTACCCGATGCATCATTCACCTTGAGCCCACCTGCATTATGTGTGCAAGTCCAGGCCTACGCAGAGGTGAAATTGGATTTGGCCCGACTTCCACAAGAACCGCTGCATGTCCTCCATACATCCCTCTTCGAGGAGATCCAACACAGAGACCGCTAGGTGCATCAGAAACTCAGTACAGCTGAGCAGAAAATCATTGAAAAAACCGCCAAGGTGTCCAAGGTGTAGGCTGCATGCACCCTTGCCGCTACACAGTAGACCGAGTTGGAAAATTTGATCAGTAGGGTATGTGCAGATGTGACAGAAGATATCCCATCTTCTTCTACCCCCTATACCAATATTGAGGGACTTTTTGTAGCCCTAAAGGCTTCTAGGATCAAGATTCAAACTGTCAAGACAGAGATGCAGCAACAGATTGCTACCTTACAGGCCAAACTGCAGCCAGAAACTCCACCTGAGGTACGAGCCCAGCGCGCAGTGCTAGTCACTGAAGCTACAAATTCCATTACAACTGATATTTCTCAAGGTGAAATTTTTTTGGAGAAATCTATGCAGCTGTGGTCTAAGGTGCAGCGTGATCCTCTCCTGTGCGAATTTACTCAAGAACTACGCTAGAAGGAGGAAGATTTTGAGAAGCTAGAAGCTACTATGACCACATTGATCCCAGCTCAACGCTTGGCACGACTGCATCCCATCCATGCACTTAGATATGACCTCTAAAATCTCTTCCACGAAAAAGAAGGTTCTTAGTGACAATCTCAAGCCATGGGTCGATGAATCCCTCAAGCTATCTTAGGAAGTGGATGTTGCAGTTAAACAATTGAACCAAACCCTGCAAAGTGTCATTGCTTCTACTTAAGGTCCAACTTTGCAGAAGTTGTTAGATATTGCACAAAATGATGCGCAGAGTGAAGGAGTGTTGCCCCCTCTGGTTGATGCAATCAAGCAGCTTCAGGCAAAGATGCAAACCCCAAGGCCACTGTGACTCGGGACAAGTCACAAGATTGCGTTGCGGGCTTGTTGGAATGGGGTTCCCCAAGCTACGTTTTTTATATAATTTTTCATATTTGGACTTGTGTAGGGGTTTTAGGGCGGGTCAAAGCCCCCAATTTTTTGTAATGGCTTAAAGGGTAGCTCTAGGGTCTGCAAACCACGGTTTGTGGACCATAGCATAGCGAAAGTTATGATGATAAAAATAGATAGATAGTTGGGTCTAGTAGGTAAGAAGAAGAAACATTGATGCTACATATGAACTGTTGAGATTTGTCTTGGGTTTTTTTGGGTTAGGACTCCTGTTGGATATGTGCATGGAGATCCTCAGTCCTTCTGTGTGTGGACCCTGTTGGTTGTGTGCGCAAGCTGTGTATTGGGTTGTAATTGGGTTTTTGGCTACTAATGAATGCAGAATCTATTTGAAGTATCGTGTGATATCTGGACTGATCATGTTTATTACTAAAGTACATATGTATTATTGATTTATGCTACGAATGTATCTGTGATCTATGAATTAGCTGTAATTATAATGTTTTGTGATGGTAATTTTTTATGCGCACGTGGATGCGACTGTATTGATCTGATATATTAATGGTAGTAGCTTTCTTATGGTTATATGTTGATTATACTGTTGCAAGCCTGATAATAGACCTGATTTGTGTGAACCTGATAGTTCAACGAAGATCTGTCTTAATTACCTACTCTCTCCCAGGGCACAGAAACCTGGTTCCAACACCCTCATATACTACTTTGAGTGAGACCTTGGCCTACGAAAGTAGGTCATTGCCGGAAGGGCCAATAGTATAGGGGTTTGTTGGCAAACCTTAACCTCTAAACATGGGTCAGGAACCCTCAAGCCAACACCTTTCTACCATAATTATCCTCTTTCTTTGTGACATCATTGAATTAATCATGTATGACACCAGAAATCCACAAAGAACAAAACCTCAAAGCCTTAGGAGAAATACCTCTCCATGACTTCCTGGCTTTGAAGTCAAGACAACATGTCAATGATCCCCCCCTCTTTCATTAATGGTAATACTTATGCCATTTTTCCTCCTTTGGTATTCTCTCCCCCTATGACATCAATGGAAAATTGGGTGCTCACACAGACACTATATCTCCCTTTGACTGCATTTTTACAATAATTATTAACATGTGCTCCCCTTATCTTAATTATCTCCTATATCATTTTAACCTTCTTGGGCCCCTCTATGCTTATGCTTCAAATACTTATCTTTATTTTTCATTTGGATTCATGCCAATCATGCTATAATTATTTATAAGGTATTCCTTATATCAAGGACAACATTTTAGCATTGTTGAACCTGTTGTAACTCAGGAATTTTGCACACTCATAATAGGCATCCCCATCAATGCTAGCTTTGGAATAGGATGTATCATTATCCACTTATGTAACAACTGAAGCAAATGCATATAATAGGATCATGTAGAATCCATAATTTCCAAAAATTTTTGGTTTATTTAAATTGAAGGCTCATCAATAGGATTTGATTTATATGCACAACAATTCTAAGCAAAAGATACTTCTGAAACAATGTCTTGGACCACATTTTCTTTTAAATCTTCCACATTTCCTTATATATTTCTTTCCTCCTATGGCATGCTTATTTCAACTTTTTCAGGGACAACAAGTTCAAAGGTGTTTATCTTTGACTATGATGAAATATATCTAAGTTTGATGCAAATTGTTTTTGGTCCAAAAACCCTATTTGTTGTTGCACTATGTGAATTTGTTTCTGCATCTAAACATCTCTTGAAAACCACTTGAGTGCAACTTGACTCAAAAAATATTTCAATTTTTGAAATCTCACCATAACATAAAATATTTCTTTTAATTCCAATTCTAAAGGGACCGCTATCTCCATCGCAAAATTCATGAAGAGAGTCATATGGATTCACTTAGCATTATTCTCTTTAGGAAAATCTGACAGATTGTTGATAGTTAATACTAGCATCATTGGCACCTCTTTGATCATTTTCTTCGAATAATTTTCCAACAAACTAGGACAACGATTATTCCTAACACCTTCTACCTGCAATCCAACTTTTTTATTCAACGAACTTGCTTTATGGCCCCTTGGAAAAGAATTTTTCATAACAACCATTTCCAAGTCTTTTAAAACACTCACAATGGAAGAACCAATTAACTTGGAGGAGGTTCTTGAAGCTCTTTTTTGGGATACTATATTTGTTAATTTTAAAGAAGAAAATTTCTTATATGACTAAGATAAAATATATTTCTGGAATACTGCATCCCTGAAATATAAGAAAGATACTGGCTAGCTTGGGAAGCATATCACTCTCTAAAAAATACATCATTTTTTGGATAATAAGAAAAAATTTAGAAAGTAATATTTATTCAAATATTCGTAGACTCTACCATAAGAAATATTTTTCACATTGGTCATTTATATGATGTAGAAAGAAATGGAGCTGGCTTTCAGTACGCAAGGTGTTTAGGCTAGTGTTAGTATGAATCCTTTGTCGAAGTGTACGAAAAAAGACCACTTTAGCTACGCATAACTAATAGCCCTAACATCAATTGTGGCTGCCAATATCTTCAGATCTGTAGTTAGTTGATCAAGGCAAGAGCTGCAAAAAACCAGATCTATGCATAGAAAGACATTAAGCAGTAAAAAGAAGGGTTTGCTCCATATATCCAATAGACAAGACAAGAACAATTTTTTAAAGAATTTTTGTATTAAGGGCACCTGGGAGGAAAACAAGAAGATGTTTCCAATTCTCCTCAATGGGATGGGTTCTTGGAAGTCCTCAGCACTTCAGATCTAGCATTTCTCTCTCCCGTTGGTGTAGAAAACCCAGACAAAGATAGAACTCAAAGGGAGCTCACACAGCAAATAATGGAAAATATGACAATGATAATGGCTCAAAGTCAGACCAAGAGTTTAGATCCAGAGTGATCTAATAGGCAACAAAAGGTGAAGAATGGTAGGAAAAACCCTCCTATTTATAACAAAATATTGAGTCATTCTAGATCTTGGTGCATGATTAAAATAACATTAACCAAATCTAGATCCACCTTTTATGGAATATTTTATTATATTTGTTGGAGGGAAAAAGTATTTGACTTGGGTCAAATCCCTTTATTTGTAAATAATAAATAAATAAATGATTTATTTATCATTTTAAGGAGGTGGTTGAAAGATAATCAAATAAATAATGATTTATTTAATTATTTATGGGTGATTTAGTCATATTTAACAAGGAATATTATTTAAATAAGGTTTAAATAATTATTCCTAGAAAATAATAAGATAAATAAAGATTTACCTAATTAATTTCTTTGTTTTGGGTTAAACATGACCAGGAAAATCAAACAAATATAGGTTTGTTTAATATTTCCTTTTGGGGTTTCCTGTTTAGACCATAAATAACCTAATAAATGTGTTTTATTAAGTTATTTTACATAGTGAAGGAAATTTTACTTAGGGTAAAATTGGTCTTACATGGTGTACTTGGGTCCATATAATGATAGTAGGTTAGATGACCAAAAAATGGTGTAACAGATTCCCCCCCAACGTACGAGTGTTAGGAGCAAATCGTATGACCAAAGTACGTTGTAAGAACTCAATCACCAAACATCAAAAGGGAGGTCAGAGAGAGAAGTGTAAGGTAGACTAGTGTGCTGAAGAACTAGACCCTGAGGAGACGAGACTTATAGGTGCAACAAGTCTCTTTTTATGAGAGGGTACCTATGCTATTGGTGGCAGGGGAGGCATACCTATGCCCGCCGAGACAAAGTACAAAAGAATAGTGTGTTCAGTAAACAAGGGACCGAACCATAAAGTAAAACCGGCATAAACATGAGCCAGATATAAATACAATGAAGGATCCCACATACATGCTGTGCCTGGGATAACAGCCAGGACTTATACAATAATATCTGAGTACATGAGATATAAATACAACCCAAATGCAAGCGGTTAAGGCCGACATCATCAAATATATGGAGCTGCATCAAAGGTTGTAATGAAGAGGTCATCCGGGCATATGGGGGGCTACCTGCAGGGCCACCCCCTCATGAGGGCTGAGACAACTCACACACACTCGGGAATCATCAAGAGCTGCTGCTGCATCACAGAACTATCAAGTATATGGATCTCGATCATGCTGAAAGGAGCTGGAGCTGAGAAACAATCATGTCAAAGAGTAATGAGAAAGCCCTTTGCCGGATCTGAGGCACCGAACAAGAGTGGAAGCTGGAACCAAGGAATACTGCCCTCTAGACCTGTCTTTTGGAATGAATGGGCTGATGTCGACAGAAGGAGGTCCGCCATAGGTGAGGAAATGAGAGATCCTCAACTAAGGCGAAAGAGAAAATAGTCTGGCGACTGACAGACTAATACCAATGATGATGGTGAAATGGAGGGGACTTAGTAGCAAATGGACGACTTCCCTTGTTAGAGCATAAAGGGCATGAATGACATGGCAGCGACTGAAACAATATCATCAGGGATAAGGGACAGTGGGACTGAAGGCCATAATGTGCGACACAATGGAGAGACCAAGCAATGAAGGATGGAGGACTATAGCGGGATACAAAGGGACTTGGGATAGGCTCCATGAATGCAATGATGACTCCACTCGGAGGCTCTAAACAAGGGCGACTCGATGGTTCTACCACACAGTAAAGGTCCAATGGGGGATCATGAAAACATGAGTACAATATGGTAACTCACGACGAAAATCGACACGAACAAAGACAAGAAGGAGGCAAAGTGGTGCCCCAAGTACAAGTGTCGTAAGTGAAGAAATGTGAATTTAAAGAGAGGCGAAGTGACCCATCTTGGACAAAATGTGTCCTGGTTGAGTGTCAAATCACAAAAAACTAATAGATACCCATTTTAGGGCTCAGTGAGAGCTTTCCAACGGTGCAGACGGTTTGTCAAACAGAGCTACGGTTTGGTCGCAGCAGGCGAAAGAAGAAACAAGGGTTATCTTTTAATAAGGCAGTTTTCCCTCCAAATCCACTCATTTTCTAGTGTTGCTGTGGTGAATGTAGAGAGGAGAGAAGGCCCTAAATCTTGTGGCGAGCGTAGTAGACAAACCGACCGTTGGAATCGAGATCTGTCAGTTGCAGGTAAGAGGCCTAACCTTACTCTTTCATTTTGATGGATTGAAAGTTCAGATTAGGGCCCAGAATCTCAGGAACAGACCCCCTTGCATCTTTTCGGCCGGGTTGCACTTTTTGGGCCAAAATCTGCGACCTGAGATGCAGGTTTTGAGCCAAAAGGTGAGAGATGTCCCAGGATTTGGCAGAAAAGTGTGACCTGGAAGATGAGGGGGTTTTAGTGCTGTTTGATGGCTGAGAGTTGGGTTTTTTGTGTTTGGTTACAGTATTCCCTATCTGTAGGCTAACAAAGATGATGTTTTTGTGTAGATATGGCAGATATACAGGTGAACTAGAGAGAGAGAGAGACCTGGGTACATTACGGGCAGAGATCCAGGCAGATCAGGGTGTCCGTCGTGTGTTAGCGAGGTTTGGGGTTCTGAAGTTTTTGGAGAACCCTTTGATGAGAGCTGGAGAGCCCTTGTTGGCCCGGATTATCAGTTATTGGGATCCAGAGCATGAGGTCTTTGTAGTGTAGGGGCACAGGATCGAACTGACAGTCCAGGATGTGTATTTCCTGATAGGTCTCCCACCACTTGGGATGGTGGGAAATACGTAGCCAGTGTTACCGCGGGGGCGGAACATCATGGAGTTTGCGGAGCGGCATTGTCGACCGGGTCTCTGAGTCAAAGGGACGTGGATACCGATCGGGGACCTAGAGATACTGGAGACCCGGGCAGTGGTCGCAGTAGTGCTACAGATCCTGGGAAACCAGGCGTTCCATCACATCACTGAGGGGCAGATGATGATCGTAGAGAGTGTGTTGAGTGGGACCTACTATGGGTGGGCCCAAATGATGTTGGTGTCATTAAAACGACAGCTGTCGATGTGCAAGCGGCAAGTGAACCACGATTGCTCGTATGGGACTTTACTGTGTTCCTTATTTTTTGAGAAGAGCCCAACCTTACGACCTCGTATACAGCTCCTAGATGGGGGCCCGAGAGAGCCCAGGATGCACCGGTGGGGGCGGCTACTGTGCAGAGGAGGAGGAGGGGCGGTCGGATGAGTGTTTAGACCTGAGTTCTTTGCCCATTGGGATCAGATGTCGTTATACATAGACAACTATCCCTATAGTGGGATGAGTTATTATGGGGATCCGGACCTACCACTTCCGCCTGGTCGAGTATGGGGACCCGATGGTAAGTGATAAGTAACTATTCTTTTTTGGGCATGTTAAAGTTAGTGAATGGTAGATAGGGTACTGATTCATGTACTTTTGGTATGCAGATATAGCTCCGGTAAAATCGGTCGGATAGATGGGACGACCGGCAGCATCTGGAGCTGCAGGTCCGAGTCGATCGAGAGCAGCGCATAATGAGGATGCGGCCGCCCTTCTGGGGGACATCCGCCGTAGATGAAAAAGGTTGCTGACCGGAGTATCAGAGCACGGGTGGCAGGACTTAGATGACTAGTACATAGAGCCATGTATTGGTCTACCCTCGGAATGGAGAGGTGTCATGTGGCGCATGGCGATGGCCGGTCAGGGGATATGTGATCTACAGGCTGCAAGAGCAGAGCCATTGGTTTGGGATCCGCCAGATAGTGATTAGGTGTGGGGCATGTGCTTCCCCCTAGTGTATATGTAGGGGCAGGTGGTGCCCCCAGTTTTGATTTTTTTGTAACATGCTATGGGCATGTCATATGTATTAGAGTAGATCGACTCTAAATACATGTTTTGCGACACATATTATGGATATGCATCTTTTATTAATGATTATGAATGTTATTTTCTTGTATGAAATGAATGTGATAAATTCCAGTCTAGAACATGGTTTGCAATACTATCTACATAGTGATTCTGTTCTCGAGGTACATGGTTGAAAGTTATGGTTTCAAATTCACGTATCAAGAGTTTCACTCGTAAATATCGTCCAAACAGCACAGGATTACGCACACGATAGACACCATTTAGTTTCATGACAAGAAGTATGGAATCTAAATGAACATGCAGATGGAGGATGCGATGAAAGAGGGCATCGGCTAAGAGACCACGCACTGCGTCATATTTGGCTTGATTGTTGGTGGCAGTACCAATGCAGACCCCGTTTGAGAGCACAAGGGCATGCAAGGGGGTGAAAATGGCCCAACCTGCTGAGGCTAGATTCTGGGAGTAACGACTTACACCATCAGCATAACCGATATAGGGTGGGGACGGGAGGTCCTGCGGAATAGTGTTACAAGACAACAAATGGGGGGGGTGGGAGGGACAATGACGACAGCGTGAGTCTACAAAAGACATCGAGCAGAAACTTCGGGAGGGAGTGCGATGATCAGGATGGATATGACTCATATACAAACTAGAGGGTGGTAAATGAGGGCTATAGGAGCTATGGCGGGGACTCGGGCTGCGGAGGTCAACAGAGATATGGGTGGAGTGATCTCGTGTATGGGCGAAAAAGAGGGGGTCAAGGGTGGAAAGGGCACCACATGACACAGAAAAGTTATCTAAATCATCCGTAGGGGAAGAAAGGCGCGCATACGGATCGTCACGGGGAATGATGGAAGAATAGGGAAAAAAATGGTTAAAAGATGGGGAGCCCAGGGTGGTCGCTGAAGGGGGGTCAAGCGAAACAACAGGGGAGGATTCAAGGGGAATGTGCTCCACGGGTCTCACAAAGGATGATAGGTAAATAATGGTCGTAGTAGACTCAATCATCTAGACATCAGGGGGGGGAATGTCGATGGGAGCGGGGGGATCCTCAAGCTGACCCGAAGCATACTGCGCGAGTATGGGAGAGGCGGATTGATTTTTTTCAACCTCATACTCTCAAACTACTTCTAAAGAGGCGTGGTAATGTCTCAGGTGAGGAAAATGGTGGGAGTAATGGCCATGGACACTGCACAAAGCACAGGGTTTGCTAGTGCGAATAGTTTTGGGTTCTTGGCTATGGACGAGGACGGAAGAGAAGGGTCGGAGACCGTAGACTCAAGGAACGTGACTTTAACCATGGGTTGAATGCGGGGCAACTCAGGACAAGTATGGGTGGCGTGACCGACAACATCACACAAGGAACAGGGCTTTGTGGGTGGAGGAGGAGCTGGGTCAGTCGGGGTGGCCTTATCTTTGGATGCCCCCTTGTGAGCTTTGCCTTTCTTTCCTGGAGCTGTCACCACAGGGCTAGGGTCCTGGGGAGGTGCGGGGGGCATGGTAGCCACAGAAGAAGCGAGGGGGGCCGGTTGAACCGGTTTCAAAGCAAGATAGGGTTTGGGGTGACCAGGAGGGGTAGCGGTTGGAGGGTCGAGGTACCAGACCGATATACCCAGGGTCAGGTTAGGGAGAGAGAGAGTGGCCATGAGGGGGATCGAATAGACTCCGGGAGGGGGAGCCAAGAAAGGTGTCTGTCCAGCGGGATAATGACCAGGAGGGACGGCTCCAAGATGGTTAAGGCCTGGGGGAACCGTTCCAGGGGGATAAAGGGGTTCATGGATACCAGTTGTAGGAGAAGAGCCAGAAGGAGGAGGTTCGGCTGGCGGAGATGAAGGGCTAGGAGTGGGTTGCGGTGGGCGAGGTTGAGTCTGAGGTTGTTGACTAGCCGAAGTGGGTCGCTTAAGGGCAGCCCGAGACGATTGCATCATGCAAACATTTGATAAGATGGGATCAAAGATATGAGGAGGGGGGAGACCAGGAAAAGTTCCAAGCAGGGAGGAATCTTTGTATACGGCGGGGGAGACACTGGTCAAGGAATCGACAGTTTGCTTATTGGCTACAGAAGAGATGGTCGTCTTCGGGGAGGTTTGAGACAGTGGCTCATGGTAAGTCAACTGGTCGATGGTGACTATCTTTCCATTGTGAGGAAAATACATCTTGCGAAAAACCGCGGATGGGACAGCAGACATAGCATAGGTGTAGCTTCGCCCCAATAGAATGTTGTAGTCTAAAGGGGCATTGATGACTTCGACGTCAACGCAAACGGTCTTACCGGCAAGGGTGATAGGACAATTGCGAAAAAGGCCAATGGGCTGGGAGGCGTGGTCGTCCCACGCTCGAAGGGTGATTGTGGAAGGGGCCAACTCAGTAGATCCGAGTTGCTTCCAAACTGAAGCAGACATCACACAGGTGGATGCCCCCTCATCAATTATACACTGAGAAATGTTAGCATTCCAGATTTTGACTGGGATTTGGAAGGCAACGGAAGCAGGAAGAGGAGGATGTTCTGATTGATGGGCATCGAAAACAATCATTTGGTCATCAGCAGGATCTACAGTGCCCACGGCAGATAGCAGAGCCTTATTTTGGGAAGGGCACGACTGGAGGAGTTCTAATGTGGAAATGGTAGCAGGAGATTGCACCAAATCATCTACTATGCTATACGAATGAGCAACTCGACTAGACGCAGCATTTCGACATAAAGGTCCTTTAGGAATCTTGGTATGGACCTCAACTTTGGGTTGAGGGATATGTAAGGGACCATTGGATGTCGAAAGAGGCTCTGTAGAATCGGAAGAAGGGGACTTGGGGGAAGATTGAGCGGGAGGCGTGGGGTACTGACGAGACCAATTTTGAAGGTGAAGGTCGATGGTGGAGGATGGATCAGAGTTCATCATGAGGATCTGGTAATCGGAGGAACCAGAAAGGGAAGGTGGAGTGGCGACCTGTCCGTTAGGTGGTTGGGTAGCCACGAATCCTCGCTAAGGGAAAGGATCAGTAAACACAGCTGGTTGAGTAGTGGCCACATTAGGGGGAGCATGAGGGGAGGCATGTTGTCCTCGCAATGTGGCTTGAGACTCCCACATCTGCCGCATCTGTGGTAAGAGGGGACAATCGTGGGTGTAATGACCGTAAAAACTACAACACGAACAAGGCTTATTTGTGCGAAGCGGCCTATCCAGCTTGGGCTGAGTGCCCTGTTTCTGGTTAGTAGTGTTAGGGTCAACACCTTGAGGATTGGGTCCACGAGTACCAGGGGCAGATTGATTTGGATTGCCTCTCTGCCTTCTTTGAGCAGGGGGATTATTCGCGCCTTGTTGTGCAAAGACTTGCCCGGGAGGGGGCTGTAGGTGTTGTTGCGGGGGCGAAGGAGGCAAGGGAGGTGGAAGCGTATATGCTGGAGGAGTTGGTGCACCAGGCTGCGGATAAGGATAATGGTTAGGTTGGGCAACATTGAGGTAAGCAAGAGGTTGGGAAAAAGGATGAGGCATGCCGTATCCTGGATACATTCTACCTGGAGGGGGAAAAGTGCCAGAGGTGCTGGTCCCTCCCGGAGGGAGACCATAGCCCATAGGAGGTTGAGCATACGGATGAGAAAGGGCTCCAACGATACCGTCGGCGGAATGAGATGCCCCTGGGGCATTAGCGCCTCTGGGCCTGGGGAGGTCAGGAAGGACAGTATAAATATAACCAGATTGAGCGTAGATCAGGTCATATTTCAAGGCTATTTGGAGGGCGGCTTCTTCGGTTTGAGGGAAATGAGAGGCGACATCTTTGCCGATGGGAGCTAAGAGAGTGTGAAAGAACCAGTCCATATAAACCCAATCTTCGAAGGGGGGAGCTTTACATAAGCTTCGTCTTCTTCACCATTCCTGGAAATCAGTGGAAAGGCAGGTCGAAGAGGTTTTCTTGAAATAGGTCAAAAGCTCTGTACTAGTATCGTATCGGAGAGGGAGCTGGAAATAAGATAAAAAGGCTTGGGCAATGGTCGCAAAGGTGGTATGGGAAGAGGTGGCTTGGTCAACATACCATTTAGAAGCTTCGCCAGTAAGCGTGCATTGTAACAACCGAAGACAAATGGAATCATCAGTAATGGAATTGGAGGAACACCACATGTGGAAAGATCGGACATGGTTGGTTGGATATTCTCCAGCAATGCCTTTGAACTTAGGGATGTCGGAGGGGAGCTTGGTTGGCATAGCAGGCCAACCAACATCGTGGTGGATAGGGTCATTGATCAACTGATTGAAATCATGGAGGCTGAGGCCTGCGATGTACGGTAGCAAGGGTGCAACCGAGGTAGTTCCTGTGGCGGTTTCGCTAGTAGTAGTTCCGGCATTAGGGCGGGGAGCACCGCTAGCATTAGGCCCTGGACCAGACATAGTGAAGGGGACAGGGGGAGAACCGGGAGTAAAAGGAGAACCCAATGAATCAAAAGAGGAGTCGGAATGCAGACTCGGAGGAGGACTGGCTCGACGACGGCGGGACGGAGCAGGTCGATCGACCGGAAACTGAGGGTGAAGGCCAATAAGTCTCCGGGAAGCACACCTTGGGGGCACAATGATGGAAACACAAACACGGCACGAGGGGAAGAAGAATGACCGATAGAGGCATGGAGGTGCAGAATCAAGTGATTACAATGTCGAAAACAAGGTCAAAAAGGTGCAGTGTCAATTGATTTTAAAGTTTTTCCCTGGCGGTGTAAACCAGGCTCTTCTTCGCTTAGGGTGAGTGTGTGGTGTGCGTTAATTTTAATTTTTAAACCCTTTTCGTTTTGAGAGAAAGAGAAAAAGTGTGTTGCATAACTGAAAATAATGCTGCAAAAATAGTATATAATGTTGAAATAACAGAAAATTAACAGCTACGAGTGCATCAATTCAACCCAAAAAGGCGGGTCTCTCAAAACTAATCTAAAAGAGGGAAAAAATCTAGTCAAAACACACTAAAAAGAGGCCAATATATCTAGGGTTGGAAGGGACAGGGATCTAAAGGGGGAAAGCTGCTGAAAAGAGGTGCAGATCACAGCCAAGAGGCAGGGGCAAGGTGGCTGGAAAAAATGAGGAAATCAGCAAAAATCAGACAGGGCAAGGAGGAGGCCCTAAAATCAGATCCAAAAAAATCTTCAGGAGGTGATTTGAAAGGGAGAAGAGCTGATTAAAAGAGGTCTAAAAAGGAGGTATCAGATCTGGAAAAAGGGGGGCTGAAACTCTGAAAAAAATAGACCTGAAACAGATAAAAACTCTTCCAAACAAATTGGTGGGTACTGAAGCCCTAGGGGGCTATTTTCCCACTTATATGAGAAAAACAGATCAGGACCAGGTCGAAACGGGCTAAGACAAAGGCTAGAAAACCCTGACAGAAGCTTCAGAAAAACCCAGAAAAATTGCAAAAAAACAGCAGAAAAATTGGCAGGTCGCAGGTTCTGACCTGTTTTCTGTGCAGGTCACAGAAAATGGGCTGAAAAGTGCGACCTGGAGGTCCAGGTCGCAGTTTATGGGCTGAAAAGTGCGACCTGAAGCTCCGAGTGTCTCGGCGGCAGATTTCCGGAAATTTTGTCATCTCAGTTGCGGCTGATGTCTGTCACCTGTGCAGTAGGGCCAGAAACACGCGGAAGTTAGAAATTTTAATTTTTTAGGGTTTTATAGGTGAAAAAAAACATGAAAATAGGAAAAAATGAAAAGAAACCCTAGGGTCTGAAGTAGCTGGATATGCAGGAATATGAAAAATGACAGCGGTTGTAATTGAAAACCCATGTGGAGTTGCCAATTGTTAGTATGAATCCTTTGTCGAAGTGTACGAAAAAATACCACTTTAGCTACGCATAACTAATAGCCCTAACATCAATTGTGGCTGCCAATATCTTCAGATCTGTAGTTAGTTGATCAAGACAAGAGCTGCAAAAAACCAGATCTATGCATAGAAAGACATTAAGCAGTAAAAAGAAGGGTTTGCTCCATATATCCAATAGACAAGACAAGAAAAATTTTTGAAAGAATTTTTTGTATTAAGGGCACCTGGGAGGAAAACAAGAAGATGTTTCCAATTCTCCTCAATGGGATGGGTTCTTGGAAGTTCTCAGCACTTCAGATATAGCATTTCTCTCTCCTGTTGGTGTAGAAAACCCAGACAAAGATAGAACTCAAAGGGAGCTCACACAAAAAATAATGGAAAATATGACAATGATAATGGCTCAAAGTCAGACCAAGAGTTTAGATTCAGAGTGATCTAATAGGCAAAAAAATGTGAGGAATGGTAGGAAAAACCCTCCTATTTATAACAAAATATTGGGTCATTCTAGATCTTGGTGTATGATTAAAATAATATTAACTAGATCTAGATCCACCTTTTATGGAATATTTTATTATATTTGTTGGAGGGAAAAGGTATTTGACTTGGGTCAAATCCCTTTATTTGTAAATAATAAATAAATAAATGATTTATTTATCATTTTAAGGAGGTGGTTAAAAGATAATCAAATAAATAATGATTTATTTAATTATTTATGGGTGATTTAGTCATATTTAACAAGGAATGTTATTTAAATAAGGTTTAAATAATTATTCCTAGAAAATAATAAGATAAATAAAGATTTATCTAATTAATTTCTTTGTTTTGGGTTAAACATGACCAGGAAAATCAAACAAATATAGGTTTGTTTAATATTTCCTTTTGGGGTTTCCCGTTTAGACCATAAACAACCTAATAAATGTGTTTTATTAAGTTATTTTACATAGTGAAGGCAATTTTACTTAGGGTAAAATTGGTCTTACATGGTGTACTTGGGTCCATCTAATGATAGTAGCTTAGATGACCAAAAAATGGTGTAACAGCTAGGGTTTTATTGGATTGATGTCATATTGTCATGGGTGGATTTCAGTCACAAGTATTCTATTATGACATGACAAGATGGTGATGAAGGAGATGGAGAAGGAGACTATACTAGAAAACACCTAAGGAGTTGAGGATACAATATGATCATCAAGAAAGAAGACGAAGGAAAACTAGATTACAATAGAAGATCAAATATCAAGACCACATGAAGAATATATCTGATTCACATCCCTTTGGAGGGAAGATATGAAGAAAAAAGCATATCTCTCATGAAGATAATATATTGAATACATATTTTAATAAATAAAAAGAAACAATAAGGACAAGTTGGCACTACACATCATGACGCAGTCCATGCCATCTGTTATCACTATAAAAAATTTCTAAAACTTGGTCAGTTACACCTATTACTAAGTGATAATTCTAAGATAAGGTTAGAGTAGTTTTTATATTTTTTAAGGTCTAGATCATGAGTTAAAGATCTCATTCCATCACCAAACAATGTTCATCAACCTTGTTTCATTCTTCAAAGACCTTATGCCATGTTTTAAAACCCATCTTTAAAGTTTTTTTTGAAGATTCGATGAATAAGCCACAAAACCACGTTTTCATAGTGCGCTCAGTGTAAAAAATTGATTCTGTGCTACGAAAACGCTGGTTATTTCGTAGCGCAAATAACCGAATTTGCAAAGCATGCACTACAAAATTGGGGATTCTCATTTTTGTGTCTGAGCTATCACATCTATCAAATATAGTTAAATTTTTCATCATTAGGTGTCATTCACGAGTTCTCATTCACGCATGCAACCATTTATGATAATTATTAGGGTTCTTTTGTCATCGATTAGGGGCCAGATTGTCATTGGTAATTTAAAATTTGAAACAGTTGGCCATTTTCGACTTCATTTGTCTCATGCAAGAGAAATAGTACATGCATGCATGTTTTTGTTTTGGAGAAGCAATTAGTGGTGAAGGATCAGAGTTCACTAAAACTATATTTCAAACGAGGCAAAACTAAACTCATTTATCAAGTGAGGCTGCTCATTCAACAATTATTTTCAAAATTTGCTATCAGGTGAATTTGAAATTCAATTGTTGGTGTAAGCAGGATAGTTATTCAATCGAGGAAGAATTCTTATCAAGCGAGGCTGAATTAATTTATTAAGCGAGCTGGTTCGTTCAACAGTCTGATTGCTAATTTGCTAATTTGATGAAGACACAAGGTTTTTAGAGGGATTCTCATAGATTTATGAAGATACAAGGTTTTCAAGAAGATCATGGCTAAATAAAGAAGGAGTCATAGGTCTAGTCATTTCCTAAGAATAGAACCTGAAGGTGTAGAAGCCCTTACAAAAGACAAGTCTACTAAAGAAGCCTTTAAGAAGGTATTTTGCTGGAGGTTTTGTGAAAAACTTCAAGGAGGGCACACTCAAGTCACCAAATAATTTGCCACAAACTTCACAGGTTCAAACTCAAGGATTGGATTCCTAAATTTACCAACTTCCCCTGAAGTGATATCAGCAGTTATAGAAATTCCGAGAGGAGAAGATAGGTGGTTTAAAAATTTCAAGTTTGACATGGTACCCTGCAAAATCTTTCTAAAACCAGAGTTTTCAGAGGTTGACTTGAACAAAGATGTGCCAAGAAACTATGTCAAAGATACATTTTCCAATTTTCTCTACAATATTTAGAGGTACTTCACTTGTGAAGGGAGATACCACAAGGTGTATACTTATCACTTTAAACTTTTTCTTCATTTCACAAGGATAATATCTCTAGATTTGCCTTTTTATCTTTTCAGAAGTTTGGCTAAGATGTCTGATAAGGTACAAATGAAATTTGAGTCATGTGAAACTTCATTATTTCATCATGGCTTGGTTAATTTAATATTCTTGCATGAGTTGCAGAAATCAAACAGAGATTGAGCTGAATTCCTCTTTTTGAGTAGAATTGGGATTGAAGGAACAAGTGTTAGTCCTCAAGCTAAAGAAAAAACTCCATCAAAGATTACTTCCCCTGTAGAAACAAAGTCAAGAAGATTTGTTAAACTCAAGCCTCGAAAACAAGTTAAAGAACCAATGATAGGAACAACACTGAAAATCCAAGATACTACTAAATCCACACAGAAGAATAAAACTCTAGTTAAGGAGACAATTCTAGAGCAGTCAACTAGCAAAATAGATCAATTAAGGTTGACTAGGAGTCAAAGGTTGAAGGAAAAAGGTAAGGCTGTAAGTACAGAGGGGTCAAAAGCTAATTTTAATGATATAATTCAATCTATTGACATTGCAGAGTCACCCCTAGTGCAAGCAGACTTCATCAAACTGGATATAGGTGGTAGAAAATCAAAGAAATTGAAGACATCCAAAAGGTTGGAGTTTCAAGATGATGTGGCAGAGTTTATCTTTAAACCCAGAAAACCCTCAACTAGGCACTTCAAGAAGTTGAAGCAGTCATACATAGAAAAAGATCAAAAAGGAGGTGAAAGTGCTAATGTTTTTGAAGAAACCACAACTATATCTTTTTCAATGCCTGAAGAATATAGAAACAGGGTTTTCAATATTCAGAAGGAAAAGAGCAGCTATGAATATGTCAAAGAAAAAATTAGATTGGAAAATAATGAGATTTATAAGTTGAAGAAAAAGGTGAGAGTGCATGTAGAAGAAAGGACAAACTTTGAAAGGATGAAAGGACTGTGGGAGTTGGAGAAAAATCCAAACCCTGAATTAATTGATAGTCAAGCTCAATTCTTCATATGGACCCTACCTGCAATCAAAGAAGAAAAATTCATTAGGATGGTCAATACCAAGCTAAGGGCAAACAATAGAAAGGTTAAGAGGAGAGTTGAATATTTGGAAATATAGATAGCACTATTTTAAGATCAACCACAGCTAAAATAAGTGCAAACAGTAAGTGTCATCCTTTAACGAATTTTTGCGGTTATATGAATATATCTCATTTTTGGAGCTGTTTAAAGATGATGTTATGGGTTATGAAGGTTGATATACACCTGAAAACATAATATTAAAGTGGTTGAAAACTAAATTTTTGGAAAGAAGCTGTGAAAGGTGAAGACTCAGTAGTTTCGTAGCGCGCTATGAAACTGCTGTAGGATGCAGTTTGAAATATTTTTGCAAATTTTCAAACGTGACAAGGGTTTTTTGTTGGGATTTGATGCTGGTGGAGGTATATGGAGAATACAAATGAAGATCCAGAGGGTTGGCACATGTAAAATGGAGGTTTGAAGTATGAGTTAAAAAGGAAAGGTCTGCGCTACAAAAACAACAGACTTAGCAGTTTCGTAGCGCAGTAGTATTGATACTTGTTACACCATCTTGGAGGTTGAGATTTTCACAGCTGGAAGGTCAAATTCAAGTGAAAATAATTAGACATTTGCCACATGTTTTGAGCACCAGTTCTTCAGCAATGGATTCGAATGGACAGAAATGAAGCTTTCAGCTATTATACAGGAAACATGCTCCTATTTTTCCGGAATAGATAAGAAGTAGGTTGATGGGTCTAACAACAGCAAGATGAGCAACATCATGGTCGAATTCTAGCTATCAAGCATAGTTTTAAATGATTAGATAAGGTTGTTAAAGGTTGTTAAGATGTAATAAATAGTGCTTTAGTTCTAGTTGTATTAGGACTGTAAAACAGATAGTTTTACTATCATTTTATAAATGAATGTGTTTAGAAGTTGATAGGTGTCAAATTTGAATTTTTTATCAAATATTTAGAAGGAATCCAAAGATGTAATGATGAATCTATAAGAGAGAAGAAATCGAAATGTAGAGGGTTGGAATTTTCATTGAACAAGCATACCTTTTGTGATATCAGAGAACTGTGTTTTTATCCTAATACAGAGAGTTTTGTTTCATTACTCGGGATTCAGAAGGGGTTATGGATGTTTGATTGTCTCATTATGTTTCTCTTTAAATTACTTGCAGTGGCATGAATTTATATTACTTAGAATTCACTGAAGGTGCTCTAACTTCCTATATATGTTCATGAACTATGTTTATCCTCTGCCCTATTGTTATATTGATGCATTTAAACCTTGAAATGCCCTGACTTCCATATGAAACTGATATTTATGTTTTGTGAAAGCACATTTGACTCCATTTACCCAATATATGCTTGTTGATTAGCAGTACAACCAATTATTCACTTTATTTAGTTTGTTCACAGAGTTAGCCATCTGATCTTTATTTGTAAATCATTAACCTATTGAGAGAGCCCTCTCAGGTTGAGGAGGCTAAGCCTCAACTAAAAATTTGGTTTGAAATAGTTACCCAGGATCTCGTTGACTAGAATCCTATCAAGGTCTGATTTTGAGATAACACCATCAATGTCAAGTCATGTCCGGTCACGAGTCATTATTTTCCAAATAATTTGTGGATTATGTAAATTCAATATTGGAGAAATGTAATGTAAATTGGATTTCCGAGACTCATCCATTTAATACAAAAGGTCACATAGGAAGTTGAAAGGTCATTGAGAAGTCAAACAATAATAATGGTAGTCCAAGAGTCACAAAGGAGGTGAATGGTAATCCCATTTTTTATATATACACCCTCATTTCTCAAGTAAAGGACTTTTCACCTTGCCTCCTCTTACCACACAATAGAGAGGAAGATATTTTTTTGGAGCGAGTGTCTGCTCTAATTATCCACCGTTGGGGCTAGTGGTGTTTAGTGTCTTGATGTATCTTGGAAATTTTACTTAATTCAGGATACTTTCATGCATATGTCATGAATATTGTAAGACTATTATTTGAATGTTTTCGATGTATGTTTTTTTCATCTGTACCAAGGAAATTGAACTATTTTGATGGCTTTGGTACTTATCTTTTTGAAGGTGTGTTGTATTTGGTTTAAAAATCATTGTTTCCTTGTGAACTATTTCACTTGTTGGTCAATAGTTCATTCATATGTATATGCTCGTGTGCCTTTTTCAGATTACTACTATTACTTGTATTTAAAGGGCCCACTTTTCTCTCACATTTCGGTAGAAGGAACTCAGTACATTCTGCATCTAAAAATTTCACAGGGCATACTAACATGTTGATCCAAAAGTTCTTGTGTATTACTCTCTTGTGCTAAAATTTGTATTCAAGCAAAATCTATAAGAATATATGGCAGCTAGGACAATATTCTGGATGGGGCTCCTATTCCAAATGGTGTGAGGTCTAATTGAGACTTCACATCATGGATACCGCATCGGTTGATGGATTTCCAGCATCGTCAACAAAAAATTTCTAGAAGGAGGGCTAGATGACAAGTTGTGCCCATTGAGTCTGTTTGAATCTATATCTTAAATGGATCATCCTGAAATCATACTCCTAGGATTGTTTTCTAAACTATCCCCTTATAAAATTTTAATCCCTAGCAGGCCTCTTTATCATTTTTCTCAATTAAATTTTCATGGTGAGGATGGAACATCCATAACTGAGCACATCTCCAATTTTCTTAAATTTTGTGAATATTACAAAATTGATGATGAATATTTTTCATGTGTTTCTTTCTTCCTCACCCTTGAAGGTCGTGTTAATCAATGATGTCATACCTTACCATCTACTTCCATCCATTATTTTAATAATTTCCTCAAGGAGATTCATCAATCCTTTGATAGATATGATTATCGAGATGTTTATAAAAGACTCAATTAGCTAAGAATGAAGCCTAATGAATCAATTGACTATTTTTTTAATCGATCATTCAAGCTTGCATTGGTAAAATGGGAGAGAAATTATCATTGTTCCGAACTCTCCACGTGGCCAGTGCCTTCTAGAAGATTCCATGTGTGTCAAACTTCAAATCCAAGTGTCCATATAACACCTCTAAACTTGGAAACATGTCTTGTCTATTATTAGAAAGTCATTGATTGAGAAACTACCTTCAGTTGCCCCATAAATTGAGCACATATCCTAGTTCTTGGGAAGGAAGAATTTTGGTAAAGAAATGTTGTGGGATTCTCAATTGAGAGAGTGAAAGAAGTGATATGGTGCTGGTGAGATTTTTATTGTGATGAGGCTGGGATGAAGCTGGAGCTGGTGACATCAAATAGATCATTGGTTGTAATCTCCCCCTTCTACTCTCTAATAAATATTGCTGTTCATTTTCCCATAAATGTATTTGTTTATGTTTCTATTTCTCATGAAATGGACTCTTGAATTATATATATGTTTCATGTTCAATCGATTTAACTTATTAAGATAAATAGGCATCTGTAAATTGCAATCTCTTTGTTGTTCTCTGTTTATACTTGCAAGAATCAATCTGGTGATCTAAGTTGGATTGGAGGCTACAGCAAAAGAGACAGAATGAGAATAGGATTCACTTGGATAACAAGTAGGTTATTCTATCTTTATGTATGTCTATTTATTCTTGGAGAAAGTGATAAAAAAGTCTTTAATATGTTGTTCTAAGTTCCTAGCACCACACTTAGGGAATTTCACTTATTCATAGATCATAATTTTGCATAACAAATTGGTGACTCCACTGAGAATTTTATCTATCATTCCTGGTGTTTTTTCCTTTTCTTATCCACCCAATAGCATCTACTTTCAGTTATTAGACTTTTGAATCAAATAATTTCATTGGAAGTGTGTTTTATAGCTTTCATTTTCTATCACTGTTGTGCCCAACGCACTATTGGTCAAGACATAGAGCAGTGAAATGCATTGTCTCCCACTCAGGGGTGCCCTACAATGCACTGTCTCCCTTTAGAGACTACGTTTCCCCCTTAGCCAACAAAATTCCATTTGAATTTTTCATTTCCATCATTCTCAGCCATTTGTCTGTTTTGTTTTGAATTGCCTGATACCTCCTAGAGACTAGTGGATTTGCCTAATTCTTCCTCCTTTGAAAAGTCAGTTTTTTATTTAAATGTTTTTCTTTATCATTAACAGATAAAATTCAAATTATTTTATTTCTGAATTAGATCCATTTGTTTTTGTAAAGAAAATTGTCGTTAAATTCTTCGTTTCCTGTAGGAAAACTTGTAGTTTCATTCTTCGTTTTTCCTAAAAGAGAAATTGTTGTTAAATTCATCATTTCTCAAAGAAGAAAACATTTGATTTTGCTGATTTGATGCATACAGTTTCCTTTCTTGCATTCACATTAAGGGGAATGAAAAGAAAAACCTGCGTTTGAATATAGTGAATTGTGTGTTTTTCATAGGAATAAGTTAGGAAAGTTTCATATTAGTTTGTTCTCTTTGTTGTTTGATCTCAAAACTAGTTGCTCTTTCCCTTGGTAGCTAAAATTTTCATTGAAAAAGCTAAAATTGAAAATTTTTCTTATCATTTTAGTTTTCATTTTAGGAATTTATATCACATCACGTGGTGAACCTCAAAAGGAAACTTGATAAACAAGATCAACTTAAAATTTACATCAATTTACCAAAGAAAGCATTGGAACCATAATGATAACATTTACAAGGTCTAGGCTAGAGATGTGTTCCAACTGTTACAGGAAAAATGACCTCCTCAACAGATCAGAGGAGAAGGTTGTTGGGGTCCTGTGATTTGGCAGATTGGCATTCCAAATGACAAGGAAAAATTAGAACCACTTTCGAATCCTAGGATCTATCCCTCCTGGATTCAAATAGGGATCTCTCTATATGTGTTTTGAATGATATAATTTTAAAGCTTATGATATGATATTAGGCTAGTTATGAAGTACAAGGGGTTTGTCTATTTGTTTTTGGTTTGGAATCATTAACTGAGAAGGTCATGTGAATTGAAGGAGGAAATAAGTGGAAGGATGTTTCAGCATGGGAAGATAGGTAAAAAAAACAGTGCTAAACCATTGGGCTATGGAGTCATAAAAGGGTTTACTTGCACAGCAACTATTCAAGGGTTTTCATAGCGAAAGTCATCTATATCATAAAATCTTTTAAGTTGAGTTTGTGGTATGGGACATTAAGAAGTGTGGTGAAAGAAGAAAACATAGAAGAAAACAAAGGGCAACATAAGATCAGGTAAGGACTTTATCCTTCTTTTGACATACTCTCAAGGGAAAAACATTCAAGATAAACATAAAAAGTAGCTAAGATCAGGTAAGGACTTTTAACCTAGCCTGCTTTTGGCATACTCTTAAGGGAAATATTCAAAATAGTTATTTAAGACTAAACAAGGGATAGGGCTAACCATAAAATTCCTTGATTAGGAAACTACTTAGCATGCAGTGAAAAGATCATTCAAGAACAACATCTCAAGTTCTACTCAGCAAGACATGGGCTCACCAACATTCCTTGACTGGTTATACTCTATTGGTTCATACTCAAACACATATTTAGAAGAAAACATACAGATAAAGCTTATCAGTTAGAATGAGGGTACTTTAGAAGTAAATCCTAATCTATATTTGTTGTTCTTTATCAGAGAATATGAACAAAGTGAAAAACAAAAGGAGAATAACAATTACAGTAAGAAAAACAATCAACAATAATATAGACTAGGATCCTGTGAATATGCTTGTGTATTTGATGTGAAAAACCAGTTACATAATTTGAATCTAATGGCTTTATACAGTCCAATACTTCTCTTCCTAGCCTACTATATTACAACTACTCAGCAACTCTTACTCAATAACAGTTCAAACAATTAACAATTTTCCAACCCTTTACAATGAGTTTTCTATAAATACATATAGGTGAGAGAGGAAGAGTGTTGAAGGAAATATCATAGATGTCATTTAAGACAGAGGGGAAGAGGTATTCGAATGCTCGTTCTTCTTAATGACCATTGCATTAACTGACTGTACCGATTTAGCAGTTTTTCTGTCTTTGAGGCACATCCAGTAGGCTGGTAATAACTCCGAAGTGTGTTCTTTGAGGATAACTGTGGCCGAAGTACTCTGTTTGACTTATAAAACAAGTAACTGTCATATTTCATTTCTGAGGCCTCCCATGACTGTGCAATAACTGCTCTGATAGTTTTAAAGAGGTTTTGTCATTAGGATGGTTGTCACAGTGCCTTTGAAAGATGAAGTAGACTTCAAGTGACCTTAGGGGTTTCTGAGAATGAAATAGCCTCACTAATGTGTCCTTTGGAGGCTTTCTTTGGCTAATTTTCTCTCTTAAACACTTTAATCACTGATTTAGGTTTTGATTTGTGCTTTAGGCTTCATTAGACCTTCTTGGATCATCTTTAATCTTTGTCTGATATCTATGTATAGGTGGTTGTGCTAGACGGTTTGCTTTGTAACCAATGCCCATGACGCATTGATTTAAAACTTTGGAAATTCAACCCTTTGTGAACTTTTTTTATTTTATTTTTGTCCGCTGAGGATCGTTACCCTTGGCCCTACAATTGGATTTTTGTTGTGGGATGGATTTATAACTCAACCACCATGAAAACCTGCAACAAACATTAAACATATTATATAAAATCTGCGTGGGGGATGAACTGCTTTAGAGGGTGTTGTGGAGGTAAATCCCCTTTGCAGACAGAGGTGATCCCTACTAGCCCAGACCGGGTCTAGCAATAATCGTTCATGCTATAGTGCAGGTTCCTAATTGCAAATAAACCAACTAGCGATGAAGGCTTACCTGGAATCCAACGCTATCGCTCATAGAGAAAGTGGTGCTCCCATTCCTTAGCTCCGGCAGATCACAATCCTCACGATCTCCGTGATCGGACACCTGCACACCCAAGAAAAAAAACAAACGCAAGCATAAAATCCAATATATGCAACTATATGTCAGTCATAGAAGACATAACTCATCATCATAATCAACAACAAGAGTGGAACCATAACCAATAGTCTCTTATCATTAATCAATCAAAGAAGAATACAACCATAGCTCTGACGTTGAAATTATCCTTTGGAGGGTCACCAGCGGAACACGTCTCGACAAAGCCTTTCGGGGATGAGACAAGCTTCTCTCTTCGGATGTCTCGAAAATAATCTCCTTGCTTAGATTTGGCCTTAAGGGAATGAATCAAGGCTCTTGCAGCATAAGGCTCTTGGGAACTTGGAGACTAGTTTGCAAATGAGATGAGAAAGCTTTTATAGATGGAGGAAGGGGAGTTGGGATCCCTATAATCATGGGATTGGCCCTATCTTCAAGGAAGCTTCCATGAGAGGTAGCAAACCACTTCCTCTACATGGAGATCCAGAGCCAAACCTCCCAACTCAAATTAGATACTAGTTCCTCGATCAGTTAGGACGAAACTTCCGCCATTTATTTTAAAAAAAACAGTCCTTAAAATGGCTGGCGCGAGTGCGAATTTGGGACAGAGTGCCAATTGGCGCGCCCTCTTTGAAGGATTTCCCCCATTGGCGTATGTAATGAACTGGATACCCTCGCCAATGCAAAAATGGGTGTTTTTAGGGTTTTTCACAAGGAGCTATCTTCAGGGAAATGAGAGTACATGTTTAAGGGAATGCCATGAAAGTGTTTTCAAGTTATGTCACTGCTCACAGGTCATGAAATGAGCCCTCCAATTGTGTGGGATGGGGAATTGCAGGGACGGTGACAAATTGTTGTGTAATAGATGCCCCCTAAAGCATGAGGCCCGAGAGAGAGAGAGGGCTGAAATGCTTTACGAGAACGTGTCCAACTGAAAACACCCCCGTCGGAAAACCTGCGTAGAGAAATACAACTGATATATCAAATATATGATATATACATGGTATGGGCGTAGCCATCCATAACAGAGTATACAATAATCTAGATCCAAGGCATGGATGCAACCATCCAGTGAGGATCGATAAATAGACTCAGGTATGGTCACAACCATCCAATCAGTGAGTCATGTAACTAATCATGATAATCCACAAAATCGTAGTCTGGATCATAACAAACAAGAATACAGGGTCTTGCGCTCCATCTCGACCTGAACAAAGTACAAGTTCAAGCATGCGAATATGTGAGCTGAAGTCGAACATGCAAGAACATCACCTAATTGCCAGCCAATGATGAAAGCTGTTAACAGACACGAGAGGTACCACCATTAATGCTAATGGTCCTCAAGGTACTACAGGTACAATATACGACATGTGAACAATGAGCTGATGTCGAACACCCGCAGAATCACTCGATCGCAAGCCAATGATGAAAACCTCACGTTGAATGCGAAGAACCTACCATTGAGGCATGCAGGCTCCAAGGTACCAGAAGGGAGTCTCTAGATCAGCTTCCTGGATAATGAGCTAAAGTTGACAGGAAGTGACCTTGATCGAAAGTGGGCCATAGTGTTTCCCACATCATCGACACGAGACAGAGGAACATAATGTTTTTGTGAATCAGGATCAGATGAGAATCAGAGGAAGGTTGATACTTGCAGAGGTCAACTTCTCTTGAACATATGGCAACACGATAGTGAGTTTGGCAGTATTTGATATCAACGGATCAGAGGTCATGGCGACAAGGAAAAGAGCAGATGAGAGGTCAAAAAAGATCACCCAAACCCATGGACGAAAGTGAAAAAACGAGATGAGATGTCCCCAACCCAACACGAATACAGACAAGTGTCATGTTCAAGAGCGACATACTGCTGACAGGACAATGATTGTGGTTCCATTTTCCCCACCATTTCTGGTGAGTACCTCTTTATTTTTACACAAGCTTGAAGAGGATACCATATGCTTGCTGTATAAGTCCATCCTAGTACATTTAACGAGCCCTACGAAGGAGGAACTCGAACATCGTCATTTCGACTGAATCCAATGTCATCAGGGTTTAACGACTCTGACAAAGGAAGAACTTGACGTCTTTTCATATTTATAGAGTCTGAAAAGACAGCGGAAAATTAAACACCAACGGTCCTTTTTCGTAAATAGTTCCTAAGATCTGAAAAGGTAGAAAACTATGTCTGAGAAAACCTCCTAGTCGCGATAGGCTAGGGTATTCTTTTTTTGTAAATAATCTATCCCAGCCCGAAAAAGGGGTAAACGTATACTGGGTAGATGTCGTTTTGTGGCCACTTTAACGAGATCGAAACGACAAGGGCCTCGGCAATCTTTTCATGTTTAGAGAGTCAGAAAAGAGCTGAAAGATGACTCCACCTGGAGGAACGAGTGGTATAAAGGGTAGCTACTGATTCCGGTGATAGTGGAACTCCTCTGAACAAGTAAAGGTTAAGAGGCTGGCTAACAAAAACCACTCATCGCAGCGATTCCTCAGGAATGGGTAAGACAACCAAGTGTAGGCATATGATCGGCCAAGCAGATGGTGATGATGGAATGAGAAAACTAAAGCTCATCTGGCAAAACAGGCTGATAAAATGGAAATCACAAGAGGTAAAACGGGAAAGGTTTCATTTTTACACAAGCTTGAAATCAGGAAACTCTTCTTGAAGTTGGTTTCATTTTTACACAAGCTTGAAACAAAGATAAACTATGCTTGAAACCAGTTTCATTTTTACACAAGCTTGAAACGAAAACAAACTATGCTTGAAAAAGTAAGCATGCCCCCCAACATGGTGACTCAATTCGAGGTGCATGCCCACCAAGCTTCAGTCCATATGAAAGGTAGATGGAGTGAAGGTTCAAGTTACAATACCAAGAGAAATACTCGACTGGGATTTTACGAGATCTCATCAAAGACTCGAATTGAACGGGAACATGTTTCATTATTTTAACAAGGTTGACACATTAAAAGAACTATCCTCGGGACACCTTGTTTCATGGTTTAAGGAGCTTGGCACAAGACAAGGAACTCTGCTCTGACAACCTTGTTTCATTTTTTAAGGAGCTTGACACAAGAAAAATGAACTCTGCTCCGATGACCTCATCATAATGAACAAGTCATCGCTTCCAAGATTTTCCCATCCGATGGAAGGAAAACATCTTAGAAGTCTGGACCCAATGCCCCCAGCACACTATGCACGATGGCACTATCACTGGGTACAGGCATAGGGTAGGTAGCCACATAGTTGACCTGCGGTGGGGCAGATACAACGGGTGGATAAAAACCAGGAAGGGATGATGGCGGGCCAGCTGCCACATCAGGACCAAAGAATGAGAGTTGATCAATGGTCACGATCCGTCCCTCATGTGGAAAACAGACCACACGAAAAAGGGAGGAGACAAGCGCTCCCATGGAATAGGTTTAATCGCGCCCCAGGAGCAGATTGAAATCCAAGGGGCTTCGAAAAACCATCACATCCATATGGACGGTTTTACCTCCCAAAGTAACAGGTAACCTTGGAAGGATCCCTAACGGTTGACTCGTTCTTCTATTGAACGCCAACAGATTTTGCATAATAGGCGCAAGCGGTGGCGAACCGAACACTTGCCAAGTAGTTGAGGATAAAATACTAACAGATGCACCTTCATCTATAATGGTGCTGGGTATGACCAGACCAAAAGCCTGTACTGTGATCTCGAAAGGCACATAAGATGGAAGGTGGTATCCCGCAAATCAATTCCAATCAAAGGAAGAAACCAAACTACTTGGAGGGGCTACCATCGAACCAAGATGGTCTTCCCCTGGTGTTATGGAAGAAGAAGAAGCATCCTCCATGACCTCCATCTCGAAGGTGGGAGGAGAATCCTCCGGGACCTCCATTACAGGAAGTGGAGGAGTAGCTTCTTGAGGTGTAGGGACAGGAGAATATTTCTCCAAGTTTGAGGAATCTGAAGAAACAAGAAGAACCTGAGGGATTTGAGGTCCACTCTCAACGGAAAAGACCTGGTGCACCATAGAAGGGGCCAACTCAATTGATCCCACGACCAAAGGCTGGTCAGGGATGGATTCATGAATTTGAATTTATGGGGGAGCAGGATTGACCAAGGATGACTCTTGACCAATCGTGGCATCAGCTGGTAGAGGACTAAAAGACATCTGTTTGTAACCAGCGGGAAGGCATGGTGTAGAAATAGTCGGGTTGTCCAACACTCACTTGGCTTCATCCATATAAGGACAAAGGTGAATGGCATGGTGCCCTTCACACAACTTATAGGGATTGGTAATCTTACCCTACTTCTTAAGAGCCTTACCAGCACCAGCTAAAGACGTGCCCCCAACTTGACTCCCAAAAGCCAAAGGCAACGGCGGGCGACCATTGGACCATACTTCGAGCACCTTGGGAATGCCAGCGCAGTCTCAAAGAAGATGGTCTCCCCTGCACAACATGCAAGGGAACTTGACTTTCCATGGAGGGTTTGGAGTTTTATCGACAGAAGGCTTCTTAGGTGCAATAGCCACAGAGCTAGCCTCTCCTTTATCGGACTTCTTCTTCTTTGTCTTCTTCTTCTTCTTCTTAGCCACTCGGTTACTCAAATCCAGACTTTCACTAGGTGAAGTAGAAGAGGAGGATGCAGAAACAGGCGAAGAAGGGGAGAGGTCCACCTTGGAATCAACATGATGTTTTTCAGGTGGAGGAACTGATTGAACAGTAGCCGAAACATTTGGGACAACAGAGGTTGAAAACAACCAAATAGGCAACCCAATAGTTAACCCAGGAAGGGACAATGTTGCCATATAAGGAGCACCAACATTCCCAAAAGGAGGAAAAAGACCCGGATTCCCATCGGAGGGGATTCCTTGGTTGGTGAACTCCGAAAAAGTTGCCATCAGAAATGATCTTCAGAAAAAAACCCTAAGGAAACTAACTTTAACCAAGAATATTTCATGGGCAGTTAATTTTTAAAACATTGAAACAAAAATCTATTGTTTCATATTTTAAGAGTTGTGAAATAGGCAAAAGGTGACTCTATCACTTTCAGATTGGAAACAAGCGTGAAAGGACAAGTGCTTGATGACCTTTTCAAATTTAAAGAGTCAGAAAAGATCGAAATGACTGCTCAGGAATACTAGGCAAAGGGTGTACCAAATAACTGTGAACTGCAATATTCACCGTGGTTTCAAAAAGAAAGAGAAATCAACCAAGGACTTAACATACGTGCAGGCAATCTCCCCGAATGATGTGTCCGGCGTATCACGGGTATAGGGCGGCAGACTTGACTTCCTATGGATAAAGGATAGAAACCTAGTGGGGTCTCCCTTTATATACGTGACGGTACGGGGAACACAAGTCCGTACTAGTGCTGTCTAAATCCAAGAGGCGAACGATAGCTACTAGGTTTAACGACGCCGGAACACGTCTCTAACCTAGACCTCTAAATGTTTTGTTAATGTTTGAATGCTTCCTTAGGTAAATTGAGTAAATTTTATGGTTGATATTCAATTATGTTTCAGTTTCAATGCCCTAGCATATGACATATGACAATCTCCTGTATGCAGCTATATAAGAAAAGAAAACTTTTCAATTCGATGAATGTTATCTAGTTAAGGGAATAGCTTCAAACAACGATGCAATAAACAACAACACTGAAAATGAAACTTTTCCAAACTAGATGACTTTCACTATCCAAAATTAATTTCAAACATTCAACGATGCAAACAAGGCAATGTGATCCATGCAAAATCCTGTTTTTTTTTAAAACTATGCAGTTGTAATCTATGCACAATTTCCTTTTTCTTTTCAAATAAGAATGCACTCAAAGCGATTTCTAGTTTTCAATCGTTAAACAATGTGACCTAAGTTCAATGATGAATCTCAAAAAGTACTTTTCAATGCAATGTGATCTAATGCATTTTAACAAAAAGCAAACTATGAGACAAAAACTAAAAGAACGCAAATCTCCTTAACGAAGGATGAATGCAAAAGAGATGTAAAAAAACATTAAGAATGCAATCATTGTTTCAAACACTTTGTCACGAAATCCCTCAAAAGGTGACAAGACATATGAGGTCAAACACAAAGAGGACTTCCAAAGCAAGAGATCAAAACAAGGCATTCATTTCCTTTTACATCAAAAAATCATGGAGAGAAGACATTTCAAAGAATGAGCAATGTAATCTATGCTCATACAGTGAAAAGACCGGAAGGGAAAGACACACCGGTGAAGGATTTAGGGAAAAATCTCAATTTTCACACACCCTGAAATTGGTCCGACTTTGTCATTGACAACTAGCGCCAACTGGCACGATTTTCTCACTGAAAACTAGTGCCAATGGGAAATTGGCGCGGGTTGCTAACTGACAACAAGCGCCAACACCTGAAAATGAAAAAATAAAGAATTTCTCCCAACCAAGAACAGACTCACCACTTCAAGCAGAATCCAAAACAAACCTAGAAGCAAAGTACTGACCAAAAGAAACTTCCAAACAAGGGTAAAGCCTAGCACCTACAGGAGATGGCGCGACTGTCTGGCTGTAATCTGCGCTAGACAGGGGATGGTGTGAGTGATGAACTGGCAACCCGCGCCAATTGGTGCGACTGTCAGGGTGGAAGCCGCGCCAATCAAGCCAACTATGAAAAGGTGAAAATTCGGAAAAGCAGAGATCAGATATGATCCTCTGGGGTTGAACCAAGAGCCAAACACTCAGAAAAGAGCCAGCCAAAAGAGACGATCAAGCAAGCATAATTGAGAAACAACCGAATAGAAAAGACAATACTCCAAGTGTTCAGTTCATAAACTAAACCGGAGATTGACTGAAGCAACTTTGATCTACTTCGCTAATGCAGAGAAATAGCGTTTCGAAGGCTATCTGGCTAACTTCAGGCTCCGTATATAGGTTATAAAAGAAACAAAAACAAGTTAGATGATCCCCAGTGGAGTCGCCAATTTTTTGTGGAGGTAAATCCCCTCTACGGATAGAGACGATCCCTACTAGCCCAGACCGGGTCTAGCAACAATTGTTCACGCTATAGTGCAGGTTCCTAATTGCAAATAAACCAACTAGCGATGAAGGCTTACCTGGAATCCAACGCTGTCGCTCATAGAGAAAGTGGCGCTCCCGTTCCTTAGCTCTGTCAGATCACAATCCTCACGATCTCTGTGATCGGACACCTGCACACCCAAGAAACAAAACAAACGCAAGCGTAAAATCCAGTATATGCAACTATATGTTAGTCAAAGAAGACATAACTCATCATCATAATCAACAACAAGAGTGGAACCATAACCAATAGTCGCTTATCATTAATCAATCAAAGAAGAATACAACCATAGCTCTGACGCTGAAATTCTCCTTCGGAGGGTCTCCAGCGGAACACGTCTCGACAAAGCCTATCCGGGATGAGACAAGCTTCTCTCTTCGGATGTCTCGACAATAATCTCCTTGCTTGGATTTGGCCTTAAGGGAATGAATCAAGGCTCTTGCAACATAAGGCTCTTGGGAACTTGGAGAATAGCTTGCAAATGAGATGAGCAAGCTTTTATAGATGGAGGAAGGGGAGTTGGGATCCCTATAATCATGGGATTGGCCCTATCTTCAAGGAAGCTTCCATGAGAGGTAGCAAACCACTTCCTCTACATGGAGATCCGGAGCCAAACCTCCCAACTCAAATTAGATAACAGTTCCTGGATCAGTTAGGACGAAACTTCTGCCATTTATTTAAAAAAAAAACACTCCTTAAAATGGTTGGCGCGAGTGCGAATCTGGGACAGAGCGCCAATTGGCATGCCCTCTTTGAAGGATTTCCCCCATTGGCGCGGGTAATGAACTGGCTACCCGCGCCAATGAAAAAAGGGGTATTTTTAGGGTTTTTCACAAAGAGCTGTCTTCAGGGAAATGAGAGTACATGTTTAGGGGAATGCCATGAAAGTGTTTTCAAGTTATGTCACTGCTCACAGGTCACGAAATGAGCCCTCCAATTGTGCGGGATGGGGAATTGCAGGAACAGTGACAAATTGCTGTGTAATAGAGGGCTTTGGCGAAGGCGGAGGAGCTTTGCGGAGAGGTGGAATGCAGGCAAAGGAGGTTTCGATGGCAAAAACCACGAAGACCAGGGTTCAAAACCGAGTTTCGTGGAAAGAACAGGATTGGCGGTTTCAGGAATACCGGAGATGGTATTCACGCGGGGTTAAGGAGTTAAGTGGTATTATATGAAATGGGCACGATACGGTCGAGAGGTCGAGGCGCGCCACAGGAAAAACTCCCTATTTCGCATTGAAAATGGGTTTTAGACCGGGTTGGAGGAATGGGCCCGAAGAAGCTTGTGGGCCGTTGGATCTTGGGGGGGGGGGCATATCAACGGTGGAGATTTGAATAAAACATGATGAAAAGGCCCAGTGTGGTCAGGTGGGACCGCCGGGATTATCTGGGATATTGGAAGAAATATTCATAGCGAGGTAACTTGAGGGTACAGATAGGTTTGTGGGCCGGGTGCCTCCACAGTAAATCTCAGCCGTTAGATGAAGATCTTCTATGGTCAAAAGAGTCAACTGCGAGGGCACTCATAGAGTTAATCCATGTGTTTAAAGTGCCTGCGGGTGGAAGAAGATGGGAATCAACGTGAGTTGTTGGATTGAGGAGATGGACGGCTGGGATTGAATCAGGAGATCAGAAAACAGCGGAGAAGAGGGTCCAGGAAGGAGGAATTAGGAGGAGTGATGTTCCGATGGCCGATGGAGGAGAGTGCAGATCGTCCGATCTGGGGAGAATGAATGGTCTAGATGCGATCAGGGTTTCACATATCGGCGGTGAAAAGGGTCAGGGGACGAGGAAACTAGGATCGCTGAGGAGCGATGCGTCGATGTGATGGAGGGATGCAATGGTCGTCGGATCTTGGGGAATGGACAATCTAGATATTATCGGAGGATCGGCCATCGGAAGAGAAAGGAAAAGGGAAGCAGAACTGTGGAAAGAGTGATTTGCGATGGGAAATTTTCTGATAGTCGTTGGATCTGGCGGACGTTTAACGGCTATTATCAAATCGGGGAATCATCCATCAGCAGGAAGTCTTTGGTAAGTGTCGATCGGGAGGAACCCTGGCAGTGTGATGGAGTGAGGACCGTTGGATCTGTGAGATCAATGGCGTAGATCCCATTGGTGGGGGAAACCATTGCGCGGAGGAAAAATAAAGAAACAAAGGAAAAAGTGCAGAGCGATGCTCGATAGCGCGAAAGGGGCTTAAGGACTGAGATGAAGGTCATGGGTCCCGGTTATATGGAGAAAGGAGCTGAGAAATTAAGCCTATGGGGGCTTAAAGGTCCGCATATGGAAAATTTATATTTCAGGCTAAAATGGGGGTTTTTGAAGGTTTTTAAAGGTTCTGATAAGCAAAAGGAGGGTTTTAGAACCAAATAAAGGGGATTGATATGGTTTTAAAGGGAATTTTGAAGGAAGTAGAGGGATTTTTAATGGGAAAATATGAATGGAAGAGGGCTTAAAAGCAGTTTTCTTCAAGACAATAGCAGGGCTTTGTGAAGACATCAGTGAGATAGATCCATTGGAAAAATGGACACAGCAAGGCTTCAAGAAGTCACAGATTTTGCATTAAATTTGTTTCTTGAAGACTAATAGACCTGTTTTAGCCATCATAGTATATGAAAATTTTATAGATGGCTAACAACAACTCCACATGGGGATGGCAACTCCTTGGAGGTGTCAAGAAATTTAGAAATTTATCTTTGGAATGTAGATCAATGTCCTACACTTTGATAATCCTCTTTCTTCTTTGATCATGCTGCTTGGAAAAAATGATCAACATTACATCATAACAAATCAATTTTCCCCCAACAAATACCTACACAACCTACTTTCCTAACCTTTTTTCTTCAGCAAGGTGCACTTGGACTTGCAAACCATTGACATCAACATTTTATTCTTTTATTGTAAGCAGGAAACTAATATAAATCTACCCTTATAACTTCCATGAGTCCAGATTAAACAGTTGGACTAAAAAATTCTCTACCTAATCTACTATCTGCCAGGATTAAGCTGTCTGACAGATTTCATTCTCTATATTCTAAAACAGAAATTGAAAACATATCCAAACTAGGATTAAGCTGTCTAATTTGATGTGATGGCTATGACATCAAAAACAAACTGCACATAGACATTTATTTGTAGAAAAGTAAAACAAAACTTGGAAGGCTTAAGATCTGAAAACAATGAGAGTCCTTCCTTCTTTCTTTCAGCTCTGATTTTGATCTCTTTGAGCTATCTTCTTCTTCTTTACCTGATTCAATTTTTTGGCATGTTAGAACCAATTCTTTTTCTTCTCTTTGGCTCAGGTTTTGATCTGATCAGAGCCACTCTTTCCTTTGATTCTTTGGTTTAGATTTTAAGCATGTCTGAACCATTATTTTCTATCCTAATCTAATCTACTGAGAAGCCAAGATTAAACAGTTTGGAAAATATTCTTCACTAACCTATCAGCAATAAATTAAAATCTATCTAGTCATGATTAGGCTATATGAATAAATAGTAGTGCTCTTTCAAGTAGTGGCATTTAGGCTTGCACACTTTCAGACTTTTCTTTTCTTTTTTGATATGGGGTTGTACCTTTCTTCTTTTATATCTGCCCTCTTTTCTCTTTTCTATTGTTTTTGTATTTTCATTTTTTTTTCAAAATAAAATAAAACAATGATATTTACAATGAAGAATGAAATATTTAAACTAAGAGTTCAACAGAAATAATGCTTGAGCATCCTGCCATTGACAGGACCCCCAAACAGGTCTGTACCATCCATATCTTGTAGAAAAAATGTGTTATGACCAATGGAAGATTGAATGATGTAAGGGCCTTGCCATAAATTTTCAAACTTGCCATGTTTTCCCTTATCTTATCTCTTGGAATCCCATTTGAGTACTTTGTCACCAATTTTTAAATCACTTGCCTTTGTCCTCTTATCAAACAACTTTTTGATATTCTCTTGTACTTTCTGTGCTTTGTTATAAACTTCTTCCCTGGTTTGCTGAAGATGTATGGTCCTATTTATCCTTCTCATCATGTTATCTTCCTCTGAATGTATTTATTGGACCAAATTCATCACTGACACTCCTAAACTAGTACGAAAAACTACACCTGCTCCATAAACCAACTGATAGGGAGACATTCCAATTGATTTCTTTGTTGTCAATCTATCTGCCCATAAAACATGCACCAACTTGTTGTGCCATGACCTATTATTTTCTTCCAACAGCTTCTTTATTATGTTTATCAGGCTCTTATTTGAAGACTCTTCTAGCCCATTACCTTGAGGGTAATAAGTTGCGGAATGACCAAACACAATCTGATAGCTATGAAAGAAATGAACCGTATTTTTAGAACCAAATGGAGTAGCATTGTCAGTGATAATTTTCCTAGGACAACCAAATCTAGACAGGATATGATCTTCAAGGAATTTTATGATAACTGAGTCTGTGGCATTCCTAGAAGGGATGGCTTCTATCCATTTGGTGAAATAATCAGTGGCTATGAGTATCCATCTATGTTGGGCAGATGAGGCAGGATGGATTTCCCCAATGAAGTCTAGGCCCCACTGTTGAAAAGGAGCCTCAACAGTGATTGGTTGCAAGGGTAAGGGAAGTATTTTTCTCTTGCCTTCAAAGATTTGGCATTTCTGGCAGACAACTATCATTTTATGGACATCTTGAAAGAGGGTGGGCCAATAATAACCAAATCTAAGGATTTTATTAGCACTGGTTTTCCAATTGAGGTGGCCTCCACATTCTCCTTCATAAAACTCATGCTTGATCCTATCTGCATTAACCTCAGGAAAAAATTTAAGCAATAAACCACTGGCATTCTTCCAATATAAACATTTATCTAAAATGTAGTAACTAACAGCCTTTAACTTCAAGAATATTGCCTTTGTTTTAGACAAACCAGGAGGGGCATTGAGATTAGTAAGCACATACAAAATATCAGCATACCAAGATGAATTGAGGAAATGATCCTCAATAAGTGGGGCTGGTAATTCTTCCTACCCATCTAATGCATCTATCATGTTTATATCAAGTGCTTGCAAGTTATATTCAGCCATTAATTGTGCTATGCCTTGACCCTTGATGAGTTCAGGGGGTTTAATTTCCAAATCATATTCCTGTATCACAGCAATCCACTTTCCTCTTTTTCCATCAGGGTCATGTGACAAAATGTCCTTTACCACTACATGAGGCACAAATGCAATAATGTGAGAGTGTAAGATATAAACTCTGAAATCCTTCAAGGCTTTGACCAAAGCATAGACCTATTTTTCCATGATATTATATTTCAGAGGTGCATCTCTTAATGCCTTGCTGAAAAACGCAATTGGTTGCTCTTGTCCTTCTCGATTTTTCTGCAATAGGATAGCGGCCACAGTATGTTTTGATGCAAATGAAAATATGAGGAAGTCTTTAGTGAAATTAGGACTGATAAGAACCGGTTCTTAGGTAAGTACATGTTTGACCAGTTTAAAATATTTCTTTGCTTCTAAGGTCCATTTAAATCCTATCTCTTTCTTTATCATGTCTGTCATGTTCCTAAGGAGTTCTGCCAGGTTGGGTATGGACCTTCTTAAGAAATTAATCTGTCCAATGAAATATTGAAGTTCTTTGATGTTTTTGGGATAACTGATCTGCAATATGCCTTCAACCCTTTTTGGGTCTATTTTAATCCCTTTTTAAGATATGATGTGAACAAGAAGCTTACCTTCTTGGAGCCCAAACAATGTCTTCTTGGGATTCAAGGATAGCCCATACTTTCTACATTTCTCAAAGACCTTTCTTAGGTGTACTAGGTGTTCTTCATCTGTTTTGGAATATACTGTAATGTAATATAAATAAATCACAATGAAGTGGCCTATTTCTTCTGAGAAAGCAATTTCCATGGCTCTTTGAAAGGTGGAACCAACATTCATTAATCCAAAAGGCATTTTCACATACATGAAAGTGCCCCAAGGGGTAGTAAAGGTTGTTTTTAGTTGGTCATCAGGGAGTACCAGTATCTGATTATATCCAGAAAAGCCATCTAGCAAAGAAATCCTCTTGGAACCAACTACCCTTTGTAAGATGTGCTCCATTTTAGGCAAGGGATAGTTGTCCTTTAATGAGGCTTTGTTCAAGTTCCTAAAGTCAATACATAGCCTTATTTCTCTTGTTTTCTTTCTTACAGCTACGATATTAGATACCCACTCTGAGTGTCTCATAGGGACAATAATTACAACCTCATACATTTTCCTAATTTCTTTCTCAACCAGAGGTAACTGCACAAAGTTTATTTTGCGTAATTTTTGCTTAAATGGTTTTTGGTTTTCTTTAAGTGGTATCTTGTGCTGAATGGTCTCTGTGTCATATGCCCTTAAATCCTCATAGCTCGAAGAAAACACATCAGAAAACTCTTTAAACAACTCAATATATTTCAGTTTCATGTGAGCTGGCAATGTTTTAGATAACTTGATCATTTTAGGCTCGTCTTTACTGCCTATATTTCATTCCTCAATATCAGATTCAGTGGGTTATATTGTTGGTTTCTCGGCAACATCATTAAAATAAAACAAGTCTTCTAGAGGTGCTAGTCCTTTGGGTAAGCCTTTGTCTTTAGACTGTAGTACCTCTACATCTTCTCTTTCTAAGTTCATGTACTTCTCGGTTTGATTTTCGAACTCTCTGGTTAGTAGATTTATTTCTGCAATGGGAGAAGGTTATTTTTTAACAGGATGTTCCTCATTTAGATAGTCTTTATCATACTTTGAGTCTGAATTTGGCAATCCAAACTCATTTCTGAACTGCAAAAAGTCCTCTACCTATTTATCTCCCTCAAAGACCTGCCAATATTTTTCATTGTCTGGGACAACTGGTCTATATTTCACTTGGACTATGAACTGTTTGTTGTCATAGGGTCTTTGGCATGAACTAGCAGCACAAGCTAAACCATTGGAAAGAATTTTTTGGTTTCTAGGCACAAACACGAGTTCATATTCCTAAAAAGTTTTCAAAAGGTCCATGGCATCATTTCTATAGGCTCTTAGTCTTGGATATTTGGAAGTGTACTCTCCATTTATTTGCCTAATGATCAGTTCAGAATCTCCATGAACAACTATCCTCCTGGATCATAATTTCTTCATTAAATGTAGTCCTAAGAGGAGCGCATCATACCCTGCTATGTTATTTGTGCATTGGAATTTTAGCTTGTATGAATGGCTTTCAGCGTAATTATTCTATGTGTTGTGAAGCCACACACCTGCCCCTACACCAATTCTATTACATGACCCATCAAAACTCATACTCCAAAGAGGGTTGGTTTCAGACTTGTTGTTGTTTTCATTCTTGTCCCCTTTGTCTTGTGTGTTATATCTGTCATTATGCAATTTTATGGGTTCTGCAACATGTTTATGTTGGTCTTGTTTTTTAAATTTTTCATGGAGTTGAGGCCTTTCTTCTTGACACTCGTGATTTGTACTAAGTTGGTGGAGAGTGGGTTGTTCATACTCTTTGCTTTGTTTGTTGTAATTTTCAGATTTGGAAAATTGTTTGAGAGCCTCTCCCTCCCTATTTTCTCCTTCCATGTTTTATGTTATGTTGCGTGATTTCTCACTTTCTGACTCTAGTTCCTCAAAGCATTCATCATTGTAAAGAATGAATGAGTCTAGTTCTATATGGAAAGAATAAAGAGGGGAATTTTCTGATTTTTCTTGACTACTCACCATAAATTTCATGTGTGATTCCCTATAAAGTTTTCTAAGTTGACTGAAGAGAGGGATGGTGGCATATGTCATGTCCATTTTCATGGTACCTTGAAGCTTAGCACCCCATGATCTTGAAAGAAGCATGCCATATTTGGGGGGCACATCAGCCACTACCACATCCATCACTATGCATTTGGATGGGATTTGGGTTAAGTTTACATAAAGATCTTTAATCAGGCCTAAGAATTTTACTCTACTGGAGTCAAAAGAGTACAAATATTTGTATGGTATGGTTATCTCAAGGCCTAATCTCTCCATGATTACTTTGGGCATGAGTTTATGTGAAGCCCCTGAATCGTGCATAGCATTGTGTAAAATCTTGTCATGGATATTCAAACTGACATAGAAAGGAGGGACCACTCCTTGGAATTTTCCTTCAATTTTAGGACCAAATAAAAAGGTTGGCTGATCATCATTTAGGTTTACAGATTCATTATTATTATATATGTTCAAAGCTTTCAACACCTAACATTTACATACATCTTGAGTGACTAACTTAGTGAGGGGGACAAAGATCTTGATTTTAGCAATTTCACTTCCCAAATTGAATGGGAACTAATTCTTTGAAAGGCTCAAATATGTCTTGTTAGTCACTAACTTATGAGCTAAATCAACTTGTTGGTTTTTACTATGTACATTAGTTAAAACTGTTTTTACAACGGTACTAGCTGAAGGGCTAGTGCTGTTAGGATCCACACTCTGTTTATCAGTGGTTTGAGTGCTTTTCCCCTTGTTTTTACCAGAAATTTTAGCTGTTGTTTTGTTGTTTTCAGCAGCCCTTCTGACCACCCTTTCAGATCTTTTTTTAATAGAATTTTCAAAGGTGTTTGTTTGGGGAGTTTCTTGGTTCTTTTTGCTCCTGAGGTCATATTGTCTATGGACCTCCTGTCTATGGACCTCCATGATGTAATTCTGTCCTATAGTCTTTAGATTCTAAGCCTTCATTATCATCATATGTATATGTGGCATGATCATCCTTTGTAAAAAAGGCAAGGTCTTCATTACTTACTCCCAGCATGTTTATATCAGCTCCCTCTAGCTCTTCTATCATTCCCTCATCTTCACCAACATAATTTTTTTGAAATGGAGATCTGATTTGTTGATCAATATCTCTTTGTCTAATCTGAGGGGGGTTTCTCCTAAAGTTTTGGTTCTGATTTTAAGGCTGGTTCCTATTCTAAGCATTTGTTTGGACAACCATCGTCTCCATCATTCTTTTTAAACTTTCCATATCCTTGGCTAGATGGTCTAACCTTGAGACAGATGTGGAAGGTGCAGTGTCATCTCTATATGTTACTCTTTTCTTCGTTCTCAACCTATCTCTCTTCTTAATCAGATTTTCTTCCACACTAAGAGCTCCCTTCTGCATGTCTTCTAAAGTTAAGGGATCCCTTTCTCTTAGCTGATAGGTGATTTCGGGATCAAATCCTTTAGGGAATTTGGCCAAAGTTGAGCCTTGTGGAGGTTTCAAATCTAGGGGTAGTGCATTATACACACTATTAAATATAGTGAAATAATTTTGAACACTTTCCCCAGTGTTTCTCTTGAGGTTGTTATAATCTGAAAGTATTTGGAGAGGGTTCTTCCTAATTTCCCATTTGTTCAGAAATAGTTGATGAAAGGCAGGAATATCATTGATGCTTTATGGGGTTAAGCTTTCGAACCATTTTATTACCTCTCCCCCTAAAATTTGAGCAAACAATCTGAGTTTAACATTCTCATCACCTATTTCATTCCTATCAAAGTAATCATTCATTTTGTCCACATGTTGTGAAGCAATAGTGGAACTGTTGGCATCATATAAAGGAATAGTGGTCGAATAACCTTATGTTAATGCAACTAAAGGTAGAGGAATGAATAGAGGAGTATACCATGTAGCCATGATATGATTTTGGGGGAGGAATAGAGTGGTTTGAACAGTGGGTATATGGATGACAGAAGTGTTTATACCTGCAAGAGACTGTTGAGCAGATTTGGGGTGAGAGAAACCAAAGTTATGAATGAAATGAAGGTCAGGAGGTGTGGATGGAGGGGTTTCTCTACTGCTAATATGTTGGTCACTATGTTGTGGTGAAATTGGAGGCTCAAAGTCTGTCTGATCTATACCACTAAGTGACTTGGTTCTTGTTAAACTTCCTGAAAAGGGTAAGTCAACTTGGGTATCTGATAGAGCTGTAAGGACCTCAGCCACGAAGTTAGCTCTATGAATTGGTCGAACAATAATTTGATCCCTAGATGCAGGAGACTTTATAAGAATTCTTTCTACATTATCAAATATCTTAGGAGGATTTGGGTCAAGATAGGCTCTGGTATGAATTCCTTTTGAAGCCAGTATGCTAATATTTAGACCCAAATAAATAAATTTAGCCAGATATGACAGTCTTTAGAGGAAAACTAGTCTTTAACAAAGAAAAATTTATCCTCAGAGTTTCCTAATCATGGGTGTGCATGATGTTTTAATGGTAGTGAGGGCTGTCCCAGTGGAGTCTTTGTGAAACCAGGGGTAATCAGCAGGCCTACTGATCACCAGTGGAGTCTTTTGGTCTTTTAGGAGTTGTGGAGTCACCAGGTGGATGATTTAAAATGTTTTAAGATGAGCTTCTGTCCACCATCAATAATTAACTACCAATCTAAGGCTATTGTGGGTCTTCTGAGCTATTAAGGATGTCTAAGATGCAATTGACTCAGAAGTTCCCCAGTGACGTCGCCATTATGTTGGGGTCCTGTGATTTGGTAGATTGGCATACCAAATGACAAGGCAACATCAAAACCACTTTGGAATCCTAGGATCTAGCCCTCCTGGATTCAGAGAGGGATCTCTCTATATGTGTTTTGAATGATATACTTTTAAATCTTATGATATGATATTAGGATAGTTATGAAGTACAAGGGGTTTGTTTATTTATTTTTGGATGGGAATCATTAATTGAGAAGGTCATGTGAAGTTAAGGAGGAAATAAGTGAAAGGATGTTTCAGCATGGGAAGATAGGTCAAAGAAATAGTGCTAAACCATTGGGCTATGGAGTCATAAAAGGGTTTACTTGCACAAAAACTATTCAAGGGTTTCCATAGGGCAAGTCATCTATATCAGAAGATCTTTTAAGTTGAGTTTGTGGTATGGAACATTAAGAAGTGTGGTGAAAGAAGAAAACATAGAAAAAAACAAAGTGTAGCCTAAGATCAAGTAAGGGCTTTAAAGATATCCTGATTTTGACATACTCTCAAGGGAAAAAAATTCAAGATAAACATAAAAAGTAGCCTAAGATCAGGTAAGGAATTTTAACCTAGCCTGCTTTTAGCATACTCTTAAGGGAAATCTTCAAAACAGTTGTTTAAGACTAAACAAGGGACAGGGCTAACCATAAACTTCCTTGATTAGGACTCTACTTAGCATGTAGTGAAAAGATCATTCAAGAAAAACATCTCAAGTTCTACTCAGCAAGACATGGGCTCACCAACATTCCTTGACTGGTTATACACTATTGCTTCATCCTCAAACACAAATTTAGAAGAAAACATACAGATAAATCTTATCAGTTAGAATTAGGGTACTTTAGAAGTAAATCCTAATCTATATTTGTTGTTCTTTATCAGAGAATATGAAAAAAGTGAAAAACATAAGGAGAATAAAAATTACAGTAAGAAAAACAATCACCAATAATATAGACCAGGATCCTGTGAATCTTCTTATGCATTTGATGTGCAAAACCAGTTACATACTTTGAGTCCAATGGCTTTCTACAGTCCAATACTTCTCTTCCCAACCTACTATATTACAACTACTCAGCAACCCTTACTCAATAACAGTTCAAACAATTAAAAATTTTCCAACCCTTTATAATGAGTTTTATGTGAATACATATATGTGAGAGAGGAAGAGTGTTGAAGGAAGGATCATAAATGTCAGTTAAGAAAGAGGGGAAGAGGTATTCGAATGCCCATTCTGCTCAATGACTATTGCATTAACTGATTGTACCAATTTAGAAGTTTTTATGTCTTTGAGGCACATACAGTAGGCTGGTAATAACTCCGAACTGTGTTCTTTGAAGATAACTGTGGCCGAAGTACTATGTTTGACTTCTGAAACAAGTAACTATCATATTTCGTTTCTGAGGCCTCCCATGACTGTGCAATAAATGCTCTGACAGTTTTAAATAGGTTTTGTCATCAAGATGGCTGTCACATGTCTTTGAAAGATGAAGTAGACTTTAGGTGACCTTAGGGTTTCTGAGAAGGAAATAGCCTCGTTGATGTGTCCTTTGGAGGATTTCTTGGGCTGATTTGTCTCTCTTAAACACTTTAATCACTGATTTAGGCTTTGATTTGTGCTTTAGGCTTCATTAGGCCTTCTTGGATCATCTTTGGTCTTCGTTTGATAGTTGTGTACAGGTGGCTACACTGGAGGGTTTGCTGTGTAACCAATGCCCATGACACATTGATTTAAAACTTTGGAAATTTGACCCTTTATGTCCCTTTTTGCTTTTATTTTTGGCCACTGAGGATCATCACCCTTGGCCCTGCAACTGGATTGGGATGGCTTTATAACTCAACCGCCATGAAAACCTACAACAAACATTAAACATATTATATAAAACGTGCGTGGGGGCTTAACTGCTTCAGAGGGCTTTGGCGGCGGCGGAGGAGCTTTGCGGAGAGGTGGAATGTAGGTGGAGGAGGTTTTCATGGAAAAAACCATGAAGACCAGGGTTCAAAACCGATTTTGGTGTGAAGAACAAGATTGGCGGTTTCAGGAATACCAGAGATGGTATTCGTGCAGAGTTAAGGAGGTAAGTGGTATTATATGAAATGGACGAGATACGGTCGAGAGGTAGAGGCGTTGCACGGAAAAAACCACCTATTTCTCATTGAAAAGGGGTTTTATACCGGGTTGGAGGAATGAGCGCGAAGATGCCTGTGGGCCATTCGATCTAGGGGGGGCCAGATCAATGGTGGATATTTGAAGAAAACATGATGAAAAGGCCCAGCACGGTTGGGTGGGACCAGTAGGATTATATGGGATATTGGAAGAAATACGCATTGTGGAGGCACTTGAGGGTACAGACAGGTTTGCGGGCAGGGTGCCTTCGCAGTAAATCTCAGCCATTGGATGAAGATCTTCTATGGTGAAAAGAGTCAACTGCAGGGGCACTCATAGATTTAATCCGTGTGTTGAAAGTGCCCGCGGGTGGAAGAAGAGGGGAAGCAATGCAAGTTGTTGGATCAGGGAGATGGACGAATGTGATTGAATATGGAGATCGGAAATCGACGGAGAAGAGGGTCTGGAAAGGAGGAATTAGGAGGAGCGATGTGCCAATGACTGATGGAGGAGAGCGTAGACCGTCTGATCTAGGGAGAATGAACGGTCCAGATGCGATCGGGGTTTCACATATCGGCGGTGAAAAGGGTCAGGGGACGAGGAAACTGGGATCGCTGAGGAGCGATGCGTCGATGCGATGGAGGGATGTGATGTCCATTTGATCTTGGGGAATGGACAGTCTAGATCTTATCGGAGGATCGGCCATTGAAAGATAAAGGAAAAGGGAAGCAGAACTGTGGAAAGAGTGATTTGTGATGGGTGATTCACTGATGGTCGTTGGATCTGGTGGACGTTCAACGAATGGGATCAAATTGGGGAATTTGCCATCGACGAGAAGGATTTGGTAAGTGCCGATTGGGAGGAACCCTGGCAGTGCGATGGAGCGAGGACCGTTGGATCTGCGAGATCAACAACTCAGATCCCATCGGCGGGGGAAACCATCGCATGGAGGAAAAATAAAAAAACAAAGGAAAAAGGGCAGATCGATGTCCAATAGTGCAAAAGGGGCTTAAGGATTGAGCCGACAGTCGTGGGTCCTGGTCATATGGAGAAAGGCACTGAGAACTTAATCCTGCGGGGGCTTAAAGTTTCGCATATGGAAAAGTTAGATTTTCAAGCCGAAATGGGGTTTTTGAAGGTTTTTAAAGGTTCCGATAGAGTAAAAGGAGGGTTTTAGAACCAAATAAAGGGGATTCATATGGTTTTAAAGGGAATTTTGAAGGAAGTGGAGGGATTTTTAACTGGAAAATATGAATGGAAGAGGGCTTAAAATTAGTTTTCTTCAAGACAACAACAGGGATTTGTGAAGACATCAATGAGATGGATCCTTTGGACAAATGGACACAGCAAGGCTTTAAGAAGTCACAGATTTTGCATGAAATTTATTTCTTTAAGACTAATAGACCTGTATTATCCATCATAGTATATGAAAATTTTATAGATGGCTAACAAAGGTAACATGGAAGGAAGAAAATGACCTAGACAAGACCCATTTTTTCAAAGGTAACACACCCCAAAAACAACTAGGCAGAGTTATAACGCACCTGAGCCATGCAAAGGGAGCGTTATTGCCTAGGGTAATGCTCTCTCTTTCACAAGGGGCAGAGTTAACCGTGTTTAAGTGTGAAAAGGGAAAAAATCTTGCAGAAAACTGACTGTCATTTCTAGCTTTCTCTCAAAAGGGAATCAATTAAAAATAGAAACTAAATGGCACAAACCTTTTATTAGGCATTTCCAAACATAACTGAACTCCTATGAAAGTAAAAAGCAATGAAAATAAAGGACACATCTAGATCTTTCCTGATTTGAACAAGTTGAAAGAGTTGGCAAGGATTGCCCTCTCCATCTCCTATAAATTGGAGTTGTGGGCTCTTGGTCTAGGGTCGAAGGTTTGATTATATGTGGAGCAGAATTTCATTGTTGTAGTGTGAGGCTTGAAGATAGACGAAGTTCATTGAAAGCTTTCTGCCTTGAGCATCATCACACTCGGAGATAGATAAAGAGAGAGAGGAATTGGAACATTGAGGAGGGCTTGGTGCAACTGACGGTTGTAATCCTCCTTTTTATAAATCAATAGAACTGTATCTGTTTTTTCCATTCGATGCATCAGTGTCACAATTGTTGTTCAATATTCTATGTAGCATGATATAAATGGCTTATACCTATATTGTTTTGTGTTTCTCATATGCCAGTTTAATTGATAAGAAGATATACCATTGTACAAGGATTATGCAAGTGCTTTGATTGATTGCTGGATCTAGATTTGGAGCCAGTGAAGAAGGATCTCTACTTCGCTACTTGGAATTCTCCATAGGATCTGTTGTACATAAAGAGGTAATCTCTCCATATTTCTTTTTCGATTATATATATTAGCATGAACATATATTAAGTATCTTTGTGAACTTTACAGCTAATCTAACTTTCTATCTTGGGCACTAGAAAGCCTTGAGAGGGATATTTATAACCACCACCCAAGCATATTACCCTATAACAGAATTGGCAACTCCACTAGGGAGTAAACCCCAAGTTTCCATGTTTTTCCTATGACTTTACCTTTTTCCTTCTAATCACATATCCTTCCGACCAGTTTATATGCTCAGTAAGCATCACAAAAACTCACAGAGTCCAGATTAGACCCTGCTTAGCCATCTATGCAACTTTACCCTGACTCACTCTTCCCCTGTAAGTGTTTCAGAGCATTATAACACTGCTTCTACTCAAATACAATGTGTTAGTCTCAATATTAACTCTTTGTAGCCTCTACTTGCCAGTGTTACCCAGCCAAAATCTGTTGTTTACACCTCTGTTGTGTTTCCCTTTGGCTGTGGAGTTATTTTCCATTAGAATAGCTTCTCTTACTGGATCCATGTGCTTGTTTACTAGCTAGCATTTATGTCTCTTGTTCTTGTCCCAAAATTGACCCTAAAAATGTAGGTCATGATCCATTTCCTGATGAATGTCTACCTAGTCGATTCTTCTGATCGTTGGTATGGAGACATTTTGGTCTACATCCAAACTAGATGCTTCCACCCAACTCTCACATCTGACAAACAACTTTGTATTCACCACCAAGTGAAACACTACCTCATGCTAAAAAATACTCTATATCATCTTGGTGTTGATACTATTCTTCGGCGTTGTCTCACTTTTAACGAGACAGAACATGTTTTAAATAAATTCCACGCAGGGGCGTGCAACGGTTATCTTTTTGGCATAGCTACTGTGCATAAAATCTTGCGTTCAGGATATTGTTGGCCCACTTTGTTTAAATACTGCATCACAGTGGTCCAAAAGTACCATCTGTGTCAAAATTTCATGAATAAAATGCACGCCCACCTCACCCCTCTCCATCCGGTTATCTCCATTGGTCCTTTCGCTAAATGGGGAATCGACTTTGTTACATGCAATCCCACTTCTATGGATGGACACAACTACATTGTAGTTGCGGTCGATTACTTCACGAAATGGGTAGAAGCCATTCCCACATTTAGGGCCGATGGAGAAACCACCGCTTTGTTACTATTCAATCAGGTTATTTTTCATTTCGGTGTACCCCTTTCAATCATCGCAGATCATCGATCACATTTTCAGAACCATGTGATGATGAAATTAACTTCCATGCTAGGTTTTCAACAAAATCAATCTTTTTCCTACTATCCGTAAGAAAATGGTCAAGTCGAAGCCATAAATGGCATCCTCAAAACCATGATTCTTCGGTTAGTCGGAAATCATAAAACTACACAGCATCAGAAGTTATATTCCACGTTATGGGCATACCGCACGTTAGTCAAAACTACTATAGGCTTCACTCCATTCCAACTTGCATTCGGCCTAGAAGCAGTACTCCTAATCAAGTGTGAGATTCCATCACTCAAGCTCTCGCTCGATCACTTGGAAGAAACTCGTCGAGATACCACACTAGCAATTGAAGCTCACCAGCACCGAGTCAAAGCTCAATATGAAAAATATGTCAAGCCTCATTCTTTCTAAGAGGGTGATCTCGTTCTACTCTATGATCAGAGACACGACCTCTTGGGGGCAGGAACACTTCAACCATTATCAATTCGTCCTTACATCGTCACCAAGTCCTCTCAAAAGGAGCTTATGAACTTCAGGACTGTAATGGAATTCCACTCACGGAGCCCCACAACAGGCTGTATCTGAAGAAGTATTTCTCCTAGTTCTCCACTAGGCATATGCTTTGTAATTTTATGTATATTAGTTTTGTCTTTGTTTGATGTGTCTGGATATTTTAGGTTTTTGAGTGTTTTTCTCATAAACACTCTTTCATTTACACATATGCCTTTGTTATCAATATCATATGTTGGATACGTGGATGGTGCTAGTCATCATAATAGGCACATTGTGTCAGCTGCTTGGGTCCTCTACACAATTGAGTCAGAACTCCTTGGTTCCGGGGGAATCTTCTTGGGCAATGCCACCAACAATGTTGCTGAGTACATGTCGGTGATACAACTCCTCATGGAAGTTTCATCTCGCGACATCTCCAATTTGGTGGTTAGGTTAGATTCCCAACTCATAGTTATGCAGTTAAACAATCATTATCGCGTCTATCATCCAGTCTTGTTATGTTATTTCTTACGGGTACGACTTCTAGAATGTAAATTTTAAACCATTGCGTTTGAGCACATTCCTAGAGAGTTTAATACATTAGCTGACTCATTAGCAAATTATGTGTTAGATTGACATTTATCACATTTGTTATAGAAAGAGTTATATATGAGAGTATATTTTTTACCATAGAAAATACATAAAATTTAAAAAACACAAGGAAACAAAATCGCCAATATATATATATATATATATATATATATATATATATATATATATATATATATGTCATGTCCAATCAAGTTACATCAAAAAAAAATTCTCAAAACTTGGGTGTTTTACAAAAAATTGGCTCCACTAAGCCTCGCTTTGACATTTACACATATATCCACTACTCCTCCTAAGCCTACTGCTCAAAATAGCAAACAAATTCTCTATCTATCCTCCTCAGAGGCACTGAGTATCTCTTCAGCACACCTATTGTATGTCATTGCAGACGAATTAGGATCTCTCTCATGGGAAGAGGCAGCACACCAATACTTAAACCCTCAAGGTTCCTAGTAAGCTCATGTGAAATCTGTGTGTCATCACCCTCTTCGGTGGTTGTTGTGGCCTCTGCTGCTACACCAACCCTAGGTAGATGTATTCCTCGCCTTGCATAGCGAGGGGCTCCAACTAGATGGACAGGTGCCACATCTGTGTCAAGCAACAAGTTTCGTGTCAACAAACATTTTCACCCATTAAACAGAAGGATTGCATAAATGTTCAAAATATACAAAAACATTTCAACAAACACTGGTCAAGTTCTTTCTTACCATCAGGACCCCATTGAGTGCCCGGGGGAAATACCAAATTTGGATCTCCTGTGTAATTCATCCCTGCATAGGGATAATCTTCGATCATCACGATATGGTCTTCAATCCATGCAAAGAATAACATCATCAAAACAGTGACGAATTGGACCCTCTCCGGTCTATGGTATCAAAGCTAACCAATGAACCTGTCTTGGCTCCCGCGGTCCCAATGCATCCATGATCATTCTTGGCCTCATTACCAGTAACCGCTCTATTATGAAAGCCAAGATCAATGTGCCATATCCAAACTCTCTTTGGGTTCGGGTCTTACATGCTGTTAACTCTGCTTGAACTCGGCGGACAACACCTTCACACCAGTCGAAAACCTGAGACTGCACACAATCCAACGCTAACAATACCTGGGCCTTGGTGGCCACATGTTGACTCTTGGCTCCAACCAAGAAAACTATCATCCACAAGAGTGACCTGAATGGTCTCGCTGCCACTCATGCAATAGGCATCGGGTTACTTATTATCGCAGTATTTTTTATGTAGTGAGTATGGATCAAATCTGCAGTAGTGAGGGGATTAACCCTAGAACCTATCAAATTGGGCCTAGGTCCTCTACATGACAGGACAGTCAAGAATTAAATGTCATCTTTCTTGATTGAGAGGCCACTACCCCCAATGTGAAAGAGATGCTGCCGGTCATCCCACTGCTGGATGATCCATCTCATGGGGTCTTCTAGCCCTCTCATCAGCTCTAAACGAGCATACTTCAGTAATCTGCATCTACAGAGAACTAGAAACGTAGTTGCATCAGTAACCATTTCGCGTTCTTAATACTCATGCTCTCTTTCATGCCAGCTACTCATGGTAAACAACTTCATACCTGCACAAGCAACATTTTCAGTGGATTAGTTTTTGGCTAGAAAATTTTAGAATGATAAAAAATAAGTTCTTATATCATCTTTGATGACCAACGCAGGCCATAGTGCAAAACAATGCATGTTAATGCTCTGTATCTTCTTGGGAAGTGCACTTAACGCGGTCAAAACACTCAGCACCTGCGTTAGCCACTTCAATTTTTTAGGGCCTAATGAAATCAACATTTCTAGCCAGCAAAAAGAACTAAAAACATAATGAAATGCTAGGGGGAGGTTCAAGCTCTTACCAAGATCTCACGGAATTGGAAATCATTGTCTGGTTCGTCCACAATCAACAGTTGAAGTTTCACCAATTTTTTCACTCCAGAGCTCTATCATAGCACTCAGCAGAGTGAAAATGAAGGTCTATTGCCTTCTTATAGACATTATGGAGGTAAGAATCACTCATCTATACTGTTAAAATTGGTAAATTCATGCTACATTTTGTCGCAACTATTGGTTTTCATATGTTATCGATGCTCTGATGGGTTGTCAATGTTTATATGCAGATCTGACCATGTTTGACCTGGTTTCGAGCTTTATTTTTAGGTACTTTTTCTAGCTCGTAAAATTGAAAAAACCTTGAGTTGTCTTTGTCAAGCTCGTTAAATTACCACGACAAAGGAATATGAGCCATTATTTTTATCTTTTTCAAAGCTCATTAAACATAAATAGTAACCGAGTTTTTCTACATGTGACTCATTAAAATTTCACGAAGAACACCGAGTTTTTCCTTGTTGGACTCATTAAAATCTCACAAAGAACACTGAGTTTACTCTATCTCCTCATACTCATAACAAAATGAGGCAGATGTCCATCGAACATAGATTTATCACTTTTCCGGATTGAATGGAATAACTCATGGAAAATGAAATGCTTCAGGTTTATTATTCTCCCTTCATCGTGCCCAGTTATCAAACATGACAAAGGTACCCCTTTTAGTTGTCTTTTACGACGTTTTTCAGACTCCATAAATATGAAAAAATCACTGAGATTACCCGTTTGGACTCATTAAACTTAATCAGACGGGGAAAAAAAATTTTGACAACATGGATACTTCTTATGTTACATTTTAAAGGTCGATTTGGCAGCACAAAATCCTGAACATGGCACTTCCCAGAAAAATCTTTTTCATTTAGCCAAACCCTACGATCTATGAGTTTATCCTTTGTCTCCCAGTGTTCCTACATTGGTGAATCCTAATACTCTTTGGTGTTCATTAAGCCTAAGCTGCCTAGTACCCTGTTAGAGTTCCTTCTATTGTTCAAGAGGATCCCGCTATCTATTGCTCCTTGTATCAACCAAATACATCATATACCAAAACTTATTTTTCGTCAGTTATTCCCACTTTCTCTTGATTATTTCCATAAAACCAAATCATCTTTTCCCATTTCGTGTCAACTGATGTAGGACGCCTTGGTGCCTACCTTTTGATAGATATCTTCCTATCGACTTCAATATCTTATCTAGGAAATTGATCCAGAAACATGACAGTACCCAGATACTTGCAGAAATCAGTGGCATGTCATCTTGTGTTTGGTTGGGGGTTCTCATTATTGGCTCTCGATTGAATGATTCTATGAGTGTTCAACATCAACTCCTTTTATTCACACTCTCTAGATTGTACTATGCATCTTAGGGACCATCATCATTATCGGTGGCCACCCTCGTGTCTATTAACATTTTTTTTTATTTACTTGTAATCAGACGATTTCCTGCATGTTCGACTATAACTCATTCATTCACATGTATGGAAATATGAAGTTTAGTGAAGCAGCGACCAAGACATTGGGTTGAGGGTTACACCATTACAACTGTGTTTCCTCTCCCAAGTTGTGATATTGTTTTTGGAGACAGCTTTTCAGTTTGATCCTATTATGACAGACACTTTCAAGTTATGCTTATTGGTGGACATACTGTTCATATCTCTATTCTAGAGAAAGCATGTTGATTAGATACTGAGCATGGGAATGCCCGACTCAAGACAGATACTATATTTTTTTACATATGTAGTTGTTTTAGGTTTTCCTCAATCCTCCAATTCCTCTCATTATACTACACTTGTTATAAAGTACTTCGGCCATCATCTTCATCTCTGAACTCACACTTTAGGGGGCATCTGTTAAAGGAAAAATGACCTCCTCATCAGCTCGGAGGAGAAGGTAACATGGAAGGAATAAAATGACCTAGACAAGACCCTTTTTTTCCAAGGTAACACACCCCAGAAAAATCTAGGTAGAGTTATAACGTACCTGAGCCATGCAAAGGAAGTGTTAATGCCTAGGGTAATGCTCTGTCTTGCTCAAGGGGTAGCGTTAACTGTTTTTAAGTGTGAAAAGGGAAAATATCTTGTGGAAAACTGACTGGCATTTCCAGCTTTCTCTCAAAATGGAATCAGTTAAAAATAGAAACTAAATGACACAAACCTTTTATTAGGCACTGCCAAACATAAATAAAATCCTACGGAAGGAAAAAGAAAGGAAAAGCAAGGACACATCTAGATTGGAGATGTGGGCTCTTGGTCTAGGGTCAAAGGTTTGATTATATGTGGAGCATAATTTCATTGTTGTAGTGTGAGGCTTGAAGATTAGCAAAGTTCACTGAGAGATTTCTTCCTTGAGCATCATCACACTCGAAGATAGAGAAAGAGAGAGAGGAATTGGAAGATTGAGGAGGGCTTGGTGCAACTAACGGTTGTAATCCTCCTTTTTATAAATCAATAGAACTATAGCTTCTTTGTCCATTCGATGCATCAGTGTCACAATTTTTGTTCAATCGTCTATGTAGCATGATATGAATGGCTTAGATCTGTATTTTTTGTGTTTCTTATATGCTATTTTAATTGATAAGAAGCTATACTGTTGTAGAGATTACGCAAGTGCTTTGATTGATTGTAGGATCTGGATTTGGAGCTAGAGAAGAAGGATCTCTACTTCGCTACTTGGCGTTCTCCATAGGATATTTTGTCTATAAAGAGGTAATCTTTCCATCTTGATTTTTCGATTATATATATTAGCATGAAAATATATGCAGTATCTTTGTGAACTTTACAACTAATCTAACTATCCGCCTCGGGCACTAGAAAGCCTTGAGAGGGATATTTAATAACCACCATCCAAGCATATTACCCTATATTAGAACTAGCGACTCCAATAAGGACTAAACCCCAAGTTTCCAGGTTGTTCCTATGACTTTAGCTTTTTCCTTCTGTTCACATATCCTTCCAACCAGTTTATATGCTCAGTAAGCATCTCAAAAGCTCACAGATTCCAGATTAGACCCTGCTTAGCCATATGTGCAACTTTACCCTGACTAACGCTTCCCCTGTAAGTGTTTCAGGGCATTATAATGCTACTTCTACTCAGATACAGTGTGTTAGTCTCAATATTAACTCTCTATAGCCTCTGCTTGCCAGCGTTACCCAGCCAAAATCTGTTGTTTACACCTCTGTTGTGTTTCCCCTTGGCTGTGGAGTTATTGGCCATCAGAATAGCTTCTCTTGATGGATCCCTGTGCTTGTTTACCAGCTAGAATTTATGTCTTTTGTTATTGTTTAAAAAATTTAATGTTAATCGCATCTAATTTTTGAAGAAGAAATTTTATTTTAGTTTTCTAATCTTACTGAATTAATTCTGAAATTTTTTGCTTAAAACTATATTAGGAGAAGATAGATAGATGTCTGAATCTTTAAATTTGAACTGTGTTATTTGAATGTTTGGTGCACGGATGTTGAAAGAAATATCTCCTTGTAGAAAAAATCTTCATTGAATTGAATATTTAGAGCATATTTCTACATGGTTTTTGAGTTAGGGTCTCATCACATTTCATATGTCCACTCCCCCTCTGCAAGAATAATAATCAAGTACACTAAGAATCAAGCGATAATAAAATTAATCATATAAATTTTTCTGAGCTAACACCGACAATACTTCAGGCTAGGATCTTGGGGTAGGAGAAGTGAGAAAATCACCCAAGATCTCAAAACTTGAGACTAGGGTCATTAATAAGTGAAATCCTACTGCACTCATATTATCGAGACTACTCCACTACCACCGGATTTAAGCATGAGAGAACACTAGGGTGCATGAGAATGTAGCCCACCTTCGAGTGAATTCAGTGGACATGCTATATATTGGGGTTCCCTTTTGGGATGTCGAAACTAGATTGAGGATCTAGGTGTTCTGACCATATAGCGTGATGTCTACCACCGTGACCCCCCTGATGATGTCTGTGATTTGAGGTATCTTTAGTTGCCAAAATTTTTAGGGACTTACATGAGGAGACTAGGACGGGTTGTCCTGGTACCTAAAACAAACGGACCTACTCTGTCTTTGGTCTTTGGGAGGGTATTCGTCTTCATGAGAGTGCTTAAACCTATTGTCTAGGGTTTGGGCGAAGCTCTAGAGTAACCGTAACTATATTTATGACTAACCCTCTTTGTATTCTATTGTGATAATGGGTTTAATCTCTAGCAAATGGTAGTACTCAAACGGGGCCACCCTGTTCTGGCTACTTGTTGATTGATTTTAGAAATTTCTTTTTTCTTTTTTCTTTTTTAGGTGTGTGGTTAATATCACTGAGACTTTATAATACATCACAAATAATTAAAATTTGCTAAAAATAAATAGGTCACCATGGTGTCTTTCGACCCTTGCCATCTGTCTCGACGACAATGAGGTCTCCCTCCATTAACACTGGAGGAAGAGTCGAGTCTCGATGAACCCATTCCTTCTTCAGAAGAGCAATCTCCAGTGACAACCCCTGATTTTCACATAGCCCCATATCACACATAATTTATAGAGGATCCTTTTATGGAAGTAGTTGTACCTCCTTGCAATCCTCCACTCACTAATCCGTTGATGCCAGTGTTATTTCAGATTAAACCAAGGCAAGATATGTCTTCCATTGCAACAACATCCATTTCACAACCGACACCCATGGGGTCAATGCCAATGGCAACCAACCCAGGTTTGCCACCATCTTCCCTACCAGTATTCAGTTATATGCAAATAATCAGCAGCCCCATTAGCCAACCTATGCCTGGTCCCAGCACTATGGTCACCACAACTGTTAGTAGATCTTTGAATCCTTCGGGATCTACTCCTACAGTGACTACCCCAGAACCCATGCTTCTCACTCCCACAAGCAGCGCTACTTCTGTTCCTTTTAGCAACCCTTTTGGTTGGAACCCTTTGCTAAGTTCAAACTCCTTGGCCACCATGCCAAGGGTTAGTGTCACCAACACACAGACGACAGGGGGCACTTTAGTACCCCTACAGTAATTAGGACAAAAAGGACAGCCTATTGTTAACACTGTTCCTCTAAGTGGTCAAAATTTTGGTGTAGGGTCTATGTCGTTGCTTAACTATGAAAATAGCAGCATGCCTTTGGCTAGCTCTATCGCGTCCATATGGGAAAACCAACCCAAAAATCCATTTGGACAAGGGGGGTAACTTTTACACTTGGGGAAACCAACTGTTAGCCACCCAGTACAATATACCCTACAAACAACAACCATACATCCCTACACCCCCACCCAGAGGGAAATTTTATCAACAAAATCGTACTTATCCTATTGGTAACACATTTATGGGTGGACCCTATGGTCCGAATAGTCAGCCAATACTTCCTTGGCTAGATCTGGGGGAAAACACGCCATTACAATTTTTGGCAGCTCTAGACATCCCCGACATCTACAAACTGACCAATGATCCCATCAACCACAATCCACTATGGCCACCAGTACCACATAAGATTTTGTCTTACATCCATAAATTCCACGGGAAACAACGGGACGATATGGCTACGCACATCACCACCTATAATCTATGGTATGTTTATAACTCCATGGTGGATGATAATATCCAGCTTCAAATTTTTCCCCACACTCTCACAGGAAACGCTGCCAAATGGTACATTGAGTTACCACGAGGAGCCATCAACACTTTTGGCGCCTTAGCTATAGAATTTCTTAAGAATTTCCAATTACTTATTAGATATTAAACCAGCACGGAACTTTTAACCTCACTATGCCAAGACACCGCCACCCACATCTCTGATCACATTCATGAATGGAGACATAGGAAGAGGCTGTTCAAAGCGCCAATCCTGGATCATCTCTTATCTAACTGGTTTTATAAGTTACTCTTACCAACCCTAGCTAAGGAAATTTTTCTATCTGGTGCAGTCACGGAAGGTCAATCCATTCGTCGTGCACAGCATTTAGATTTGATCTATTCATAATATGGCAGGCTATATGATTTAATCCCTTATGCCCCTGGTAATCCAAATCCTCCTGCTACACAGAAACCTGGAGCACACGCCGATGATCTCATTGGTGCAATCTCCAGCGTAGCCATAAAACAACATATTGGGCATGTTAGACCTCCGTAGTTTGCAATATTGGCAAGAACAAACGCTGCAGAGCCTACATAAAAACCAATTTGGAATCCTAGGATCTAGCCCTCCTGGATTTAGAGAGGGATCTCTCTATTTAAGTGTTCTCAAAAAATATGATATTAGGCTAGTTATGAAGTACAAGGGTTTGTTTTTTTTTGGTTGGGTAGGATATCATAAAAATGAAGGAAGTGTTTTTGAAGGGTAAAGGTGTGAGAAGATTGAAAGAATGGTTCAACTGATAGGATAAGTAAGAAAAAGTATCAATCCATTGGGCTATGGAGTCATAAAAGGATTTAATTGGACAACAAATTTCAAGAATGGTACATGGGGCAAGTCATCTATGTCAAAAGATCGCTTTAAGTTGATTTTGTGATATGGAACATTAAGAAATGTGGTGAAAGAAGAAAACATATAAAAAAACGAAGGGCAGCCTAAGATCAGGTAAGGACTTTGAAACTATCCTATTTTCGACATACTCTCAAAGGAAAACATTTAAAACAAAAAATAGCCTAAGATCAGGTAAGGACTTTTAACCTAGCCTGCTTTCGACATACTCTCAAAGGAAAACATTTAAAACAAAGAATAGCCTAAGATCAAGTAAGGAATTTTAACCTAGCCTGCTTTCAGCATATTCTCAAGGAAAATTTCAAAGACAATATCTCAAGTTGTACTCAGTAAACATGGACTCGCCAACACTTCACTGGTTATACTCTATTGAATTATCCTCAAAACACAATCATAAGAAAACATAAAGATAAAGCTTATCAGTGAGATTTAGGGTACTTTTAGAAGTAAATTCTAATCTATGTTTACTGTTCTTTATCAGAGAAAGTGGACAGTACGAAAACATAAGTAAAATAACAAATACAGTAAGAAAAACATCACCATTGACATAGACCAGGATCCCATAAATCAGCTTGTATATTTGATGTTCAAACCAGTTATAATCTTCAAGTCTAGTAGGTCTTTATAGCTTCAAACTTCTCTTCTTAGCCTATCTTTCTTCAAATACTAATAGAGCTTCAACAGCCTCGATAACTATTTACATTCAATCAATATTCAACCAACATTTATAATGGGCTCCTCTTATGATTTTTATAGGTAAATTGAGGAGGTAGAGTGAAAGGAAGATTTGTTTGTTCAATTAATACATAGTAAATGATTCTTGGCCTTTGGGAGGCCTAATGGAGAAGATATTTGATGTATTAACTCTGTTAATTGATTTTTTCATTAAGTTACATCAACTTCAGTCACTTTTGTTGACTTTTGAGGCTTTTGGTAGGCTAGAAATTACTTTCTGAGTTGTCTTTGGAAAATATCTCTAACTCTGCATTAAATTTGTATTCTTTTGAGAAAAATAAACTTGTAGCTAGCATTTTGATCTCCGGAGGAGTAATTTATTGGGTGATTTGGCATTTGAAGCATTCATTTGGGTGATATGTCCGCTTTGTGGCTTTAAACACTGATTAGGCCTCTGATTATCTTTATTCTTAAAAATGTGTCTTTAACCTTTAATCTTCAGATCAAGTCTTTTGATCTTCGAGCTTTTGACTTTAATTCTTTATCTTTTAAGTCTCTGATACACTTTATCTTCTTCTGCTTATGTTCTTGGTTTATGCTGTACAGGTGGCTTCCATGCACTGGAGGGTTTCAATACATAATCAGTGTTCATGAGGCATTGATCAAACCTTGGAGCTCGAACACTGGGTCCCTTTTTTGTGTGATTTTTCCCAGAGGATCATCATCCTAGGCTTTGCCACTATGTCTTTGGCTGTGGGAAGATTTCGTGTTTTTAACCGTCATTAAAACCTGCAACAAACCATTCAAACATTATATAAAACTTCCTAAAAGGGTTAACTGCTTCAGAGGCGTTGGGAAGTGTCGGAGGAGCATTGAGGGAGGGGATTATGCAGCAAAGGGGATTTCCATGGAGGAATCCTCAAGAAACGGGGTTAAAATTGATTTGGGCATGAATATTTAAAAGTGGTTTGGTAGAAAACCAAAAGTGGTTTTCGCGCAGGATATGGGCAGTTTGTGGTTTTGCCCCATATGGACGAGATACGGTCCACTGAATGACATGTGCCCTCTATGAAACCACCCAATTTTTGTGCAAGATGCATGGTGGGAAGGTTTGGAAAGATTGGGCACGAAAAGGATTTGGAGCCATTAGATCTTAGGGCCAAAGATCTATGGTTGTGGATGAGCGCGAAGATTGAAAAGTTGCGCGATGGAAGCATATGGTTGGACCGGGGTTATGTCAGCTAGTTTGTCGCGGGGTGAAATCTCATCGGGCAGGGTTAGAGATGTGGATTTTAACGTGGGCCATTGGATGAGAGGTATCAACAGCTACGATCAATCCAGAGGGATGAATAAGTTTGGTGGTCGGGAGGGTGGTTCAATGGGAAGAGGGAATGAGTGTCGTCGAAACATTGGGAATTTAAAGGTGAATATGGATTCCGGGGGGAGGTGGTGGATGAGGAGTTGGGGAAGTGGAGGGGTGCCAGAAAATAAGAGAAGGTGGCAAAGGGTTTAAGCGCCCGGTTGCGAGGCTAAACAAGGCAGGGGAAAAGGTTAAGTGATGAAAATGAATGACCAGGGGCAGAGATGAAAAAAGGATTAAGGCTTAGCACTTCGATCATAGGCCATGTCTTTATGGAGTAAAAAGGTGGAAGGTTTAAGCCCTCAGGGGCTTAAATCCTATATATAAAAAAGGTCGGAAATAGGCCAAAAAGTGGGCTTTTTGGGCATTTTTTAGACTTTCGATAGGTGAAATAGGGAAGTTTTAAACTATAAAAAGGATTTTTTATAGGTTTAAAGGGTTTTTATAAGAAAAATGAGGGTAAATGAGGAAGGAAAGGGGATTTTTTCGGGGAATAGGATGAATGAGTTAGGATAAGAAAAAATTGATGAAATAGTGGTTGGAAATGATGGAGAAAAGGTCTGAGAACAATCTTTTTTCATGAGAATAGCAAGGTTTTTGAAGGATTTTTGATGAAGATATCAGTGGAAAAGATCCTTTTGGACAAGGAAAACAGCAAGGCTTCAAGAACTCACAATTTTTTTTAAAAACTATTTCTTGAAGACTAAAAGACCTGTTTTAGCCATCAATAGTTATGACAAAATTTTATTGATGGCTAACAGTGGCTCTACTTAGGGATGGCAGCTCCTTGGAGGTGTCAAGAATCTTCAGAAATTTATCTCTGGAACGCAGATGATTGCCTAATGTTTTTTTCACCTTGAAAACCTGCTTCTTCTTTAATCATGTTGCTTAGAAGGATGATCAGAACTTTGTATCAACAAAATGATTTTATCCTAAACATTCTACCTACACAACCTACTTCCTAACATTTTTCTTCATAAAGTGCACTTGGACTTGCAAACCTTTTGACATCAACATTTTATTATTTTATTGAAAGCAGGAAACTAATCTAAATCTACCCTTATTTCTTCCATGAGTCCAGATTAAACAGTTGAACTCATAAATTCTATACCTAAGCTACTATCTGCCAAGATTAAGTTGTCTGACATACCTTATTCTCTATATTCTAAAACAGAAATTTAAAACACAACCAAACCAAGATTAAGTTGTCTGATTTGTTGTTGGGACTATGGCATAAAAACAAGCTGCACATAGACTGAAATTTACAGGAATTCAAAACAAAATTGTGAAGGCTTAAGATCTGAAAATTAAAAACATCCTTCCTTCTTCTCATGACTCAACTTTTGATCTGTTTTGAGTCATCCTTTTTCTTTTCTCTTGGTTCAGATTTTGAGCATGTTTGAACCATTTTCCTCTATCTTTGGCTCAAGTTTTGATCTAATTAGAGCCATTTATTTCCATCCTAATCTATTCTACTGATAAGGCAAGATTGAAATATTTGGAAAATCTAATTCACTAACCTATCAACAGTAAATTGAAATATATCTAGTCATGATTAGGTTGTATGACTAAATAGCAGTGTTCTTTGTGGTAGTGGCATTTAAGCTTGCACACTTTCAGTTTTTCTTTTCTTTTTTGGTATGGGGTTGTACCTTTCTTCTTTTATATCCGCCCTCTTTTCCTCTTTTTCTATTGTTTTTGTATTTTTTCTTTTCTGAAATTCAAAAGCAGTGTTATATACAATAAACAAAAATCTTTGAAACTAAAATATCAGTTAATAGAAATAATGTTTCAACATCTTATCATTGATTGGACCTCCAAAATATTCAGCTCCATCCAATTCTTGTAGAAAGAATGCATTGTTTCCAATAGCAGATTGAATAAGATAAGGGCCTTGCCATAAATTACCAAATTTTCCATTTTTTCCCTTATCTTCTCTCCTTGAATTCCATTTTAATACTTTGTCACCAATTTTAAAGTCACTTGCCTTGGTTCTTTTGTCAAATAGCTTCTTGATGTTTTCTTGTAGTTGTTGTGCTCTGCTGTATACCTCCTCTCTAGTTTGTTGTAGATGTATAGTCTGGTGTATTCTTCTTGTCATATCATCATCTTCAGACTGTACTTCTTGGATCAGATTCATGATTGGCACTCCTAAACTGGTTGGAAATATTGCATCTGTTCCATAAACTAGCTGGGAAGGAGACATCCCAATTGACTTCTTAGCTGTCAATCTGTCTGCCCATAATGCATGTACTAGCTTATTGTGCCATGATTTCTTGTTATCTTCGAGCAACGTCTTGATTATGTTGACCAAAATTTTATTTCAGGATTCTTCCAACCCATTACCTTGAGGGTAATAAGTTGTAGAATGACCCAATATAATCTGATATTTATGACAGAATTCCACCATATTTTTAGACCCAAATGCAGCAGCATTGTCAATTATGATCTAGGACAACCAAATCTAGACAGTATATGGTTTCAAGGAATGAAATGATGACTGAGTGTGTGGCATTCCTAAAGGGGATGGCTTCTATCCATTTGGTAAAATAGTCTGTTGCTGTAAGGATCCGTTTGTGTTGGCTAGACGAGGCAGGATGGATTTTCTTAATGAAGTCTAGACTCCACTGTTGAAAAGGAGCTTCAACACTGAATGGTTGCAGAGGTAAGGGAAGAAGTTTTCTTTTGCCTTCAAAAATTTGGCATTTGTGACAGGTAGTAATCATTTTGTGGACATCTTGAAAGAGGATGGACAAGTAGTAACCAACTCTAAGGATTTTGTTAGCAGTTGATTTCCAGTAGAGGTGGCTTCCACATTCTCCTTCATGAAACTTGTGCTTGATCTTATCAGCATCATTCTCAGGAAACATTTAAGCAATAACCCACTAGAATTTTTCCAATATAAAAATTTATTCAAAATGTAGTAATTTATAGCTTTCAATTTTAAGAATATTGCCTTTTTTTTAGACAAACCAGGAGGGACATTAATATTGAGCAAAACATACAAAATATCAACATACCAAGATGAATTCAAAAAATGATTTTCAGTAATTGGAGTTGTCAACTCCTCTTGTTCATCTAATGCATTAAAAATGTTTATATCAAGAGCTTGAAAGTTGGATTCAGCCATAATTTTTTCTAGTTCTTAACCTTTTATGAGCTTAGTGGACTTGATCTCTAATTCATATTCCAATATTACAGCAATCCACTTTCCTCTTTTGCCATGTGGATCTTGGGTCAATATGTCCTTTACAACTGAATGAGGCACAAATGCTATAATGTGGGAAAGTAAAATGTAAAATTTAAAGTATTTTAAGGCTTTGACCAGGGCAAAGGCTTGTTTTTCCATGATATTGTACTTAAGAGGTGCATCTCTTAATGCCTTGCTGAAAAATGCAATTGGATGCTCTTGTCCCTTCAAGTTTTTCTATAATAGGACAACAGTTATCATGTGTTCTGATGCGAATGAAAATATGAAGAAATCCTTTGTGAAATCAAGACTGATAAGAAATAGTGTTTTGGTAAGTGCTTGTTTTACCAGCTCAAATGATTTCTTTGCTTCTAAGGTCCATTTAACTCCTTCTTCTCTATTAAGCATATTTGTCATGATTCTAAGGAGTTCAAGTAGATTGAGTATGAACCTTCTCAAGAAATTAATCTTTCCAATGAAATATTGAAGTTCCTTGATGTTTCTAGGATGGTTGATTTGCAATATACCATCAATCCTCTTTGGGTCTATTCTTATTCCTTCTTCAGATATGATATGCCCAAGAATTTTTCCTTGTTGGAGACCAAACAATGTTTTCTTTGGATTTAAAGATAACCCATATTTTCTTCATTTCTCAAAGAATTTTCTCAAGTGTATTAGGTGTTCTTCATCTGTTTTTGAATATACAGTTATGTCATCTAAGTAAATCACTATGAATTAACCTATTTCTTTTGAGAATGCAATATCCATGGCTCTCTGAAATGTGGCACCAACATTCATTAAACCAAAGGGCATTTTCAAATACATGAAAGTACTCCAAGGAGTAGTAAAGGATGTTTTAAGTTGATCATCAGGATGTACCAATATCTAATTGTCACCTAAGAAGCCATCTAGTAAAGAAATTATCTTAGAACCAACTACCCTTTATAAGATATGATCCATTTTGGGCAAGGGATAGTTATCCTTTAATGAGGCTTTGTTTAAGTTTCTAAAGTCAATGCAAAGAATTATTTCTCCTGTTTTCTTCCTAACAGATACAATATTAGACACCTGGTCTGAGTATCTAATTGGGACTATGATTCCAGCATCATACTTTTTTCTAATTTCTTTCTCTACCAAAGGTAATTGAATAGGGTTGATTCTGCGCAATTTTTGCTTAAAGGGTTTCTGGTTTTCTTTGAGGGGTATCTTATGCTAGATTATATTTGTATCAAATGATTTCAAGTCTTCATAACTCCATGCAAATACATCAGAAATTTCTTTAAATAGCTCAATGTATTTCAGTTTAATGTGAGCTAGCAGTGTCTTGGATAATTTGATCATTTAAGGCTTTTCCTCACTGCCTATGTTGCATTCTTCCACTTCAGCTTCAACAGGTTCCAGTTTTGGTATTTTGGAAACATCATTCAAGTCAAACAATTATTCTAATGGGACCAATCCTTTTGGCAAGCTTTGATTTTTAGATTGCAACACTTCTAAATCTTCTTTATTTAAATCTGTGTTATTTTATGTTGTATGTTTGGGTTCATGGGTTAATAGATTTATCTCAGCGATCTCAGGGGAATTTTCTTCTTCAAAAAGTGGGTTTTCTTCAGTAGGACAATCTTGTTCATACTCTGAATTTGAGTTTTTCAATTCAAATTAATTTATAGACTGTAGCAAGTCTTCTATTTGTTTATCTCCTTCAAACACTTGCCAATATTTTTCATTGTCTGGGACAGTTGGTCTATATTTGACTTGTATGGTGTATTGTTTGCTTTCATAAGGTCTTAGACAAGTACTAGCAGCAAAGGCTAATCCATTAGCCAGAATGTTCTTGTTCCTTGGGATAAAGGTAAGTTGGAATTCAGCAAATGTTTTCAACAAGTCCATGGCATCATCTCTATCGGCTCTAAGTCTGGGATGTTTAGCAGTGTATTCCCCATTGACTTTCCTAACTATCAATTCAGAATTCCCATGAACTGTTATTATTTTGGCCCCTGATTTTTTCAATAAATGCAGGCCTAAAAGGAGAGCTTCATACTCTGCTATGTTATTCGTACATTGGAAGTTTAATCTATAAGAATGACCCTCAGCATGATTTTTTTCAGTGTTGTGTACCCATATTCCTGCTCCTGCACCAGTTTTAGAGCAAGACCCATCAAAAATCATACTCCAAAGAGGATTGTCTTCATATTTATCATTTATTTCCTCACTTTCCTCTCTATCTTGTTTTCCTAACCTGTCACTGTGTTGTTCCTGCAGGTCTACACTATGTTTGTCTTTATTTATTTCCTCGGGATTTTCAATGTTTTGAGCCTTTATTCTTTTATTTTCTTGATTGATACTATGTTCATGCTTGTTTTGATGCTCAAGACCTATGATCTGTTTGCTGTGATTTTCTGAATTAGTAAACTATTTTTTAGTTTTCTCCTTGTTTTCCTCTTCATCTATAGCTGCCACTATGTTTGGATGTGGAGTGACCATTATATTGGCTGAAGTTTCATTGACTAACTCTTACTCATTAGAAATCTCATCATTATAAAGAATGAATGAGTTAAGGTTAGTATTATAGAATAAAGAGGGGAGTTTTTTGGTCTTTCTTGACTACTCACCATATATTTCATATGTGTTTCCCTATAGAGTCTTCTAGGTTGACTAAAGACAGGGATGGTGGCGTAAGTCATATCCATATGCATAGTACCTTGCAACTTAGCACCCCATGATATTGAAAGAAGCATGCCATATTTGGGGGGTATATCAGCCACTACAATTTCCATCACTAGGATTTTGGTTGGGATTTGAGCTAAGTTAACACATAGATCTTTTATTAGGCCTAGGCATTTCACTCTACTTGAATCAAAGGAATATAAATATTTGTATGGTTTGGTCACCTCTAAGCCTAATATTTCCATTATTACCTTGCGCATGAGGTTATGTGATGCTCCTGAATCAAGCATGGCATTGTGCAACATATTATCATGGATATTCAAACTGATGTAGATTGGAGGGGTAGTTCCTTCTTGAAATTTTCCTTCAATATTTGGTCCGAATAGGAGCTCTGATGTATCATCATTTAAGTTAACAGTGTCATGAAAATCTTCTATGTTCAAGGCTTTCAAAAATTGACCTCTATATACATTTTGAGTGACTAACTTAGTGAGTGGGATAGAGATTTTGATTTTGGCAATCTCACTCTCTAGGCTAAAGGGAATCTAGTTTTTCAAAATGTTTGATTCAGCCTTATTAGTCACTCCTCTATCACCAAAATCGGCTTGCTGATTTCTACTATTTATAGCAGTCAAAATGGTTTTTTCAGGGGCATTAGCTGATGTGATAGTGCTGCTAGGGTCGCCACTCTGTTTTTCGTTGATTTGGGTGTTTTTTCCTTTGTTTGCATTAGAACTTTCAGCCACTATTTTATGGTTTTCTGTTGTCTTTTTGGAAGTATATATAGGGTTGTTTTTGGAAGAATTATCAGAGGTTTCCTTCTTGGGAGTTTCTTGGTTCTTATTACTTCTTAGCTCATATTGTTTGAGTGCTCCTATGATGGCATTTTCGAAATATTGTTCATAGTATTCAGTTTCTAGTCTTCTATCATCATAGGGTGTCTATAGACCTTATTTTCTTTCATTGAGGAAATCAAAATCCTCATTGCTTACTCCCAACATGTTTATGTTATCATCCTCTGTTTGTTCATTTGTTTCTCCATCCCCATTAACACAATTTTCTTGAAGAGGAAGTCTGATCTGTTGATCAACATCTCTTTGTCTATTCTGAGGTTGATTTCTTCTGAAGTTCTAATTCTAGTTTTTGGATTGGTTTCTATTTTGAGGAGTTGTTTGGTTTTCTCTAGATTGAAATCTCTCATATATGCTCATCCTCTCCATCATCTTTTCCATCATCCTTTCCAATTTTGAGTCAGATGTGGAAGGTGCAGCTTCATCCCTATAAGATACCCTCTTCTCAATCTTCATTCTAGCTCTCTTCTCAATCATATTTGCTTCTACACCTAAGGCTCCCCTTTGCATATCTTATAAAGTTGAGGGGTCCCTTCCTCTTAGCTAATAGGCCATTTTGGGATCAAATCCTTCGGGGAACTTGGCCAAAGCTGAGCCTTGTGGAGGTTTCAAATCTAGGGGTAGTGCGTTATAAACACTATTGAATCTAGTGCAATAATTTTGAACACTTTCCCCAGGGTTTCTCTTGAGGTTGTTGTAATCTGAAATTATTTGGAGAGGGTTCTTCCTCATTTCCCATTTGTTTATGAACGTTTTATGTAAATAAGGGAGATCATTTACACTATCAGGAGTTAAACCCTTAAACCATTTCTTGGCCTCTCCTCCTAAACTTTGGGCAAAGATTCTCATCTTAATGGTCTCATATTCTATTTCCATATAATCAAAGACATCGTTCACCTTGTATACATGTTTTTGAGCAATAGTGGTTTCATTTCTGATGAAATGGGGAATTTTGGACTGATAGCCCTGTGGCAAATTGACTAAAGGTAAAGGAAGGACTAGAGGAGCATATCATGTTGCCATGATAGGAAGTTGTGGGATAAATGGGGGGTTTACAAGTGGAGGGTTTATGAAAGGAGGGGGAGGATGGAATGGAGTAGTTTGAATAGTGGGTGTATGGATAACAGAAGTACTTGGACCAGCAAGAGACTGTTGAGAATATCTAGGATGAAAGAAACCGAAGTTATGAATGAAATTAAGGTCAAGTGGAGTGGTTTCTCTGCTATCAGTATGTTCACCACTATGTTGGGGTGAGTGTGAAGGCTCAAATTCTATCTGATCTATACCACTAAGTGACTTAGTTATAGATGGGTTCCTTATGAAAGGTAAGTCAACTTGTGTATCTCGTAGAGCTGAAAAAATTCCAGGAACAGAGTTAGCTCTATGAATTGGCCTGACAACAGTTGGAGTATTGGATTTAGGAAATTTCCTAAGGATGCTTCTGGATTATCAACTATCTTAGGGGGATTTGGGTCAGGATAGGCTCTAGTATAAATTCTGTTAGTCATCAGTATTTTTCACCTGTTGATGATGACTAGTTGTTAAAGCCAAATTTTCTAGCAGCTGATCTCCTATGTGTCAAATTTGTTAGCTAGAAAACACCCATAAAATTTTTTTGCCCTCCTAACCTTTTCAATCATCCCATGATGAGATAAAACCTCATTGTCAAAACCCTATCTAGCCTTTGCCATACAAGCTTGTCCATAAGCTCCAAAGAGAATAATCCAAATCTGTCCAAGAAGTATCCCCTAAGTTAGGTAGTGGCACTTTAGGCATTTCTCCCTTGGAAAACTATCCTAAAGCCAAAGAACCTCTGTCTAATATCAACTAGTCCTAGAAGAACTTCCTATTCTGCAAATAAAGCTTCATTACACCCTTAGATCACGCCACTAACAAGCTTTGATGTCTCAACAATACATATGCCACAGGTCAAGCTGATATTAGGTAGATGTATAGTGTTTCAATGTCTTTGTCAAATAGCAGAAGTATACTAGTGTTCCAGAAGACAGTATTAAACTCAACATGAGAAGATAGATGCTTCTCATATAGTTTTGAGCCTGAGATGCAAGTATTGGACAGAGAGTTATTTCATTAAGCTCCTGCAAACACATTCAAAGGTTAGTGAATTATAAATGACAAGAAATTCTTTGCAGATACTGGCCAGGCTGCCTATGATTGTCTAAATATGCACAAAGGTATTTTAACAGCAAAATTACATGTCTCAGAGAGATGCCCATCATGGCTTATTGTAAATTTTTCATTTTCATTTTCTTAAGTATGAATAGGCAGTGAAAGGAAAGATAACATTGTTTGAAAGCTGATGAAATGGCAAGACTGAGAAAACCTCCTCCATACATGAGCAGAGGGTTGAAAGACTGAGAAAACCTCCTCCATAAATGAACAGAGGGTTGAAAGACTGAGAAAACCTCCTTCATTTTACAAGCAGAGGGTTTTTCAATGTGATAAAGGTCTCCTTCATCTAATAAGTAGAGGTCCAGGAACAAAGGCATGTTTTTTAAGTGTAGTGGGAAAGAAACTGAAGGCTCATGGATAGAAAATGGTGTTCAAAACAGAAGGAAAGCAGTGGTACTGTGATAATCCAAGAGGTTTGATTTTTCTTCTATCAAATTTTTCCTTCAAATGAAATCTAAGAACATATGAACAAGCCCTGCTGAGGTATGAAATTTCATCAAAATTTTCCAGATTTTCTCCTTGATCAACAAGCATGAAATCCAACCATTGTTTTCCTTCAAAACACAGAGTTGAAATTAGTGGAAATCCATTCACAGTTTATGAGTGGGGAGCTGGGTTAAACATAAGCCAAAGAGTGATGTTGATATTCAAAGAAGGTGACATAAGCCTTGTTTCTCAAGGGGACTTTGAAAATAAACAACACAAAGACATTATGTATAAAAAGGGTATGACAAGTGTTTTAATTTCAGGAACAACACTCAAAGCAATTGAAGCATGCCACTGTCAAAAACGAAGGCTTGTTCCTTATGAAAACAGGTAAAATACCTTGCTATTGCATTTGATTGTAGGAGAAGTTTTTTAAAGGAGTTCATTTTGATAAATAGATGATGTTAAAACCCAGGTAAATGCAACTAAGCCTCACCCACAGTCAAAGAGAAATGCCATGCAAAATATGCATCTATAATAATTTATTTGTCTTTGAGAAAGGTTTTTATTTAAAAAAAAAAGTCAGCAATAGGCAGAACTGACATAGTTTCTTCTTTAAATAAGAAACAATGAAAAGGCACTAGGAAGGGTTTGTAGCTTCTTAAAAAGGCCTTTTTACTTCAACGAGAACCATCACTTTTTTGCCTTTCAAAATTCAACCGCAGCATCTTGTCAAAAGAATTGTTCGAGGATGAGTCTTTATAACGTTTTATAATGATCAAATTGCAAAGGAAATGACTCATGTTTTGACAAAACAAAAAGTCTTTTCGAACACATAAACCTCTAAATAATTATATGAAAACGTTTGTTTTTTCTTTCATATAAGAGGTGGGGAGACCATTGTAAAGCTCATATGAAAAATTCAAATTCACCAAGCAACATCCCCCTGGTTGCTCACTAATCGAAACAAGGAGATTCAAGCAAAATTCAAGTTTTCAGGGCTTTAAGCCCACGCGGCGCACTTGGAAAAGTGGGCGGCACGTTTAGAAGAAAAAATACACAGAGTTTGTATTGTGGCGTGGTGCGCCTGTAGCGCCAGTCACCACTACCCGAAGGCCAACCCGATAGCTTACACGACGTGGCGCTCTCCCATATGAACTTTCCGCTCACTAAAAAGGCCCTCGAAAAACATCTCTAAAGCTACCAAACGATCAACGAAAGCCTGTGAAAAGTTTGCAAGGTATTATTCATTGCTCCTTGCTAGCTTTTAAAAATATAAAGGGGGTGATAGAGTGATTTTCTCCAAGGGAGAAACAGTGATAAGGAGGACAGGGTGTGTGCTTGAAAAACATTCCAAATGCCATTTGAGACAGCTTGGTGTTGCAAAGAAAATTCAAAACAAAATGCCTCCCAGGCAAGACAGTAGGAGTGGCCTTCACAAGAGGTTTGAGCATGTTTCCACTAAAGTGGTAAATGCTCATCCATCAGTCTTGTTTAACTTCCATAAGGTTGGGTGTCTAGATTTTTGCCAAAGAGTGCAAGAGGTGAAGAGTTATTCCCCTTTGACACATTTTTGTGCTTTGAGGTTTCAAGAGAAACATTTTCAGCTGGCAGGCCTAGATTTCAAATTCTCTCCAAGATCCATTTCCAAGGCCACCAAAATCCCTTATGTCAGGGAGAAGTGGTTTAAACAAAGCCACCTGGACTCAGAAGAATACAGGCCCTTTCTGAAGCCTGAGCATAGAGATTCATGCCCATCCATTTTTCCCTTCTCATATATATTGACTAGTTACGCCCCCCTCATGAAGATAATCATGAAATACTTCACTTGTGGGGAAGATTCTCCCGAGTTTCCTATCATATCCGATTGCTCATACATTTCACAAGGGCCAAATTTTTAAATCTCCCTTTCTTCCTACATATAAGTATTAAGAAAATGGCCTCCACTGTTCAGAAAAAGCCTCCTTCTCAGCAAACAGCCTGCCTCTTCCATCACTCCCTCATCAAGGTTATCATTCTTCATCAGCTTGAGAAGAAATAAATCTCTTGGGATACCTTCATTACACATTCAAATTTCGCCACTGTCCCTTCATTTCATACATCTCCTTCACCTTCCACTCACCATCCTTCACCTTATTCAAGCAAACCTATTCCAAAGAAGCTAAAATTTCCCATTGAACAAGAAAAAGAGCATGATGAGGAAGAAGAGCATGAGAAATAGGAGGAAGATGATGATGAGCAGCATCATGATGAAATAGGGTAGCAAAGGGATGATGAGGAAGATGATGATGAGCAGCCTCAAGAAGAAGGGAAACATGATGAACAGGTACAGCACAGTGAAGGTGAGCAACAACATGATGAAGAGGAACATGATTTTGAACAGAAGACTCCTAAAGATGATGATGAACAACAGACTCCTGGGCATGATGAAGAGGAACATGATGATGAACAAGCGCAACACAGTGATGGTGGGAAGCCTCATGATAAAGAAGGGCATGATGAATAGAGGTAGCCATAGCATGATGAACAGAGGCAACCATAGCATGATGAACAACAGCCTCATGATGATGAATAGAGGCAACCTCAAGAAAAAGAACAACAACCTCATAAAAAAGAACAACAGCATGATGAAGAGATGCTACACAGTGAGGAGGAAAGCCCTCAAAAGGAAATGCAAAAGGAAAGTCAAGGCATCCATGAAGAAATCCAATACAGTGGCAGGAATGATGAGCAAAGTGACAAGGGTAAAGATCCAATGGAGCATGTGCTAGATGCCTCTCCTAGGCAAGGGGCCATGCTCTCTTCTCTGAAAGTGGCCAAGCCCCAGGCATTAAGGAAAAGGGTACCTAGAGTTGTAACTCCAAATGTCACTCGGGCCCTCCGAAGTAAGGGAAAATTTCCCAAGAAGCCCATTTCCGAATTTCCCAAGAGGAGGAAGACTAAAAGAGCCACTCAAAGCAAAGGAAAAGAGAAACAAGAAAGCAGTCATGAAAAGGAGAGGGACTTCGATATAATTCAAATTCAAATTGATGATGGTGATAATGAAGCTCGGATCCTAGAAAATCTCTTGATCAATAGAGAAAATCAAATTGATGCTTTGAGGACTGATCTTGAGAGGGCTAGAAACTTCAATCACTTTTTGCAAGTTCAAAACAAACAAATGAGTGTCCATATGGCTGTATATGAGACACAGGCCATCAAATACAAAAAAGAGGCCTCCAAAGCAAAAGTGAGATTGGAAGAACTCATGGGTGAGTTTGATGATAGCAAAGGCAAAGATCGGTCCAGGAGAAAGAGGCCAAGGACCATGGGGCTCAAAAAGGCCCTTGAGAAACAAAAGGAAGAAGAAGTTTCCCTTCTCCAATCTATCCCTCTCACTTCATTGTTCGCACAAGAGATAGAGAAAAATCGAGAAGCATGGCTTGAAAGGGTTAATGATCACTTGGAGAAGAAGTTGGAGAAGGAAAATAGAGACTTGGACCTTCAATACAGGATGCTCGGGCATTATAAGAAGCTCAATCATTTTTCCCGGCGAAAATTGAAGGTCACTAAGGAAAAACTCAAGGAGGCTCAAAGGGGGCACCTGACACCAAAATTGAGGAAAGACACCTCAAAGCTCCAAATTTTTGCCTCAGCTTCATAGCATGTTTCTCAGAACCCTTGAGGGTCATGCTCGCCAAATTTGGGCTAAATTCGACAAATTTTGGTTTTTTGTCATTTTTTGGGTTTTTGGTGAAAACTCATGGGCATCGCCATTTCAGTTTGGGGAATCCTCAAAGGATGAAAATGGTATCATTGGATGCCATATTTTTCAGGGGCATATACTCAGCATTTTTTAGATCAATTGAAGATCATTTTCTCCCCCAAAATGGGAAAAAACACTCGTTTTTTTTACACTCTGCCCCATTTATCAGCAAGGCCTATTTTTTGGGTTTTTACACACAGACCTATTTTTTGAGGACTTATATTGGTCATTTTGGAGAAAAATAAGTATTTTCATAAAATAGACATTTAGAGCTTTCCAACGAGCTATCACAGGCGTCATTTTGACATCGGGAAGGCCTCCAAAAGTTTCCGGCAAGTTAGGGGACTTTCTGTTGATGTATTTCTTGAGTAATTTTGTAAAAATTGAACCTTTCAAAAGTGACTTTTCTTCATGTGCGTTTAGCTATTTTTGTACATGATTAGTTACGAAAAGTCAATATATTTCCCTTTTTTAGATTTTTTGAGATATTTTATTAGATATTTTGTGCCTTGGGCTTTGCAAAGCCTCAAGGACAAAATTAGATATTTTGGATAGGCCAATGAGATTGCAAGTTGAACTAAGAGGTTTTCCTCACTTTGGACTATATATTCCAAAGGCTTTCATTGTAAAACAGAGGCTGAACTTGATGAATATAAGCAATATATGGTTATACAAGCTTTTGAAGAAACACTTTTCTCATGTATTTGAAGTGTTTCTTGAGTGCTTTTGGATGATGAAAGATGACTGTTTTTGGATTCCATGACTTGGTAGAATGGTATAGTGTCTCTCTTTATGTTTTGTTTCTTAGTTTTCATTCATAATTCCATGTTCTTCCTTGCTATAAGACATTAGAGAATAGACTTGAGATATGCCCTTGGAGGCACCTCCAGTTTCCTTTTCTTTATAGCTTCTATGTTTTCTGCCTTCTTAGTCATATTAAAGAATCCTTGATTGCTCTTTAATAACTGAATAATATTGTTTGTTTGTTTCATTTATGGTTTTATGCATGCAAATTATGATTTACGGTATGCCCTGCTTACTCATGGCTAGCCATATCTCCACCTATGAAACCTCTCTTTGATTGATTAGATTGTCATTTGTTGAACCAAGGAGGTCTTGTACTGATCTTGCCCTTTGCCTAAAACTATGCAATATTGTCTTCAAAGTTCCTAATAGCTTGAAATACTATGTTTAGGCATTCTTTCATAGTGATTTGAGTTGTTTGTTTGTCTTAAATGTATTTCCCCAAAGTCTGATGGCCATTTCCTAAAGTTAGAGAGTCATATATCTCTATGCATGGCTTGAATGTTTATTTCTATGCATTGATCAGCTTATAGTTACATTTCTCATGATTAATGGTTTGCCCTACCATGTTTATGTCAGATATTAAACTATTTTTGCTTGAAATCCTTTGTTATTCACAAACTTGATGTCCATCTCACTCCATTTTACCCAAAGATCCATTTTACCTCGAATCAAATCGACCCTTCAACAACCTTGTATCACTATCTGACAGCTTTCTTGACGTCTTCGACCCCATAGCCCAGTTGATCTGACGTCTTTTTTACCTATCTTATGTCTTTGATCAGTTCATCCCTCACAACCTAAAAAACCAAAACCAAAAACCTACTTCATAACTAGCCTAAAATCAAGAACACAATAAGAAAACACACAGATATCCCTTACACAAATAGAGAGAGCCCTCTCTGAGTCCAGGAAGGCTAGGTCTTTGGGCTCCAAAGATTGGTTTGATGTTACACTGTCATTTGGCTTGCCAATCAGTGAAATCACGGGACACTAACATAATGGCGATCACGGTGGGACTCTGAGTTAGTGACAATCTAAGTACACCTTAGGACTCCAAAAATTCCTTATCTTCAAGAATACCTGCCAATTTAGCCACCTCATCGCCACCCTAACATAATGGCGATCACTGTGGGACTAACTGAGTACATAACAGTCTAGCAAACTCTTGTAGAATCATTAGTCTTTAAACATTTAAACATGCAAACAGTCATAGAATCATTTAGAGTAAACTCTTTTTGTTTTCACCACCCTAGCAAAGTGATGAAACAGGTTTAGAACACTCTAATAAACCATAGGCTGCACATAAAACTCAAAAAACCCCAAAGCATTCCCAGATTGGCTTTTTCCTAGTTATTGGTGGTGGACCATAGCTACATCTTTACAAAAACAACCAAGTTCCACCTGGCGACTCCACTAGCCTCTAGTAGGCCTTAAAAAACTCCATAAAAACCAAAAAATTCATAAACCATACCTTTCTGTTGACCCATCATTTCCAAAAACTTAAAACTTATGGTGCAAACTCTGTAAACAGTGACAAACTAAGTCTAACTTAGCGATTCAGAAGACTTCACCCAAACATAGGAGATAAACAGAAATAATCTTGAAAATAGAACCATTATCTTGTCCAGACAGCCTAGCAAACTGTTCAAACCAAGTGAATCACTCTTCCTTGCAAGTCTTCATCTCAAAGTTTGCTAGAAAACTTTTTCCCGAAAGCATCTTTGATAGTGTTGGTGGTGGACCATAGTTCTCACAGAAATCCACCTGGCGACTCCACTAGTCCATCTTTTGTTTTGACCATCCTTCACATTAGTAAACCCCTAGAGAGGCCATCCATCCGAAACAATCACAAATACCATCCTCTCTAAACTCTAGATTTGAAATCTAGCTTCACGAAGAATCAACACCAGATCTCATCCAGACCCAAATCTCCCTATCATAGTAGATGACCCAGAGAAGATTCTGTGGCAAGCTTCCAAAACTGGCAATTTATCTACCGATAGGTCCATCCGTAAAGCAAGATCAGTACCTGAACACCTCATAGCCTTGCAAGATTCTCCATTTGACTTAAAATCAGCAAAATCCCTTTTTAGAAGCAAGTCACAAAGTAAGGTAGACTTTGATGATCTTGAGCCCCTAGATCTGCCACAGAGTCCTAGTAGAGAAGCCTTGCCTACTACACCTCCCGACTTTCTGCTTCTCCATCATTTTGGCTCATACCACCCTAGATCTGCTCAAAATCAAATCACTAGCCCAAGTACATCCGCCACACCCATCCAAACCACTACTGTTCAAAACACCTCAGCTCATCCTACAAGCCCTCATTTTGTACATCATCCATTAGCTCCCTCCATGGCAACTTGGTATGCACCCTTGGTGTTGCCACACCCTTTGGCTCCCTTACAAAATGACTATCAATCCAAAATCCCGCACTTTACTGGAGTTGAGACTACCACAGATCAACAACATGTAGATAGAATTAGCGATGCCTTTGAATACATGGAAATAGAAGACGATACCATCAGAATGAGGATGTTCGCCCAAAGCCTGGGCAGAGAACCCAAAAAATAGTTTAAGATCTTAACTCCAAACAACATCCACGATCTCCCAAAACTCTACCAAACCTTCATAAATAAGTGGGAAATCCGAAAGAACCCCATTCAAATCCTATCAGAGTATAACAATCTAAAATGGGAAAATGGGGAAAGTGTCAAGGGATACTGCACTAGGTTCAATAGTGTGTATATCGCCCTCCCGCCTCACTTCAAACCTCCACTTGGCTCAGCCTTAGCAAAGTTCCCCGAAGGCTTTGACCTAGACATGACTTATCAACTAAGAGACAAGGACCCCCCTACCTTAGAGGAAATGCAAAAAGTGGCCATAAGTGCAGAAGCCAACTTAGCAGAAAAGAGAGCTAGGACTAGATCAGAAAGGAAAGTCACATACCGGGATGAGGTCTCCACTTCAGCCCCTTCCTTAGATCCTAGAATAGATGACTTGGTTAGGTCCATGGCCAAAATGTGGGAAAAGATAAGTGAAAAGACCCCTCTTAGGGACAACCAGCCAAACCCTCCAAATAGAAACCGGAACCAAAATTTTAGGAGGGAACAACCTCAAAACAAACCAAGGGAAAATGACCAACAAATTAGGCCACCCTTTAATGAAAATTATGTGGAAGAAGATGATAGGGATACAAAACCCATTGATGAAAATCATTTGAACCTCATAGGGTCTGATAACAAGAGTGAGGTTTACCTCACAAAAGAAGAACAAGCGTTCTTCTCTCCGAATCAGGGTGAAACCAACTATGAAGATCCCAAAGATCCTGCCATAGATTTTCAAAATGCCATCATAGAAGCTCATAGGCAGTATGACCTTAGAAGCAGGAAAAACCTGGACAACTCCAAGAAAGGTAGCTCGGACACTGCTAAAATCCCTCATACCATCCTTAAAAAAGCAGTGGACAACAACAAAATCATGGTCAAGAAAACTGACCAAAACAAAGATAAAGCTATTCAAACAAGTCTTGGCTCAGATTCTCCTAGTACCTCCACAAAGATTCTCGAGGTGGCTGTGTCAAACAAAATCTCGAAACAAAGTCAGCAAACTCAGAACATAGAGAAATTCATGGCTGAAAAAACTGAAGCAAACCTGTCTAAACTACAAACACCTTTCAGTTTTGAGGGAGAAATCTCCAAAATAAAGATTACCATGCCCCTCACTGAACTTATCGCCCTAGGCTCTTATAAGTCTCAAGTGTTAAAGGTCCTAAATATAGGAAATGATGCAAACACCCTTAATCTGGCTGATGACACTCTTGAAGTATTGTTTGGTCCAAAAATAGAAGGAAAATTCCAAGAAGGAACCACTCTTCCCTTTTACATCAGTCTGAATATCCATGACCAAATCCTACACAATTCCATGCTAGATTCTAGGGCCTCGCATAACCTCATGCCGAAGGTTGTGATGGAAAGACTAGGCCTAGAAATCATAAGACCATATAAAGACTTATATTCATTCGATTCGAGTAGAGTCAAATGTCTAGGCTTAATCAAAGATATTTGTTTCAATTTAGCCCAAGTACCTACAAAACATCTGATCATGGACATAGTGGTAGCAGACATCCCTCCCAAGTGTGGAATGCTTTTATCCATATCTTGAGGAGCCAAGCTTCAAGGAAATATTCAACTTGATATGTCCTACGCCACTATTCCTGTGTTTGACCAAACTAGAATACTCTATCGAGAATCACACATGAAATATATGATCAGCAGCCAAGAGAGGCTAGATAACATCCCGATGTACTCCTTGCATTCTGATCTGAACTCTTTCATTTTACACACTGATGAGGACATTGAAGAACAGTCAGAAGGATTTGAAACAAACTTAGACCCACCACATCAACTGCCCCAATTTCTCTATGATGAACTAGGCACTCAAAACTATCATGATCATGAACAACTATGTCTTGAGGAAAGAGAGTTTGTTCCTTTTGAAATAGGGATAGAGCAAGAAGCACAAACCATTATGCACTATTAAGCAAATTTCTCAAACCTTAGGCAAACATCAATAGTAACATCAGGAAACTTTTTTCAGAACAGAGGCATTAGAAGACCTGCATATCACAAACCTCTTTGGAACTCAGGGGAAGGGAAGCTTAATGTTCTTACCATACCTTAAGGATTTGCCACCACTTAACTCTACCTTTTCAAATGAAACCTTGACTGTAGCCATAACAACTCAAAATTCAGAAAAAATACCTGATAAAATTCTTATGAAAGGATATAATGACTGCAGTCCAAATATACCTGATTTACTTCAACTAGTTAACATTTTGTCACTCCACCAAAGACTTAGAACCGCTAGAATATACAATATTTTTCAAAATACTACTTCATATAAATAAAACAGTGAGAAACACTATGCCACTGCCATCACTCCTAGAAACAACTTCGACAAAAGGAAATGCTAAAATCTGAACCAAACAGTAATAGTCAAAGATAAAATAGTTGGTCATAGGATCTGTTTTGATTTTAGAAACACTAATACACACCCTTGTGACAGAAATTTTATCCTTCCTACCCAAGACCATGATATACCAATGATAAGTGCTTTTAATCATATGTCCTTGCAAGATGATGTTTCAGGTTATAGCCAAATGATTCCTTTGCAAAGCAGACAGCTCAAAGAATTTTTCCAATATGCTGGGAGTAGGCCATTCTCAAACCCAAAATTGCAAAACCACCGGATATCAAGAATATACTCCTAAAATCCATGTTTCCAATTCTGAATTTCTGCATTCCAACATACCTTGATGATGTCATCATATACTTCAAAAATGACAAAGAAAATCTGCATTATTTGAAAAAGATGTACAACAAAAGAAGGAGTGGAAATCAGAGGTATAAAGAGGCACAACGGGAAGATACAGGGTTGTTTAGAGATTCATGCATGAATCCTTATGTCATACTTGAAAGAGAAAATTTTCCAAATTTCTCTTTTCAAGAGCTGAGTGGACCAAGAGTGGTAGGAGATCCTTATGAGGATAAGATGCTTAAGTTTCGCCATTTCCAAGATTTCTGAGTCAAAACTTTTTCAATCATTGTATATACCATTGTTTGAAAAATAGATCAAAAAACAAAAAATTCAAAAACAATAGAAAAATAGAAAAGAGGGCGAAAGAAGGCCCCATGTTCAAAAAATAGTCATTCGGAAAGCAAGTCTAAATGCCACTACTAGTGCTCAAATGTCTTGTTCAGTTATCTAGCCTAATCATAACTGAACATGTTTTAAATTTATTTGTTGATAAGTTAGTGAGTGGAAAAGATGGTCAACATTGTGTAAGATTGACTTATCAAAGAGAGTAGATTAGGAAAAGATACTGGTTCCACATGCTCAAAACAGAACCAAAGAGGAAAGTAGGGATGAAAAACAAATTGTGTATCCTAGCCTTGTTTTTCTAGATTTCATTTCATGCAAAATAATATTTGTGTGCAGCGTGTCTTTCATGCCACAAGTACATGACAAATCACACTGTCTAATCTTGATTTGGTCATTTTTCAATTTCATGTTTTAGATTAGAGAATAAAATCCTGTCAAACAGCTTAACCTTGACAGTCGATCTAGCATAGGTAGAGAAACAAAGGAGTTCATCAGCTTAATCTGAACTCCCGACGGATATAAGTGTAGAACTAGATAGTGTCATTTTTCAAAAATACTATGTCAAAGGGTTGCTAGTCCAAATGCACCCAAAAGAAGAAAAAATGTTAGGAAATATAGTGGGGTAGGTAGAAATATCATTGATGCTAATCATGCTGTCAATTTTTGAGAAATAGCATCAAGGAAGAGAGATATTTGCGCCAAATGGATAAAGGCACTGGTCTTCAAAGAACCAAGATCTGAAATTCTGGACACCTCCTGAAAAGGAGCTGCCCTCCCCAAATGGAGCCACTGTTAGTCATCAGTATTTTTCACCTCTTGATGATGACTACTTGTTAAATCTGAGTTTTCTAGCAGTTGATCTCCAATGTGTCAAATTTGTCAGCTAGAAAACACCCATAAACTTTTTTTCCCCTCCTAACCTTTTCAATCAGCCCATGACAAGATAAAACCTCATTTTCAAAACCCTATCTAGCCTCATCCATACAAGCTTGTCCATCAGCTCCAAAGAGAATAATCCAAATCTGTCCAAGAAGTCTCCCCTAAGTTAGGTAGTGGCGCTTTAGGCATTTATCCCTTGGAAAACTATCCTAAAGCCAAAGAACCTTTGTCTAATATCAACCAATCCTAGAAGACCTTCCTATTCTGAAAATAAAGATTCATTACACCCTTAGGTCGCGCCACTAATAAGCTTTGATGTCTCAGCAATACATATGCCACAGGTCAAGCTGATATTAGGTAGATGTACAATGTTTCAATGTCTTTTTCAAAGAGCAGAAGTGTACTAGTGTTCCAGAAGAAAGTATTAAACTCAACATGAGAAGACAACTGCGTCTCATGTGGTTTTGAGCCTGAGATGTAAGTACTGGACAGAGAGTTATTTCATTAATCTCCCACAAACACAATCAAAGGTTAGTGAATTATAAATGACAGGAAATGCTCTGCAGATACTGGCCAGGCTGCCTCTAATTGTCTATAGATGCACAAAGGTATTTGAACAGCAGAATTACATGTCTCAGAGAGATGCCCATCATGGCTTATTATAAATTTGTCATTTTCATTTTCTTGAGTATGAATAGGTAGTGAAAGGAAATATAACACTATTTGAAAGCTGATGAAATGGCAAGACTGAGAAAACCTCCTCCATACATGAGCAGAGGGTTGAAAGACTGAGAAAACCTCCTTCATTTTACAAGCAGAGGGTTTTTCAATGTGATAAAGGTCTCCTTCATCTAATAAGAAGAGGGTCAAGAATAGAGGTAGGGTTTTTAAGTGTAGTGGGAAAGTGACTGAAGGCTCGTGGATAGAAAAATGGTGTTCAAAACAGAAGGAAAGCAATGGTACTGTGATAATCCAAGAGGTTTGATTTTTCTTCTATCAAAGTTTTCCTTCAAAGGCAATCAAAGGACATATGAACAAGCCCTGCTGAGGTATGAAATTTCATCAAAAGTTTCCAGATTTTCTCCTTGATCAATAGGCATGAAATCCAGCCATTGTTTTCCTTCAAAAAATAGAGTTGAAATTAGTGGAAATCCATTCACATTTTATGAGTGGGGAGCTAGGTTAAACATAAGCCAAAGAGTGATATTTATATTCAAAGAAGGTGACCTCAGCCTTGTTTCTCAAGGGGACTTTGCAAATAAACAACACAAAGAAATTATGTATAAAAAGGGTATGACAAGTGTTTTAATTTTAGGAACAACACTCAAAGAAATTGAAGCATGCCACTGTAAAAAACGAAGGCTTGTTCCTTATGAAAACAGGTAAAATACCTTGCTGTCACATTTGATTGTAGGAGAGGTTTTTTAAAGGAGTTCGTTTTGATAAACAAATGATGGTAAAACCCAGGTAAATGAAACTAAGCTTCACCCACAGTCAAAGAGAAATGTCATGCAAAATATGCATCTATAATCATTTATTTGTCTTTGAGCAAGGTTTTTCTTTTAAAAAAAAAAGTCAGCAATAGGCAGAACTGACAAAACTTCTTCTTTAAATAAGAAACAGTGAAAAGGTAGTAGGAGGGGTTTGTAGCTTCTTAAAAAGGCCTTTTTACTTCAATGAGAACCATCACTTTGTTCGAGCATCTTGTCAAAAGAATTGTTCGAGGATGAGTCTTTATAACATTTTAAAATGATCAAATTGCAAAGGCAATGGCTCATGTTTTGACAAAACAAAAAGTCTTTTCGAACAAATAAACCCTCTAAAGAATTATATGAAAACGTTTGTTTTTTCTTTCATATAAGAGGTGGGGAGACTGTTGCAAAGCTCATATGAAAAATTCAAAGTCACCAAGCAACATCCCCCTGGCTGCTCACTGACCGAAACAAGGAGATTCAAGCAAAATTCAAGCTTTTCATGCCTTTAAGCCCGCATGGCGTGCCTGGAAAAGTGTGCGGCGCGTATAGAAGAAAAAATACATAGAGTTTGTATTGTGGCATGGCGCGCCTGTAGCGCCGGTCACCATTGCCCGAAGGCCGACCCGACAGCTTACACGGCACGGCGCTCTCCCATATGAACGTGCCGCTCACTCAAAAGGCCCTCGAAAAAAATCTCTGAAGCTGCCAAATGATCAACGATAGCCCATGAAAATTTTGCAAGGTATTCTTCCTTGCTCCTTGCTAGTTTTTGAAAATCTGAAGGGGGTGACAGAGTGATTTTCTCCAAGGGATAAATAGTGATAAGGAGGACAAGGTGTGTGCTTGAAAAACATTACAAAGGCCATTTGAGAGAGCTTGGTGTTGCAAAGAACATTCAAAACAAAATTCCTCCCAGGAAAGACAGTAGGAGTGGACTTCACAAGAGGTTTGAGCCTATTTCCACTAAAGAGGTAAATGCTCATCCATCAGTCTTGTTTAATTTCCATGAGGTTGGGTGTCTAGATTTTTTCCAAAGAGTGCAAGAGGTGAAGAGCTATTCCCCTTTGACACATATTTGTGCTTTGAGGTTTCAAGAGAAACATTTTCAGCTGACAAGCCTAGATTTCAAATTCTCTCCAAGATCCATTTCCAAGGCCACAAAAATCCCTTATGTCAGGGAGAAGTGGTTTAAACAAAGCCACCTGGACTCAGAAGAATACATATTGACTAGTTACGCCCCCCTCATGAAGATAATCATGAAATACTTCACTTGCGAGGGAATATTCTCCCGAGTCTATGCCTATCATATCTGATTGCTCATGCATTTAACGAGGGCCAAATTGTTAAATATCCCTTTCTTCCTACATATAAGTATTGAGAAAATGTCCTCCACTGTTCAGAAAAAGCCTCCTTCTCAATAGACAGCCTGCCTCTTCCATCACTCCCTCATCAAGGTTATCATTCTTCATCAGCTTGAGAAGAAAGAAATCTCTTGGGATACCTTCATTACACATCCGAATTTCACCACTTTCCCTTCATTTCATACATCTCCTTCACCTTCCACTCACCATCCTTCGCTTTCTTCAAGCGAGCCTATTCCCAAGAAGCTCAAATTTCCCATTGAACAAGAAAAAGAGCATGATGAGGAAGAAGAGCATGAGAAGGAGGAGGAAGATGATGATGAGCAGCATCATGATGAAATAGGGCAGCAAAGGGATGATGAGGAAGATGATGATGAGCAGCCTCAGGAAGAAGGGCAGCATGATGAACAGGTACAACACAGTGAAGGTGAGCAGCAGCATGATGAAGAGGAACATGATTTTGAACAGCAAACTCCTGAAGATGATGATGAATAGCAGACTCCTGGGCATGATGAAGAGGAACATGATGATGAACAAGCGCAACACAGTGATGGTGAGCAGCCTCATGATAAAGAAGGGCATGATGAACAGAGGCAGCCACAACATGATGAACAGAGGCAGCCACAGCATGATGAACAACAGCCTCATGATGATGAACAGAGGTAGCCTCAATAAAAATAACAATAGCCTCATAAAAAATAACAGCAGCATGATGAAGAGATGCAACACAGTGAGGAGGACAACCCTCAAAAATAAATTCAAAAGGACAGTCAAGGCATCCATGAAGAAATCCAAGATAGTGGCAAGAATGATGAGCAAAGTGACAAGGGTAAAGAGCCAATGGAGCATGTGCTAGCTGCCTCTCCTAGGCAAGGGGCCATGCTCTCTTCTTCAAAAGTGGCCAAGCCCCAAACATCAAGGAAAATGGCACCTAGAGTTGTAACTCCAAATTTCACTCGGGCCCTCCGAAGCAAGGGAAAATTTCCCAAGAAACCTGTTGTCGATTTTCCCAAGAGGAGGAAGACTAAAAGAGCCACTCAAGGCAAAGGAAAAGAGAATGAATAAAGCAGTCATGAAAAGGAGAGGGACTTCGACACAATTCAAATTCAAATTGATGATAGCGACAATGAAGCCCGGATCCTAGAAACTCTCTTGATCAATAGAGAAAATCAAATTGATGCTTTGAGGACTGATCTTGAGAGGGATAGAAACTTCAATCACTTTTTGCAAGCTCAAAACAAATAGATGAGTGTCCATATGGCTGTATATGAGACACGGGCCATAAAATACAAAAAAGAGGCCTCCAAAGCACAAGTGAGATTGGAAGAACTCATGGGTGAGTTTGATGAGAGCAAAGGCGAAGATCAGCCCAGGAGAAAGAGGCCAAGGACCATGGGGCTCAAAAAGGCCCTTGGGAAATAAAAGGAAGAAGAAGCTGCCCTTCTCCAATCTAGCCCTCTCACTGCATTGTTCGCACAAGAGATAGAGAAAAATCGAGAAGCATGGCTTGAGAGGGTTAATTATCACTTGGAGAAGAAGTTGGAGAAGGAAAATAGAGACTTGGACGTTCAACGGAGGATGATCGGGCATTATATGAAGCTCAATCAGTTTGCCCGACGAAAATTGAAGGTTACTCAGGAAAAACTCAAGGAGGCTCAAAGGGGACACCCGGCACCAAAATTGAGGAAAGACACCTCAAAGCTCCAAATTTTGGCCTCAGCTTCACAGCATGTTGCTGAGAACCCTTGAGGGTCATGCTCGCCAAATTTTGGCTAAATTCGACAAATTTTGGTTTTTTGTCATTTTTTAGGTTTTTGGCTAAAACTCTTGGGCATCGCCATTTCAGTTTTGGGCATCCTCAAAGGATGAAAATGGTATCATTGGATGCCGTATTTTCATGGGCATAAACTAAGCAATTTTCAGATCAATTGAAGATCATTTTCTCCCCCAAAATGGCAAAAAACACTCGCTTTTTCTACACTCTGCCCCATTTATCAGCAGGGCCTATTTTTGGAGGACTTCTATTGGTTAGTTTGGAGAAAAATAAGAATTTTCAGAAGATAGATATTCATAGCTTTCCAACGAGCCATCACAGGCCTCGTTTCAACATCGGGAAGGCCTGCAAAAGTTGCGGGCAAGTCAGGGGACTTTCTGCTGATGTATTTCTTGAGTATTTTTGTAAAAATTGAACCTTTCAAAAGTGACTTTTCTTCATGTGTGTTTAGCTATTTTTGTAGATGATTAGTTATGAAAAGTCAATATATTTCCCTTTTTTAGATTTTTTGAGATATTTTACTAGATATTTTGTGCCTTGGGCTTTGCAAAGCCTCAAGGACAAAATTAGATATTTTGGATAGGCCAATGAGATTACAAATTGAAATAAAAGGTTTTCCTCACTTTGGTCTATATATTCCAAAGGCTTTCATTGTAAAACAAAGGCTGAACTTGATGAATAGAAGCAATTAATGGGTATACAAGCTTCGGAAGAAACACTTGTCTCATGTATTTGAAGAGTTTCTTGAGTGCTTTTGGATGATGAAAGAGGACTGTTGTTGGATTCCATGACTTGGTAGAATGGTATAGTGTTTCTCTTTATGTTTTGTTTCTTAGTTTTCATTCATAATTCCATGTTCTTGCTTGCTATAAGATAGTAGAGAATAGACTTGAGAGATGCCCTTGGAGGCACCTCAGGTTTCCTTTTTCTTTATAGCTTCTATGTTTTCTGCCTTCTTAGTCATATTAAAGAATCCTTGATTGCTATTTAATAACTGAAGAATATTGTTTGCTTGTTTCATTTATGGTTTTATGCATGCAAAGTATGATTTACGGTATGCCCTGCTTACTCATGGCTAGCCATAGTTCCACCTATGAAACCTCTCTTTGATTGATTAGATTGTCATTTGTTGAACCAAGGAGGTCTTGTACTGATCTTTCCCTTTGCCTAAAACTATGCAATCTTGTCTTCAAAGTGCCCAATCGCTTGAAATACTATGTTTAGGCATTCTTTCATAGTGATTTGAGTTGTTTGTTTGTCTTAAATGTATTTCCCCAAAGTCTGATAGCCATTTCCTAAAGTTAGAGAGTCATATATCTCTATGCATGGCTTGAATGTTTATTTCTATGCGTTGATCACTTTACAGTTACATTTATCATGATTAATGGTTTACCCTAGCATGTTTATGTCAGCTATTAAACTATTTATGTTTGAAATCCGTTTTTCTTCACAATTTTAATGTCCATCTCACTCCATTTTACCCAAAGATCCATTTTGCCTCACTGAAATCAGCCCTTCAACAACCTTGTATCGCCACCTGAAATCTTTCTTGACCTTTTCGACCCATAGCCCAGTTGATCTGATATATTTTTACCTATATTATGTCTTTGATCAGTTCATCCCTCACAACCTAAAAACCAAAACCAAAAACCCACTTCATAACTAACCTAAAATCAAGAACACAATAAGAAAACATATAGATATCCCTTACACAAATAGAGAGAGCCCTCTCTGAGTCCAGGAAGGCTAGGTCCTTGGACTCCAAATACTGGTTTATGTTACACTATCATTTGGCTTGCCAATCAGCCAAATCACAGGACCCTAACAAATTATTCTAGAAGCCACTATGTGGTGTTTTTAGACCTAATGATGAGAAAATTTCAGCCAAATATGAAAGTCTTTAAGAGGCTAACTAATATTTTTCAAAGACAAATCAATCCTCTAAGTCTTATTAACTGAGTTTTCATAATGTTATGATAATTTTTTCCCAATGGAGTCTTAGGAAAAACCAGTGGGGTCAGCAGGCCTACTTAATACCAATGGAGTTGCGAGGTGAAAGATTTTTACTGGTTCTGAAGGATTGGTTGTTGTTCACCATAAACAATCAATAATAACTATTCTTGGTGACACTTGTCTCATTTAGAAATAGGGGTTAGTTGAGTTGTGAAGTTATATATTACTCAATATTGTCCCCAGTGTGGTCACCACTCTGTTAGGCCTCCGTAGTTTGCAAGATTGGAAAGAACTAACACTGCAGAGCCTACATCAAAACCACTTTGGAATCCTAGGATTTAGCCCTCCTAGATTTAGAGAGGGATATATCTATTTAAGTGTTCTCAAAAGATATGATATTAGGCTAGTTATGAATTACAAGGGTTTGTTTGTTTTTGGTTGGGTAGGATATCATCAAAATGAAGGAAGTGTTTTTGAAGGATAAAGGCATGAGCAGATTGAAAGAATGGTTTAGCTGATGGGATAAGTGATTAAGAGTATCAATCCATTGGGCTATGGAGTCAAAAAAGGATTTAATTGCACAACAAGTTTCAAGAATGGTCCATGGGGCAAGTCATCTATGTCAAGAGATCTCTTTAAGTTGATTTTGTGATATGGAACATTAAGAAATGTGATGAAAGAAGCAAACATATAAGAAAACAAAGGGCTGCCTCAGGTTAGGTAAGGACTTTGAAACTATCCTTCTTTCGACATACTCTCAAAGGAAAACATTTAAAACAAATAATAGCCTAAGATCAGGTAAGGACTTTTAACCTAGCCTGATTTCGACATACTCTCAAAGGAAAACATTTAAAAGAAAGAATAGCCTAAGATCAAGTAAGGAGTTTTAACCTAGCCTGCTTTCAGCATATTCTCAAGGAAAATTTCAAAGACAATATCTCAAGTTGTACGCAGTAAACATCGGCTCACCAACACTTCACTGGTTATACTCTATTTAATTATCCTCAAAACACAATTAGAAGAAAACATAAAGATAAAGTTTATCAGTGAGATTTAGGGTACTTTTAGAAGAAAATCATAATCTATGTTTACTATTATTTATCAAAGAAAGTGGATAGTACGAAAAAATAAGTAAAATAACAATTACAGTAAGAAAAACATCACCATTGACATAGACCAGGATCCCATAAATCAGCTTGTATATTTGATGTTCAAACCAGTTACAATCTTCAAGTCCAGTAGGTCTTTACAACTTCAAACTTCTCTTCTCAGCCTATCTTTCTTCAAATACTAACAGATCTTCAGCAGCCTCAGTAATTGTTTACATTCAATCAGTATTCAACCAACATTTACAATGGGCTCCTCTTATGATTTTTATAGGTAAATTGAGTAGGTGGAGTGAAAGGAAGAGTTGTGTGTTCAATTAATACATAGTAAATGCTCCTTGGCCTTTGGGAGGCCTAATGGAGAAGATATATAATGTCTTAACTCTGTTAATTTACTTTTTCATTAAGTTATATCAACTTCAGTCACTTTTGTTGACTTTTGAGGCTTTTGGTAGGCTGACAATTACTTTCTGAGCTGTCTTTGGAAAATATCTCTGACTTTGCATTAACTTCGTATTCTTTTGAGAAAAATAAACTTGTAGGTGGAATTTTGATCTCTAGAGGAGTAATTTCTTGGGTGATTTGGCATTTGAAGCATTCATTTGGGTGATCTATCCACTTTGTGGCTTTAAACACCGATTAGCCCGCTGATTATCTTTATTCTTCAAACTGTGTAGTTAACCTTTAATATTCGGATTAAGTCTTTTGATCTTCGGGCTTCTGATTTTAATCCTTTATCTTTTAAATCTTTGATACACTTTATATTCTTCTGCTTATGTTCTCATCTTATGCTGTACAGGTGGCTTCCATGCACTAGAGGGTTTCAATACACAATTAGTGTTTATGAGGCACTGATCAAACCTTTGAACTCAAACCTTGGGTCCCTTTTCTGCATGATTTTTCCCAGAGGATCGTCATCCTGGGCTTTGCCACTATGTCTTTGGTTGTGGGACTGTTTCATGTTTTTAACCGCCATTAAAACCTGCAACAAACCATTCAAACGTTATATAAAACCTGCGAATAGGGTTAAATTCTTTAGAGGCATTGGGAAGTGTCAGAGGAGCATTGAGGGAGGGGATTATGCAGCATAGGGGATTTCTATGGCGGAATCCTCAAGAAACGGGGTTAAAATTTATTTGGGTGTGAAGATTTAAAAATGGTTTGGCGGAAAAACAGAACAGGTTTTCGCGCAAGAGATGGGCGGTTTGTCGTTTTTCCCCATATGGATGCGATACGGTCCATTGAATGACATGTGCCCTCTATGAAACCACCCATTTCACATGCAATATGCATGGTGGGAAGGTTTGGAAAGATCAGGCATGAAAAGGATTTTGGGTCGTTAGATATTCGGGCTGAAGATCTATGGTTGTGGATGAGCGTAAAGATTGAAAAGTTGCACAGTGGAAGCATATGGTGGGGTTGGGGTTACGTCAGCTAGTTTTTCGCGGGGTGAAATATCATTGGGCGGGGTTATATTTGTGGGTTTTAACAGGGGCCGTCGAATGAGAGGGATCAACGACTACGATCAATCCAGAGGGATGAATAAGTTTGGTGGTCGGGAGGGTGGTTCAATGGGAGGAGGGAATGAGTGACGTCGGATCATTGGGAATTTAATGGTGAAGATGGATTCTGAGGGGAGGTGGTGGATGAGGAGTGTGGGAAGTAGAGGGGTTCCAAAAAATAAGAGAAGGCAAAAAAGGGTTTAAGTGCCCGGTTGTGGGGCTAAACGAGGCAGGGGAAAAGGTTAAGTGATGAAAAGGAATGACCAGGGGCAGAGATGAAAAAAGGATTAAGGCTTAGCACTTCGATCATAGGCCTTGGATTTATGGAGGAAAAAGGTAGAAGGTTTAAGCCCTCAGAGGCTTAAAGCCTATATATAAAAAAGGTCAGAAATAGGCCAAAAAGTGGGTTTTTCGGGCTTTTTTGAGATTTTTGATAGGTGAAATAGGAAATTTTAAACTATAAAAAGGGATTTTTATAGCTTTAAAGGGTTTTTATAAGAAAAATGAGGGTAAATAAGGAAGGAAAGGGGATTTTTTAGGGGAATAGGATGAATGAGTTAGGATAAGAAAAAATGGATGAAATAGTGGGTGGAAATGATGGAGAAAATGTCTGAGAACAGTATTTTTTCATGATAACAGCAGGGTTTTTGAAGGGAGTTTTATGAAGATATCAGTGGAAAGGATCCTTTTGGATAAGGAAAACAAAAAGGCTTCAAGAACTCACAATTTTTCTTAAAACTTGTTTCTTGAAGACTAAAAGACCTGTTTTAGCCATCATTAGTTATGAAATTTTTTTATTGATGGCTAACAGGGAAAACCTCCCAACCATTTTTGGCTACCACCGCCCCTAACCAATTGACTACTCTTCATACCACTGAGGTAAATTCTGTGAAAATTTCACAAAAACCTAGTGGCAAGAACAAGAAGAACAAGAAACATACCTCTTCTTCGGAAGAGTAGTCAGATCATCAGAATAATCCCAATAAAAAAACGCTGCTAAGACCGACAAAGGAAAGGAGAAACCCATGAAGTTTCCTTGCAAAATCTATGTGGAGGACCACTTGACATACAAATGTCATCGGCTACAGGAATGCACATATTTTATTACAAATAAGGACTCTGGGAGGACATTTGTCATTCTTCATAATCCCTTCCCTAATCCACAGTAGCAACAACAACACATGGTTGCAAACCCACCACAACACCTGCAAAGGGAAAATGGTGGTACACATCCTTCTGGTGAAGGATCGTCCTCCATTTATGGCATAGAATGTGTTGAACTCCAGACACGAGCCAAAATCTATGGAAATCCTATCATTGATACTCAGGAACCTAGTACCAGTTCGAATCGACTCCTGCCCAACAATTTTTATATCGAACAACCTACTTCTGACCCCACGATTTGTCCCCCCAAAGGGAAACTTCGATGCACGTCTCATAACAGCTCTGCACGTGCCACCCAAAACAACAACATTGTAAAATATTTGGCACAAGTACCGTCATCTATGTTTTCTCTCAAAGTATTGCAAAAATTGCCCAGTGCAAAGGAAAGCCTTGCTTTCGGCCATTGGTGGAATACACCCCCAAGATTATATGCTAGCTATATTTGACATGGAAAAATATAAGCCTCATCTCTCACACCAACTTGTATTCCAGGTGCAGGTTGTGTCGAAAGGGAGACCAATCCATCGTACTGTCATAGACGAAGGAGCTTGACCTGCATTATGTCAACTACTTGTTGCCTCGCTTTGGGTTCTCCTACTTTGCCTCCATTGTCAAATTCCCTTAAAGCCTTCGATGGCCACACTTTCCTCCCAAAATGCTACCTTGATAGCTTTCCCATTTCCCTTAGTGGGAAAATGATAATGGTGGAAATAAAAGTATTAGATCGTCATCTCGACTATAATCTGTTGTTGGGTCGCAGTTGGTCTTATTAAATTACAGCCATTGTTTCTTCGATCTTCTGACTCATACTCTTCCCATTGGATGGGAAAATAGTCACCATTGATCAGTTATCCTTTTTCACCCCCGATTATTCCATGTTACCAAGTAGCACTCTACCCCTAGTAGGAGGCGTTCCTGACTCGTACGTCAGTATCGTTAACGGTCTTCTGAAGGCATCTTCCCTAATGGGTTACTTCCCTCTCCCATCACCTGAGGTTCCACATATGATTGCAATGATATCCACCACTTTGGATGCCTTTATCGATCCATGGATCCTACCAGCGCCTTCAGACATTGATTCCTACGAAGATCAGATGCTACTCTCACCAGCCGAGTTGGCTTATCAAGGCATCCAAATTACATCTAAACCCTCCACAAGTTTGGTTTCAACCAATGGTACAAACCTCATACCCATCACAGTTATTTATAAAGATATCCTTGATGAAGTCCTACCTATGGACGAAGTTATTCGAGAGGTCATGTCTCTAGAAGAATGACCTTGGGGAGAGTTCCACCATCGTTCTTAGATGTTCGATTCAGACACGATAACTACTCAAATCCCATGTTTTCACCCACCTAAGATCATTCCCTCCATTTACAGGACTGTTCAAACTATTGATTCATAAGGGAACATGGCAATCTTTCTAAGACTATTCTTATTGATATCTCGGTAAAAATGGGTATTGTGGAAAAAATTCAGATTGGAGTCGATTGCAATCCCGAGGAAATTGCACAATTCACATCCCTTTTTAAGGAATTCTGTGATGTGTTTGCTTGGTCTTACGATGAAATTCCTGGCATAGATCCGTCTATAGTCAAGCATGAAATCAATATTTATGACAATTCCAAAACTATTTGGCAGAGACTCCGACCTGTCCACCTGTGCAAGCAGCCGCCAAAAAGACTGAAGTCGAAAAAAATTTAAATGATGGTTTCATCTATCTCGTTTCGTTGACAAAATGGGTTTCCAATCAGGTTCCCGTAGACAAAAAACAAGGCACCATCGGGGCCTGTTTTGATTATCGTGATTTGAACACCGCTTGTCCAAAATACAATTATCCTATGCCTTTCATAGATCAGATCCTTGATGATTTCGCTGGATATGAATATTTTTCCTTTTATGGATGGTTTCTCGGGTTATAACCAGATTGCGATTAAAAAATATGACCAGCATAAAACTGCCTTCATCTATCCTTGGGGCATATTTTCATATTGTAAACTCCCATTTGATCTGAAGAATATAGGAGCAACTTTTAAAAGGGCTATGGACTATTCCCTTCACAACATTAGTCATATTGTATAGGCTTACTTGGATGACCTTTCGGCTCATTCCAAGAAGCAATCCCATCACCTTGCACATATGAAACAAATCTTCGATCAGTTTAGGTTATACAATATACGTCTAAATCCACATAAGTACATATTTTTTGTCGATTCTGGATGCCTTCTGGGCTTTATTGTCTCCAAGCATGGGATTAGGGTTGATCCCAATAAGGTTGGGGCAATCACTGAATTACCCACACCACAATCCATTCTTCAACTCCAATGTTTGCAAGGGAAGGAAAAATTTTTACGTCGTTTCATAGTCAACTATGCCGAGATGACAAAAGGCTTTATGAACTTATTAGAGAAAGGAAAACTGTATTTGTGGGATGACAAAACTCAACTTTCATTTGATTCCTTGAAATGAGCACTCATTTCTTCCCCACTTCTTAGTGCCCCCAAATACTTGCGACTTTCTCCTCTACCTCGCAGCCTCACCGTCCTCGCTTGGAATGGTTCTTGTTCAAGTTCATGATGATGATGGTGAACATGTGATATATTACTTGTCAAAAATTATCATTGGACCTGAACTACGGTATTCACATGTGGAGAAACTCTCTCTTGCAGTGGTCTTCGCTGTCACCCGACTCCGACACTATATATTACTGTGACAGACTACCATCATTACTTTGGAGAATCCCATGCAACACATTTTGTCTCGAAAATTTATTGGAGGAAAATATTCCAAATGGATTGTAATCCTCCAATAATTCGACTTGGTGTTCACTGCTTCCAAGGAAAATAAATCTCTAGTCTTCGCCGAATTACTGTCAGACCTTCCTAGAATCGACCCAGAAGATGTAGCTCATGATCCATTTCCTAATGAATCTTTCTACTTAGTCGATTATTCTCATCCTTGGTATGGAGACATTTTTTTCTACCTCCAAACTCAACGCTTCTACTCAGCTCTCACGTCTGACATATGTCATCGTATTCGCCACCAAGAGAAACACTACCTCATGCTAAACGATACTCTATATCATTGTGGTGTCGATACTATTCTTCAGCGTTGTCTCAGTTTTAACAAGGTAGAACATATTTTAAATGACTGCCATGCGGGGGCGTGCGGCGGTCATATTATTGGCATAGCTACTATCCAGAAAAACTTGCATGTAGGATATTATTGCCCCTTTTGTTTAAATATTACATCACAGTGGTCCATAAGTGTCATCTGTGTCAAATTTTCACGAAGAAAATGCATGCCCACCCCACCCCTCTCCATCCAATTGTCTCCATTGGTCCTTTCACTAAATGGGGAATCGACTTCATTACATGCAATCCCACTTATGTTGATGGACACAACTACATTGTAGTTCCAGTCGATTACTTCACAAAATGGGCAGAATCCATTCCCACTTTTAGAGCCAATGGAGAAACCGTTGCTCTATTCATGTTTAATCAGGTTATCTTTCATTTTGGTGTACCCCTTTAATTCTTCACAAATCATGGATCACATTTTCAGAGCCATATGATGACGGAATTAACTTCCATGCTAGGTTTTCGACAAAATCAGTCTTCGTCCTACTATCAGCAGGCAAATGGTCAAGTCAAAGCCGTAAATGGCGTCCTCAAAACCATGATTCGTCAGTGAGTCAGCAATCATAAAACCACATGGCATTGGGAGTTATATTCCGTGTTATGGGCATACCGCACATCAGTCAAAACTGCTATAGGCTTCACGCCATTCCAACTTCCATTAAGCCTGGAAGCAGTACTCCTAATCGAGTGTGAGAATCCATCACTCAAGCTCACTATTGAACTCCTACCCGATACCACTTCCACAGAAGAGCGCTTTCTCTCGCTCGATCACTTGGATGAAACTCATCGAAATGCCACACTAGCACTCGAAGCTTACCTGCATAGAGTCAAAGCTCAATATGACAAATCTATCAAGCCTCATTATATCCAAGAGGGTGATCTCATTCTACTCTATGATCAGAGACACGACCTCTTGGCGGTAGGAACACTTCAAACATTATGGCTTGGTCCTTACATCGTCACCAAAGTCCTCTAAAAAGGAGCTTATGAACTTTAGGACTGTAATGGAATTCCACTCGGAGCCCCGCAACGGGCTCTATCTGAAGAAGTATTTCACCTAGTTCTCCACTAGGCATATGCTTTATAATTTTATGTATATCAGTTTTGTCTTTATATGATGTGTCTGGATATTTTGGGTTTTAGAGTGTTTTTCTCATACACACTCTTTCTTTTACACAGATGCCTTCGTGATCCTTATCATATGTTGGATACGCAGACGGTGCTAGTCTTCATACTAGGAACATTGTGTCAGTTGCTTGGGTCCTCTACACACCTGAGTTGGAACTCCTTGGTTCTTGGGGAATCTTCTTGGGAAATTCCACCAATAATATTTCTGAGTACATGTCGGTCATACAACTCCTCACGAAAGCTGCATCTCACGGCATCTCCAATCTGGTGGTCAAGTTAGATTCCCAACTCGTAGTTATGTAGTTAAAAAATTATTATCATGTCTATCATCCAGTCTTGTTATGTTATTTCTTAAGGGTATGACTTCTAGAATGTCAATTTCAAGCCATTGTGTTTGAGCACATTCCTAGAGAGTTTAATACATTAGTTGATCCATTGGAAAATTATATGTTAGATTGGCATTTGTCACATTTTTTATAGAAAGAGTTATACATGAGTGTATATTTTTTACCATAGAAAACACATAAAATTTTAAAAACACAAGGAAACAAAATCGCCAAAATATGTGTATATATATATATGTCGTGTCCAATCAAGTTACATCAAAAAAAATTTCTCAAAACTTGGGTGTTTTACAAAAAATTGGCTCCACTAAGCCTCGCTCTGACATTTACACATCTATCCACTACTCCCCCTAAGCTCGCTGCTCAAAATAGCAGACAACTGCTCTAGTTATCCTTCTCAGAGGCACCAAGTATCTCTCTGGCACACCTACTGTATGTCGTTGTAGACGAATCAGGATCTCTCTCATGGGATTAGGTGGCACACCAATACTTAAACCCAGGCTCCTAGTAAGCTCATGCAAAATTTGTGTGTCATCACCCTCTTTGGCGGCTGTTGCGGCCTCTGCTGCTGCACCAACCCCAAGTAGCTGCATTCCTCGCTTTGCATAGTGAGGGGCTCCAGCTGGATGTACAGGTGCCACATCTGTGTCAAGCAACAAGATTCATGTCAACAAAAATTTTCACCCATTAAACAAAAAAGTTGCATAAACATTCAAAAAATACAAAAATATTTCAACAAACACTGATCAAGTTCTTTCTTACCATCTAGACCCCACTGAGTGCCCGAGGGCAATACCAACTTTGGATATTTTGTGTAATGCATCCCTGCATAGGGATAATCTTCAATCATCACGATATGTTCTTCAAGCCACGCAAAGAATCCATCATCAAAATAGTGACGGATTGGACCCTCTCCAGTCTGCGGTATCAAAGCTGACCAACGAGCCTGTCTTGGTTCCCGCGGTCCAATGTATCCATGATCATTCTTGGCATCATTACCGATACCCTCTATAGTATGAAAGACATGATTAGTGTGTCATATCCAACTCTGTTTGGGTGGGGGTCTTACATGTTGTTAACGCTACTCGAACTCGGTGGAAAACACCTTCACAGCAGATGAAAACCTGAGACTGCATACCATCTAGCGGTAACAATATCTAGGCCTTGGTGACCATGTGCTGACTCTTGGCTCCGGCCAAGTGAATTATCATCCATAAGAGCGACCTCAACGGTCTCGCTGCCACCTGTAAAATAGACACCTGGTTACTTACTGCCACAGTATTGTTTATGTAGTGAGTATGGATTAAATCCATAGTAGTGTGGGGATCAACCCTGGAACCTATCAAATTGGGCCTAGGTCCTCTGCATGACAGGCTAGTCAAGAAGTAAATGTCATCTTTCTCGATCGAGAGTTCATTACCCCTGATGTGGAAGACATGTTGTCAGTTATCCCACTGCTGGATGATCCATCTCAGAAGGTCTTCTTGCCCTCTCATCAACTCTAAACGAGCATACTTCAGTAATCCACATCTGCGGAGAACTAGCAACGTAGATGCATCAGTAACCACTTCGCGTTCTTCCCGCTCATGCTCTCTTTTGCGCCAAATACTCATGGTAAACATCTTCACACCTGAACAAGAAACATTTTTAGTGGATTATTTTTTGTCTAGAACATTTTAGAATGATAAAAAACAAGTTCTTAAATCATCTTTGGTGGCTAACGTGGGCCATAGTGCCAAAAAGTGTGTGCTAACACTCTGTATCTTCTCAGGAAGTGTGCTTAACGCAGTCAAAACACTTAGCACTAGTACTAGCTGCTTAAATTTTCTAGGAGCTGCTAAAATTGACATTTATAGCTAGTAAAAATAACTAAAAGCATAATGAAATGCTAGGGGGAGGTTCAAGCTCTTACCTGGATCTCGGGGAATCGAAAATCATTGCTTGGTTCGTCCACAATCAATAGCTGAAGTTTCACCACTTTTTTCACTCCAAATATCTATCACAACACTCAACAGAGTGAAAATGAGGGTTTGTTTCCTTCTTATAGACATTCTGGAGGTAAGAATCACTCAGCTATTCTGTTAAAATTGGTAAATTCATGCTACATTTTTTCGCAACAATTGGTTTTCATATGTTACCAATGCTCTGATGGGTTGTCAATGTTTGTATGCAGATCTGACCATGTTCAACCCAGTTTCAAGATTTATTTTTAGGTACTTTTTCTGGCTCATAAAACTAAAAAAACCTCGAGTGGCCTTCGTTGGCCTCATTAAGCTACCATAACAAAGGAATATCAGCCATTCTTTTTATCTTTTTAAAATATCTTTAAACATAAAAAGTAACCAACTTTTTCTTTGTTGAACTCATTAAAATTCACAAAGAACATTAAGTTTACTCTGTCTCCTTGTACTCATAACAAAATGAGGTAGATGTTCATCAAACATAGATTTATCACTTTTCCGGATTCAATGGACTAACTCATGTAAAATGAACTATTTCGGGCTTACTATTCTCCCTTCGTCGCGCCCGGTTATCAAACATGACAAAGGTACCCCCTGGAGTTGTATTTTACGATGTTTTTCAGAATCTCTAAATATGAAAAAATCACCGAGTTTACCCATCTGGACTCATTAAACCTAATGATACGGGGAATTCTTTTTGGAAAACATGGATACTTCTTCTATTACATTTTAAAGGTTGATTTGGCAGCACAAAATCTTGAACATGGCACTTCCCAGAAAAATCTCTCGCATTTAGCCAAACCCTACCATCTATGAGTTTAGCCTTCATCTCCCAGTGTTCCTGCATTGGTGAATCCTAATACTCTTTGGTGTTCATTAAGCCTAAGCTGCCTAGTAACCTGTTAGAGTGCCTTCTATTGTTCAAGAGGATCCTACTATCTACTGCTGCTTGTATCAACCAAAGCCATCATATACCGGAACTTACTTGTCATCAGTTATTCCCACTTGCTCTTGATTATTTCCATCAAACCAAATCATCTTTTCCCGTTTCGTGTCAACTGATGTAGGACGCCTCAGTGCCTACCTTTTGACAGATCTCTTCCTATCGACTTCAACATCTTATCTAGGAAATTGATCCAAAAACACGACAGTACCTAGATACTTGCGGACATTAGTGGCAAGTCATCTTTTTTCTGATTGGGGGTTCTCATGATTAGCTCCCGATTGAATGATTCTATGAGTGTTCGACATCACCTCCTTTTATTCACACTTGCTAGATTGTACTGTGCATCTTGGGGACCATCATCATTATCATTGGCCACCCTTGCATCTGTTAATAGTTTTTGTCATTTACTAGTAATCAGATGATTTCCTGCATGTTAGACTACAACTCATTCATTCACATATATGGAAATATGCAGCTTAATGAAGCGGTGACCAAGACCTTGGGTTGAGGGATACACCATTACAGTTGTGTTTCCTCTCCCAAGTTACGATATTGTTTTTGGAGACAACTTTTGATTTTGAACTAGTTATGATAGACACTTTCATCTTATTCTTATCGGTGGACATACTGTTCATATCTTTGTTCTAGAGAAATCATGTTGATTAGATGTTGAGCATGGGAATGCCCGACTCAAGACAGATACTATATTTTCTAACATATATTGTTGTTTCAGGTTTTCCTCAGTCCTCCAATTCCTCTCATTCTACTACACTTGTTATAAACTATTTCGGCCATCATCTTCATCTCTGACCTCACACTTTAGGGGGAATTTGTTATAGGACAAATGACCTCCTCATCAGCTCAGAGGAGAAGGTAACACGGAAAGAAGAAAATGACCTAGCCAAGACCCATTTTTTCCAAGGTAACGCACCCTAGAAATAGCTAGGTAGAGTTGTAATGCACTTGAGCCATGCATAGGGAGCATTAATGCCTAGGGTAACGCTATGTCTTGCCTAAGGGGCAGCGTTAACCATTTTTAAGTTTGAAAATGGAAAATATCTTGTGGAAACTGAATGGCATTTCCAGCTTTCTCTCAAAAGGGAATCAGTTCAAAATAGAAACTAAATGGCACAAACCTTTTATTAGGCATATCCAAACATAACTGAACTCCTATGGAAGGAAAAATCAAGGAAAAGCAAGGAAACATCTAGATCTTTCTTGATTTGAATAGGTTGAAAGAGTTGGCAAGGTTTGTCCTCTCTGTCTCCTATAAATTGGAGTTGTGGGCTCTTGGTCTAGGGTTGAAGGTTTGATTATATGTGGAGCAGAATTTCATTGTTGTAGTGTGAGGCTTGAAGATTGACGAAGTTCATTGAGAGCTTTCTGCCTTGAGCATCATCGCACTCAGAGATAGAGAAAGAGAGAGAGGAATTGGAAGATTGAGGAAGGCTTGCTACAACTAACATTTGTAATCATCCTTTTTATAAATCAATAGAACTGTATCTATTTTTTCCATTCAATACATTAGTGTCACAATTGTTGTTCAATCTTCTCTGTAGCATGATATGAATGGCTTAGATTTGTATTGTTTTGTGTTTCTTATATGCTAGTTTAATTGATAAGAAGCTATAATATTGTAGAGATTACGCGAGTGCTTTGATGGATTACAGGATCTAGATTTGGAGCCAGTAAAGAAGAATCTGTACTTCGCTACTTAGCATTCTCGATAGGATCTGTTGTCCATAAAGAGGTAATCTCTCCATATTTCTTTGTCGATTATATATATTAGCATGAACATATATGCAGTATCTTTGTGAACTTTACAGCTAATCTGACTATCTGCCTTGGGCATCGGAAATCCCTAAGAGGGATATTTAATAACAACCACCCACGCATATTACACTATAGCAGAATTGGCGACTCAACTAGGGAGTAAACCCCAAGTTTCCAGGTTGTTCCTATGAATTTACCTTTTTCCTTCTATTCACATATCCTTTCGACCAATTTATATGCTCAGTAAGCATCTCAAAAGCTCAGAGAGTCCAGATTAGACCTTTCTTAGCCATCTGTGCAACTTTCCCCTGACTAATGCTTCCTATGTAAGTGTTTCAGAGCATTATAATGCTGCTTATGCTCAGATATGGTGTGTTAGTCTCAATATTAACACTTTGTAGCCTCTTCTTGGCAGCGTTACCGAGCTAAAATATGTTTTTTACACATTTTTTGTGTTTCCCTTTGGCTGCGGAGTTATTGGCCATCAGAATAGCTTCTCTTGTCGGATCCATGTGCTTATTTACTAGCTAGAATTTCTGTGTCTTGTTCTTGTTTAAAAAAGTTAATGTTAATTGCATCTACTTTTTGAAGAAGAAATTTTTTTAGTTTTCTGAACTTAGCTGAATTAATTCTGAAATTTTTTGGTTAAAAATCTGTTAAGAGAAGATAGATAGATGTTTGAATCTTTAAAGTTGAATTGTGTTATTTGAATTTTTGGTGCATGGATGTTGAAAGAAATCTCTCCTTATAGAAAAACTCTTCATTGAATTGAATATTTAGAGCATATTTCTGCATGGTTTTTTAGTAATATTCTCATCACATTTCATACGTCCACTCCCCCTCCGCAAGACTAATAATCAAGTACACTAAGAATCAAGCGATAATAAAATTAATCATATAACATTTTCGTAGCTCACACCAACAGTACTTCAGGCTAGGATCTTGGGGTAGGAGAAGTGAGAAAATCACCCAAGATCTCAAAACTTGAGACTAGAGTCATTAATAAGTGAAATCCTACTACACTCATATTATCGGGACCACTCCACTACCACCAGAGTTAAGCGCGATACAACACTGGGGTGCATGAGAAGGTATCCCAACTTCGAGTGCATTCAATTGGCATGCTATATATTGGGGTTCCCTTCGAGGATGTTGAAAATATATCGAGGATCTAGGCTTTTTTCCCATATAGCATGCTATCTATGACCATGACCCCCCTGATGATGTCTGTGATTTGAGGTATCTTTAGTTGCCAAAAATTTTAGGGACTTTCATGAGGTGACTGTGATGGGTTGTCCTGGTACCTAAAATAGACGGACCTACTCTATCTTTAGTCTTTGGGAGGGTACTCATCTTCATGAGAGTTATTACACATATTGTCTGGGGTTCAGGAGAAGCTCTAGAGTAACTGTAACTGTGTTTACGACTAACCCTCTCTATATGCTATTGTGATACTAGGTTTCATCTCTAGAAAACGGTAGTACTCAGACGGGGCCACCTTATTCTGGCTAATTTTTTATTGATTTTAGAAAGTCCTTTTTTCTTTTTTCTTTTTTAGGTGTGTGGTTACTATCATTGAGACTTTATAATAAATCACAATTAATTAAAATTTGCTAAAAATAAATAGGTCACTGTGGCGTCTTTCAACCCTCTGCATCTGTCTCAATGAGAGTGAGGTCTCCCTTTATTAACACCGGAGGAAGAGTCAAGTCTCGGTGAACCCATGCCTTCTTCAGAAGAGTAGTCTCTAGTGAAAACCCATGATTTTCACATAGGCCCTTATCACACAGAATTTCCAGAGGATCCGTTTACGGAAGGAGTCGTACCTCCTTGCAATCCTCCACTCACTGATCTGTTGGTGCTATTGTTAGTTCAAATTAAACCAAGCCAAGATATGTCTTTGGCTTCACCAACATCTGTTTCACAACCGGCACCCATGGGGTCAATGCTAATGGCAACCAACCCAGGTTCGCCACCATCTTCCCCGTCGATAGTTAGTTCTATGCTAATAATTGGGAGCCCCAGTAGCCAACTTACGTCTGGTCCAAACACTGCAGTCACCACAACTGTTAGTGGATCTTCGAATCCTTCAGGATCTACTCCTACAGTGACTACCCCAGGATCCACGGTTCCCGTTCCCACAAGCAGGGCTACTTTGGTTCCTTTTATCAACCCTTTCGATTGGAACCCTTTGCTGAGTTCAAACCCGTTAGCCACCATGCCAGGGGGTAGTGTCACCAACACGCAGACGACAGGGGGCACTTTGGTACCCCTGCAGTCACTAAGAAAAACAAGAAAACCTATTTCTAACACTGTTCCTCATAGAAGTCAAAATTTCGGTGTAGGGTCTATGTCGTTGCTTAACTATGTGAATAGCAGAATGCCTTCAGTTAGCTCTATCGTGTTCATATGGGCAAACCAACCCCAAAATCCATTTGGAAAAAAGGGTAACTTTTACACTGAGGGAAACCAACCATTAGCCCCCCAGTACAATATACCCTATGGACAACAACCATACATCCATACACCCCCACTAAGAGGGAACTTTTATCAACAAATTCCTACTTATCCTATTGGTAACACATTGATGGGCGGACCCTATGGTCCGAATAGTCAGCCAATAATTCCTTGGCTATATCCAAGGGAAAACACACAATTTCCATTTTTTGCAGCTCTAGACATCCCCAACATCTACAAGATGACCAATGATCCCATCAACCACAACCCACTCTGGCCTCCAGTACCACACAAGATTTCATCTGACATCCATATATTTGACAAGAAATGACGGGACGGTCCAATTACGCACGTCACCACCTTTCATCTATGGTCTATTTCTAACTCCATGGTGGATGATAGTATCCAGCTTCGACTTTTCCCCGCACTGTCACAGGAAACGCTTCCAAATGGTACATTGAGTTACCACGAGGAGCCGTCAACACTTTTGGCGCCTTAGCTATGGAATTTCTTAAGAATTTCCAATTACCTATTAGATAAGAAACCAACACGGAAATTTTAACCTCGCTGTGCCAAGACACCACCACCCACATCTCCAATCACATTAATGAATGGAGAAGTAGGAGGAGGCTGGTCAAAGCACCAATCCCAGATCATCTCTTATCTAACTGTTTTGTAAATCACTCTTACCAACCCTAGCTAAGGACATTTTTCTATCTGGTGCAACCACGGAAGATCAATCCATTCTTCGTGCACAACAGTTAGATTTGATCTATTCGTAATCTGGCACGCTATATGATTTTCTCCCCCATGCCCCTAGTAATCTGAGTCCCCCCTCTACTCAGAAACCTGGAGCACACACCGATGATCTCATTGGTGCAATCTCTGGTGTAGCCATAAAACAGCTTAGCGGGCAAACCTCCCAGCCATCTTGGCTACCACCGCCCCTAACCAATCGACTACTCTTCCTACCGATGAGGTAAATTCTGTGTAAATTTCACAAAAATCTAGTGGCAAGAACAAGAAGAAAAAGAAAAAGACCTCTTCTTCAGAAGAGAAGTCGGAACATCAGAATAATCGCAATCAGAAAAACGCTACTAAGGCCGAAAAAGGAAAGGAGAAACCCATGAAGTTTCCTTGTAGAATCTATGCGTAGGACCACTTGACATACAAATGTCCTCAGCTACAGGAATGCACATATTTTATCACAAACAAGGACTTTGGGAGGACACCTATCATTCTTCATAATCCCTTCCCTAATCCATAGCAACAATAGCAACACATGGTTGCAAACCCACCACAACCCCCACAAAGGTGCAATGGTGGTACACATCCTTTCGGTGAAGGATCGTCCACCATTTATGGCGTAGAAAGTGTTGAACTCCAGACACGAGCCAAAATCTATGGAAATCTTGTCATTGATACTCAAGAACCTAGTACCAGTTCAAATCCACTTCCACCAAATGATTTTCATATTGAACGGCCTACCACTAACCCTGTGATTCATCCCCCCAAAGGGACACTTAAACGCACGACTCATAACACCTTTGCACATGGCGCCAAAAACTACAACATTGTAGAATATTTGGCATAGGCACCATCAGCTATGTCTACTCTCGAAGTATTGTAAACTTCCCCAGTGCAAAGGAAAGCCTTGATTTCGGCCATTGGTGGAATTTACCCCCAGGATTCTACGCTAGCTATCTTTGACATGGAAAAATCTAAACCTTGCCTCTCACACCAACTTGCATTCAAGGTTTAGGTTGTGTCAAAAGGGAGACCAATCCATCGTACTGTCATAGAGGAAGGTGCTTCAACCTACGTTATGTCTACTACCTGCTCGCTCTCTTTGGGTTCTCCTACTTTGTCTCCACCGTCGAATTCCCTTAAAGCCTTTGATGGCCACACTTTCCTCCCAAAAGGATACCTTGCTATCTTTCCCATTTCCCTTAGTGGGAAAATGATAATGGTGGACATGGAAGTCATAGATCGTCATCTTGACTATAATCTGTTGTTGGGTCACAGTTGGTCTTACGCAATGAGTGCCATTGTTTCTTTGGTCTTACGACTCATCCTCTTCTGATTGGATGGGAAAATATTCACCGTGGATCAGTTATCCTTTTTCACCCCCAATCATTCCACATTACCAAGTAGCACTGTACCCCTAGTAGGAGGCATTCCTGACTCGTATGTTAGTATCGGTACTGATCTTCTAAAGGAATCTTCCCTGATGGGTTTCTTTCCTCTGCCACCACCTGAGGTTCCACATACGATTGCAATGATATCCACTACTTTGGATGGCTATATTGATCCATGGATCCTACTGGCCCCTTCAAACAATGATTCATACGGAGATTAGATGCCGCTCTCACCAGCCAAGTTGGCTTATCAAGCCATCCAAATTACATCTGAACCCTCCACAGCTTTGGTTTCGATCAATGGTACAAACCTCTCACCCATCACAGTTCTTTCTAAATATCTCCTCGATGAAGTCCTACCTATGGACGAAGCTATTCGAGAGGTCATGTCTCTATAAGAACGACCTTGTGGAGAGTTCCACCATTGCGCTTCGATGTTCGATTCGGACACGATAACTACTCAACTCCCATCTTTTGACCCACATGAGATTGTTCCCTATGTTTACACGATTGTTCAAACTATCGATTCGGAAGGGAACATTGGAAATATTCTAAGACTATGCACATTGATATCTCGGTCAAAACAAGTATCGTGGAAAAAATTCAGATTGGAGCCGATTGCAATCCCGAGGAAATTGCACGCTTCACATACCTTTTTAAGTAATTTCGTGACGTGTTTGTTTTCTCTTACGATGAAATTCCTGACATAGATCTGTATATAGTCGATCATGAAATCAAATTTTATGACAATGCCAAACCTATTCGGCAGAGACTCCGACCTGTCCACCCGTGCAAAGTGGCCACCATTAAGACCGAAGTTAAAAATATTTTAAACGGTGGTTTCATCTATCCCATTTTGTTAATGGAATGGGTTTCCAATCTAGTTCCCGTAGGCAAAAAATAAGACACCATCCGGGTCTATGTTGATAATCCCAATTTTAATGTCACTTGTACAAAAGAAAATTATCCTACGCCTTTCATAGATCAGATCCTTGATGATTGCATCGAATGTGAACCTTTTTCCTTTATGGATGGTTTCTCAGGTTATAACCAGATTGCGATTAAAAAATATGACCAGCATAAAACTGTCTTCATCTGTCCTTGGGGAACATTTTCATATCATAAACTCCCATTCGGTCTAAAGAATGCAGGAGAAAATTTTCAAAAGGCTATGGACTATGCCTTTCACAACATTAGGCATATTGTAGAGGCTTACTTGGATGACCTTCCATCTCATTTCAAGAAGTGATCCCATCACCTTGTGCATTTGAAACAAATCTTCGCTTGGTGTAGGTTCTACAATATATGTCTAAATCCACATAAGTGCATACTTTTTGTTGACTATGGATTCCTTCTGGGATTTATTGTCTCCAATCATAGGATTAGGGTTGATCTTGATAAGGTTAGGGAAATCATTGAATCACCCACACCACAATCCATTCTGCAACTCCAACGTTTAAAAGGGAAGGAAAACTTTTTATGTCGTTTCATAATCAACTATACCGAGACAACAAAATGCTTTATGCATTTATTAAAGAAAGGAATACTATATTTGTGGGATGACCAAGCTCAATTGTCATTTTATGCCTTCAAACAAGCACTCATTTCTGTGCCACTTCTTAGTGCCCCCAACTACTCACGTGATTTTCTCCTCTACCTGGAAGCCTCACTATCCTCATTTGGAATGGTTCTGGTTCAAGTTCACGTTGACGATAGTGAACATGTGATATATTACTTGTCAAAAAGGTCTCATTGGACTTGAGCTATGGTATTCACATGTGGAGAAAATCTCTCTTGCGGTGGTCTTCGCTATCACCCGACTCCGACACTATATATTACTGTGGTAGACTACTGTCATTTCTTTGGAGAATCCCATGCGACACATTTTGTCTTGACAAGTTATTGGAGGAAAATATTCTAAATGGATTGTAATAATCCAACAATTTGACTTGGTGTTCACTGCTGCCAAGGCAAAGAAATCTCTAGACTTCACCAAATTACTGTTGGACCTTTTGTAATATCCCAAAATAGGGAAATTTTTCAACAATAAGAATATCTTAATATATTCTAAATTTGGAGATGCAGCAATGTAAAAACACATATTGGAGCAGTAGTGTTATATCAATACATAAACCATGAGAAGATCCAAATAGCCATGATTTTATCTTATAACAGCAAATGTATAAAAATCCTTGAGGTAATGATCACTCAAGCTAGGCAATGCAAGCCTCATTAGAACATGTACAAGAAAAATGAAGAACAATGCTACATATAGAAAGCCCAAGGCTATGGCTACGTATTTTATAGGAGGCACTGCTGCATAAATAATATCAATACATAGATATGGAAATTCCTGGCTCAAATAATGTGGGGAGCAACGCTCTAACCCCTGAAAAACAATATCAAGTCAATCCTATAAGGATTGGCTGAAATATAAAAAATGGAAAAAATGTCGGAGTAGCAAGGCTGAGTAGCAGTTGCAACTCAATAACTCGATGGAGATGGTTGTAGATGATGCACAAGCTGAATATAACTCCTCCAATGGATCTTCCAAGTGAAATTTTGATCCTAACACTGAAGATCTGACCCTCCAATCAATACTTCAAACCCTCACTGCAGATACACACTGAAAATAATGCAGTCTAAGAGAGGGACTACACTGTAGATCATGGAAATGGTTGGCTTGGTGCCAAAAATGATGGGAATCATCTCAAATTCTCCCTCACTGATCCTCCAAAGGAAATAAGACTTCCTCCTCTAAAAAATAAGCACAAGAAGTGGTGTTGAGTAACCTCCACTGCAACACCCTACAACACAACTCAGCTCTAAATAGAAACTGCATTGTAGTTGAAGGAGGATTTTTGGCCTCAAGCCTAAATGTGGAGAAATGAAGAGAAACTCCTTCAAGAGGCCTCTCTTGGAAGCAGAAGGAATTCCTAAACAGTAATTCCCTGTGCTAAGAAGCACTGAAACTCTGCTAAACAGCAGGAGAATGCACAAATTCTAAATAGACAATGAAATCAATAATCAATAGCATGAATAAAAATTGCTGCCCTTCCCTCCTTTTAAACAAGTGAAAGCCCTCCCTCCATGGGTCCCACTCATTAGGGTTTCCTCCATAAAATAACCCTCTTCCCATTCATACTGTGTTGTCTATCAAAGTGTTCTCCACCTCCTATCCCAACGCTGTTGACTTGGTCAAACTGGACCTTGTCTCCATGCAAATTTCCTCTTTCACACTTGAGGGTGTGAAATCCAACTCCAATGATGATCCCCTTTCATATTATGAGAGATTTTATTCATGTTTTTATTATTCATGGGCCTCCTTACCCAATTATTCATCTCCTAAGTGAAATTAGCAAAATTTAATATTACAATTTGCTGCATGCAAATTTTGGAATATTATAGTCCTCCCCTCCAAAATATTTCTTGTCCTCAAGAAACTACAAGGATAGAACTAAGAAGTTGCCTCCCAAGGCATGGAGACTGAAAATTATTGGGAAAAAATCTTCCCCCAAGTGGATCCTCCATCCCCAAGCAATCATCCACACAAAATGAGTCACCTCCCAACATGGCAACTCCTGAAAATGCTCCTCCACCTTGAGCTGCAATGTAGGTGGGATAAAAATCTGAACATGGTAGACATAGGAGCCTACCCCATTCTTTCCTCCTCTCCACTTATGATAAGTGTATAGAAGATGCTAATCCTGGACTGTAAAATAATTTCCCTCAAGAGGCAAGATCAAGACTAGATCTCCAAAGATCTCTCCTCCAACGATGTGAATCAAGCTGGCCCAAATCAACACATATGTGATGGATAGGAAATCATCACCATATGGCATCCCATCAATCACATGGCCCACCTCAACAAAAGGAAACAATTTTTTGGCTGTGGTGGCCATACCGCCTCTCATGCTCCCATCAGAACATGCAATGAAAAAGGTGTGGGAATTCTCTCTCCCAAAGGACACATCCAACTCATGTGTCTCTCTCCCAGTCATGCTTCCAATACATATGAGATCAATATCCTCAAATTAAATCATGATCAACACCAAAATGAGGAAAATTCTGAAGGTTTCATGTGGTGTAAGAAGGTACCAACTGTTTTCCCAATAGTGACAGCGCAGTTTTCCAAACTGCTTCTTCAGAAAATTACATGGCAAGTTGTTTTTTGTTACATGGATAATTATGTATGTCATGACATCTACTGATAAATAGAAAATGGATAGGTACATAAACTGAAAATACATGAAAGAAAAAACTTGCCCAATTCCATATAAGAGATGGCTGTCTCCATCATATACTTTGGCCCAATGTTGACCATGGAGCTTAATGAAAAGCTTGCTTCCTTGTGGAGAAATGCACTGAATAAGAAAGGAAAGAGTATCCAAATACTGTGTTGACAATCCATGAATGGAAAAACAATATTCTTACCATGTGTTGAGAGTAAGATGATGCATATATATGTGAATAATTCCTCCATAGTGGTATGACACACTCCTATGAAGAGGAATAAACCATGTGCTGCATGAAGACCACTCTTCTCATGCTTGGAAATCCAAGTTAAGGAGATCATATCAATGTAATAGATGTTTCCATCCACTACTTCATCATTCTCACCTACTCCTTGTCCACCAAGTGCATCAATTTTGAAGTGATATTGGGGAAATTCCATTAATATCCCCAAGCTCCCAAGTGACAGCGTTGTTGGCCCATGCAAATAAACTCATACCAACTCATAGCTCCATTCTTTGACATGCTCCTTGTCAAAGACATCTCCCATAATGCTGCTACATATAAGAAGTCCCTCCCAAAGTGGAAGTACCTCTTGATCATCTAAGGCCAAGGAGTAGCCCCTTTGCACCATGATAGTTCCATCTCCTACTCTTGCAACATCATGCAAAGTGTGAGAGAAAATCTTCCCTTGCTCTCCCAAGAACAACCAAAGCAAAAAAAAAATTTGTTGCCTCATCATACTTTCATCATACAAGTCATGTGATGAAAACATAATGAATGATATGAAGATCACATCAACATCATTCATCCATACTCTTTGCTGCTCAATGATGCAATAATCCTGCCACATCTTCTCCATCAACTTACCCTTGGAAAGAGTATATGCCAAGTGATGTCCAAACTCCTTCAAGAGTAATCAGCGCAGCCAAGCCTCTTGTTTCCCGGTATCATAAATTTGAAAGTAGCTCACTAGATTCTTTCTCTCCATCCACATCCACTCAACCACTTGTGGATGTTTCCTTCAATCCTCCATCTTGGTACTCCTCCCATGAAGGCTACCATCCTCCAAAATCAGATTTCTATCTTTGCATTTCATGGGATATTGAAATGCAACCTTCTCAAGGATCAAGTTTATCCCATAAGGACCCAAATAGGTGGTAGGAAAAAACCTCCCATAATGATGTGTAGGGCTTAAGAAGTTTCCAACACAAACATGAGAGATTTTATCCATCCTAAGATGTCCTCCATCATCTATTTGCTCCTCCTTGAATCCATAAAGATCCAAGTGTGAGAAGGGAAGAACCTCCTCAAACTATTGAATAACTTTGCACTCCATGATGTGTTGAAGTGAACCTCCAATGAAATCTCTCCATGAGATCTCCCTCTCATCAATATTCCTCCAAAACCAATGAGGTCTTGGATATGCTAAAATTACAAGTCTCTCTTTGAGCTGAGAGGTGCTCAATGAGAAAGTGTCATCTGGAAATGAGAAAGTTTTTTCGCATCTCAATATTTCTACTATCTATCATCCTTCCCTTCAATTCTTCAAACCCCAACCTCCAATGTGATATGAAATCCAAAAATGGCTTATTAGGATGATGGTTTATTTCTTCCTTGAATGTTTCCATGTTGCACAGCACAGTGAAATCTTGCTCCTCTAGGTTAGCAGTGTATGTTGATTCTTGGTCATTTAAATATGAATTTCCACAATTGTCCAAAATGTTTGCTGAAATAGAAAGTGGAACTTCATTCATACCTTGATGGAACTTGGGTGCCCCTTGTATGGCTACAATATTCCTTTCCACCAATGAAATAGCTGCCCCATTTGCAGATGTAGAGGGCTGCTCTTCCAAGGCTGTGACAGTGCTGGTACAAGTCTCCTCGCATGGTGGTGTGGGCTTTTTCTCCTATGATCTCTCTCTATCAAAGGTTATAATCAGCCTTTGAGTGAACTCTGCAAAATTATTCACCCTTGCATGGCTCAAGTGGCTGAACCACCAAATATTGGCTTCACCCTCCAAGTGCAGCGCTACAACTTCTACTTCCTCCCTCTCTACCACTGGATGTAGTAGGAAGAATGACTCAAGCTTCCTTGCCTAGGCTCTTACTATAGATGTTCCATCATATGTAGGCAATAGAAACCTATTACCTTTGATTCATCTTATGCTGCAGGACCTCCTCTCTTCCTTCAATTGAATGAACTGTGGAAGAGCTAGAGTCTCTTTTAAGGCTCTAGATTGAGATTTGTACTCAACAAGGTACTTAATTACAATAAAATGATCCAAGTATCTCTCATGCTCATTGTATTCTTCTCGGTGAGAATAGGAAGTGCGTGGTCCTTCCTCTTCTTTTTTCTTATCCTCCTTGGGGAGGTTCTTCATAGATCTGAAGAATGATGAGACAAAACTCACCCTCTTCATCATTCTGATCTTCTTCTGCCTTCTCTAGCTGAAACTCACAGGCTGAGCCAAGATGATGCTTTGATACCACTGTAATATCCCAAAATAGGTAAATTCTACAACAATAAGAATATCTTAGGATATTCTAAAGTTGGATATGCAGCAATGTAAAAACACATATTGGAGTAGCAATGTTATATCAATATATAAACCATGAGAAGATCCAAATAGCCATGAATTTGATATTATAGCAAAAAATGTATAAAAATCCTTGAGGTAATGATCACTCAAGCTAGGCAATGCAAGCCTCAATAGAACATGTACACGAAAAATGAAGAACATTGCTACATATAGAAAGCCCAAGGCTATGACTGCGTATTTTATAGGAGGCACTGCTACAAAAATAATATCAATACATAGATATGGAAATGTATGGCTCAAATAATGTGGGGAGAAAAGCTCTAACCCTTGAAAAAAAATATCAAGTCAATCCTAGAAGGATTGGCTGAAATATACAAAATGGAAAAAATGCCAGAGCAGCAGGGCTGAGTAGCAGCTGCAACTCAAGAACTGGATGGATATGGCTATAGATGATGCACAAGATGAATAGAGCTCCTATAATCGATCTTCCAAGTGAAAGGGTGATCCTAACACTGAAGATCTGACCCTCCAAACAATACTACAAACCCTCACTGCAGATACACACTGAAAATAACGCGGTCTAAGAGAGGGACTACGCTGTATATCATGGAAATGGTTGGCCTGGTGCCAAATATGATGGGAATCAACTCAAATTCTCCCTCACTGATCCTCCAAAGGAAATAAGACTTCCTCCTCTAAAAAATAAGCACAGGAAGTGGTGTTCAGTAACATCCACTACAACACCCTGCAACACAACTCAACTCTAAGCAGAAACTGCGTTATATCTCAAGGAGGATGATTGGCCTCAAGCTTGAATGTGGAGAAATGAAGAGAAACTCCTTCAAGAGGCCTCTCTTGGAAGGAGAAGGAATTCCTAAACAGGAATGCCTTGCGCTAATCAGCACTGAAACTCTGCTAAATAGTAGGAGAATGCACAAAGTCTAAACAGAAAATGAAATCAATAATCAATAGCATGAATAACAATGGCTACCTTGCCCTCCTTTTAAACAAGTGAAAGCCCTCTCTCCATGGGTCCCACTCATTAGGGTTTCCTCCCCCAAATAACCCTCTTCCAATTCATACTGCGTTGTCTATCAAAGTGTTCTCCACCTCCTATCCCAGCATTGTTGACTCAGTCAAACTTTGACCTTGTCTCCATGCAAATGTTCTCTTTCACACTTGAGGGTGTGAAATCTAGCTCCAATGATGATCCCCTTTCATAATATGAGGGATTTTATTTATGTTTTTATTATGCATGGGCCTCCTTACCCAATTATTCATCTCCTAAGTGAAATCAACAAAATTTAATATTCCAATTTGCTGCATGCAAATTTTGGAATATTACACCTTCCCAGAATCGACCCAGAAGATGTATCTCATGATCCATTTCCTGACAAATCTATCTACTTAGTTGATTCTTTTGATCCTTGGTATGGAGAAATTTTTGTGTACCTACAAACTCAACGCTTCCTTCTAACTCTCACGTCTGACGAACATCGTCATATTCACCACCGAGTGAAACACTACCCCATGCTAAACGATACTCTATATCATTGTGGTGTCGATACTATTATTCGGTGTTGTCTCACTTTTAATGAGGAAGAACACATTTTAAATGTCTGCCACATGGGGGCATGCGACAGTCATCGTTTTGGCGTTGCTACTACCCAGAAAATCTTGCATGTGGGATATTATTGGCCCACTTTGTTTAAAGACTGCATCTCAGCGGTCTAGAAGTACCATCCATGTCAAATTTTAATGAATAAAATGCATGCCCACCTCGCCCCTCTCAATCCAGTTGTCTCCATTGTTCCTTTCGCTAAATTGGTAATTGATTTCGTTACATGCAATCCCACTTATGTGGATGGACACAACTACATTGTAGTTGTGGTCGATTACTTCACGAAATGGGCAGAATCCATTCCCACTTTTAGGGCAGATGGAGAAGTTGTTGCTCTATTCATGTTCAATCAAGTTATCTGTCATTTTGGTGCACCCCTTTCAATCTTCACAGATCATGGATCACATTTTCATGCCCATATGATGACGGAATTAACTTCCATGCTAGGTTTTCAAAAAAATCAGTCTTCATCCTACTATTTTCAAGAAAATGGTCAAGTCGAAGCTGTAAATGGCATCCTCAAAACCATGATTTGTTCATTAATCAGCAATCATAAAACCACATGGCATCAAAAGTTATATTCCATGTTATGGGAATTCCACACGTCAGTCAAATCTGCTACAGGCTTCACGCCATTCCAAATTCCCTTCGGCCTGAAAGCAATACTCCTAATCGAGTGTGAGAAGAGTGATTGCTCTCGCTCGATCACTTGGACGAAGCTCATTGAGATGCCACACTAGCACTCAAAGCTCACCAGCGCCGAGTCAAAGCTCAATATGACAAATTTGTCAAGCCTTGTTCTTTCCAAGATGGTGATCTCGTTCTATCTATGATCAGAGACACGACCTCTTTGGGGAAGGAACACTTCAACCATTATGGATTGGTCCTTACATCATCACCAAAGTCCTCTCAAAAGGAGCTTATGAGCTTCAGGACTATAATGGAATTCCACTCGCGAGCCCCGCAACAGGCTCTATCTAAAGAAGTATTTCACCTAGTTCTCCACTAGGCATATGCTTTGTCATTTTACATATATCAATTTTTTCTTTGTTTCATGTGTCTAGATACTTTGGGTTTTTGAGTGTTTTTCTTATACAAACTCTTTATTTTAAACAGATTCCTTCGTTATCCTTATCATACGTTGGATACATGGATGGTGCTAGTCATCATACTAGGCACATTGCGTCAGCTACTTGGGTCCTCTACACACCTGAGTGGGAACTCCTTGGATTTGGGGGAATCTTCCTGGGCAATGCCACGAACAATATTACTGAGTACATGTTAGTGATATGACTCCTCGTGGAAGTTGTATCTTGCGGCATCTCCAACCTAGTGGTCAGGTTAGAGTCCCAACTCGTAGTTATGCAGTTAAACAATTATTTCCGTGTCATTCATCCAGTCTTGTTACGTTATTTCTTAAGTGTATGACTTCTAGAACGTTAATTTCAAACCATTGTGTTTGAGCACATTGCTAGAGAGTTTAATACATTAGCTGATTGATTGAAAAATTATGTGTTAGACTGGAATTTGTCACATTTTTTATAGAAAGAGTTATACATGAGTGTATCTTTTTTACCATAGAAAATACATAAACTTTAAAAAACACAGGGAAAAAAAATCGCCAAAATATGTATATATATATATATATATATATATATATATATATATATATATAAAGTCAAGCTACATCAAAAAAAATTCTCAAAACATGGGTGTTTTACAAAAAATTGGCTCCACTAAGCCTCGCTCTAACATTTACACATCTATCCACTACTCCTCCTAATCCTGCTACTCAAAATAGCAGAAAACTACTCTGGCTATCCTCCTTAGAGACACCAAGTATCTCTCTAGCACACCTACGGTATGCCACTGCAGAGGAATCAGGATCTCTCTCATGGGAAGAGGCGGCACACTAATACTTAAACCCTCAAGGTTCCTAGTAAGCTCATGCAAAATCTATGTGTCATCACCCTCTTCAGTGGCTGCTGCGGCCTATGCTACTGCACCAACCCTAGGTAGCTACATTCCTCACCTTTCATAGCTAGGGGCTCCAACTAGACAGACAGGTGCCACATCTGTGTCAAGCAACAAGCTTCATGTCAACAAAATTTTTCACCCATTAAACAAAAAAGTTGCATAAACATTCAAAAGATACACAAATATTTCAACAAACACTAATCAAGTTCTTTCTTACCATCTAGACCCCACTGAGTGTCTGGGGGCAATACCAACTCTGGATCTCCTATGCAATTCATCCCTGCATAGGGATAATCTTCAATCATCATGATCTAGTCTTCAAGCCACGTAAAGAATCCATCATCAAAATAGTGATGGATTGGACCCTCTCCAGTCCGTGGTATCAAAGCTGACCAACGAGCATATCTTGGCTCCCACGGTCCCAATGCATCCGAGATCATTCTTGGCCTCATTACTGGTACCCGCTCTAGTATGAAATACATGATCAGTGTGCCATATTCAAACTCTCTTTGGGTCCAAGTCGTACATGCTGTTAACTCTACTCAAAATTGGAAGACAACACCTTCACACCAGTCGAAAACCTGAGACTGCACATAATCCAGCGCTAAAAATACCTGGGTCATGGTGGCCACATGTTAACTCTTGGCTCCAGCCAAGTGAAATATCATCCACAAGAGAGACATCAATGGTCTCGCTACCACTCGTGCAATAGGCACCCGGTTACTTACTACTGTAGTATTGTTTATGCAATGAGTATGGATCAAATCCACAGTAGTGTGGGGATCAACCCTGGAACCTGTCAGATTGTGCGTAGGTCCTCTGCATGACAGGCTAGTCAAGAATTAAATGTCATCTTTCTCGATCGAGAGTTCATTACCCCCAATGTGAAAGACATGCTGCTGGTCATCCCACTGTTTAATGATCCATCTCAGAAGGTCTTCCTACACTCTCATCATCTCTAAACGAGCATACTTCAATAATAAGTATCTGCGTAGAACTAGCAACATAGCTGCATCAGTAACCATTTCGTGTTCTTCCCACTCATGCTCTCTTTCGTGCCAAATACTCATGGTAAGTAGCTTCACACCTGCACGAGCAACATTTTCAGTGGATTATTTTTTGGCTAGAACATTTTACAATGATAAAAAACAAGTTCTTAAATCATATTTGCCGGCTAGCGCATGCCATAGTGCTAAAAAGTGCGTGCTAACGCTCTGTGTTTTCTCGAGAAGTGTGCTTAACACGGTAAAAACACTAAGCACCCGCGTTATCCGCTTAAATTTTTAGGGCCTGCTAAAATCAACATTTATAGCTAGAAAAAATAACTAAAAACATAATGAAATGTTAGCGAAAGGTTTAAGCTCTTACTTGGATCTCGCGGAATCGGAAACCGTTGCCCGATTTATCCACAATCAACAACTGAAATTTCACCATTTTTTTCACTTGAGATCTCTATCACAGCACTCAGTAGAGTGAAAATGAAGGTTTGTTTCCTTCTTATAGAAATTCTGGAGCTAAGAATCACTCAACTATTATGTTAAAATTGGTAAATTCATGCTACATTTTGTCCCAGCTATTGGTTTTCATATGTTACTGATGCTTTGATGGGTTGTCAATGTTTATATGCAGATCTGACCATGTTCGACTTGGTTTCGAGCTTTATTTTTAGGGAATTTTTCTAGCTCGTAAAACTGAAAAAACCATGAGTTTCCTTCTTCGGGCTCGTTAAACTACCACGACAATGGAATATGAGCCATTCTTTTTATCTTTTTCAAAGCTCTTTAAAAAGAAAAAGTAACCGAGTTTTTCTCCATGTGACTCGTTAAAATTTCATGGAGAGCACCGAGTTTTTACTTGTTGGACTCATTAAAATTTCACAAAGAACATTGAGTTTACTTCGTCTCCTCGTACTCATAACAAAATGAAGCACATGTCCATCGAACATAGATTTATCACTTTTCCAGATTCAATATAATAACTCATAGAAAATGAACTGTTTCAGGCTTACTATTCTCCCTTCGTCGCGTCTGGTTATCAAACATGACAAAGGTACCCCCTGGAGTTGTCTTTTACAATGTTTCTCAGACTCTCTAAATATGAAAAAATCACCGAGTTTACCCATCTAGACTCGTTAAACTTAATCATAAGGGGAAAAAAATTGGACAACATGGATACTTCTTCTGTTACATTTTAAAGGTCGATTTGGCAGCACAAAATCTTGAACATGGCACTTCCCAGAAAAATATTTTTCATTTAGCTGAACCCTACCATCTATGAGTTTAGACTTCGTCTCCCAGCATTCCTGCATTGGTGAATCCTAATACTCTTTGGTGTTAACACTACAAGAAAAAAGGACATTGGTGAGGGTCATGCTTGTGACAGACTTTTAAGGTCTGTCACGAATGTCACATATGGTGACGGTCCTTAAAAAAGCGTCACTGTAAGTGTATATAGTGATGGTCCTTTAAGGTTCGTCACTAAAGCCATTTTCAATGACACTTTTGGTGAGGGTCATTAAAGACCCATCACTAATTCTTTGTTTGGTGACACTTCTAGTGACGAAATTTTAATCACCCTCACCAATGCTCTTTGTGTTACTTTTGGTGACGGTCAAAAAATGTTTGTCACCATTGATCATTCCAATGAGTTTTTGATGACGTTATACGCCTGTTAATATTTTTTTTTTCAAAAGATAACGATTTAAGGCCATCATTGTGGAGTATTTTTTATTATATTTCGAAGGCCATAGTGTTTATAATTAGTCAATTTTTTAATAAGTAATTAGTGTGTATCATTTCCCTCAAGTAATCACAAGTCGAATAGAGTTTTCCTATGAGTCAACACATAATTTATATCTTTTAAGTTTATTATCTATAAAATTCCCTTTAGATAAAGTTCCACTAGTGTGTATAGGAAATATATTATTTAATACATAATCAAGCTCTGACAATTATATTAATGAGAAAGGCATAACAGTCCTCAACAATTTGGGCACACCTTAAATTAATGCTTTATCACACACTAACATTTCTTATCACCTCGCATGTCTTGGAACATATTTGTACCTAGAACATCTTGTCATGACACTGACGCCCAAGCACATGGTGGCATGCGCTAGCACAACATGGAACTCTCCTAGCATGTGTTAGCATGCATGTAGTCCCTAGCATGCCCTAGAACACCTTGGTTGAATGCATTGACCTACATTAGCACTTGGAACACAATGCTAGTTGGCATGTATTGGGACCTATTATTAGTGTGACTAGCATGCCCCTTTTGAAAAAGATAAATTCTTGACATATTAACCCTCTTATGTGTTCATTTCCTTACATTTTAGCTTGGTTCTTCCTTTTGTTTCCTTGACACTTCTTGACACATATTGATATACCCTGGCACCATGCAGATCCTTAGCACCTAGCATGTATTGGCATATCTTGGCACTATTTGGAACATATAATTAGCACACCCTAGAACTCCCTAGCACACTTTGGCACTTCTTTACATGCCTTGATATTCGCTAGCATGCCTTACCAATGCTTAGCATACCTTGTCACTCCCTCCTTGGCATGATAGCTAGCACTCATTAACACTAGTCTCTGGCACACATTCCTCATATTCATTAACTTCCATGAATTTTTACCTAGTGCTCCCTTAATGTTTTGTCATATTAATCCTTAACACTCACAAACATGCATTAGAACTCTCTAGCACACTTTAGCAGTCCTCAACATGTCATTCCACTTCATAGCATCCATAACAGTCCCTAAAACATATTGGAACTTGCCACGTGTTGGTGCTTGGAAATTCTTAGCATGTATGGAACACATTGATATGCCTTGATATGATTTTGCATGGTTTAATATTAAATTTATTTTAGATCAATTTTTGGAAAGTAGATGAGAAGCAGCAAGGGAAAACTTCGCACTTAGAATAAACTAATACTTTTCTCTTGGCACCTATTGGCACCTAGTGTTGGTGTGCATAGGATGCCCCTCTTAGAAAAGGTAAATTGATGACTAATTAACCCTCTTATGTGTTCATTTCCTTGTAGTTTAATTTTTTTCTCCCTTTTGTTGCCTTGACAGTCCCTGGCATGCACTGACACACCCTTGCACATCTTGGCATGCCTTATCACTTGGCACATATTATCATGTTTGACATGCCTTCGCACTATTTGGCACATCTTAGCATTTCCTAGCATGACTTATCACTCATGTCCTCAGAACTAGATTTTACATTTTTTCACGACTTGGGAACCCAATCAAGTTCCTTGGCTACTGCAGTTCATGTGAAAACATTGGCATGCTTCAACCCCAACAACTTGAACAATTTCACCTACTACAAGTAGATTGTGCCTTGTTCACCTAAGAACTGGCTATAACTCATCTTATGGCACTCATGTCAAATCTCAACTTGTCCCACTTAACTATTTACCAGGACAAGGATCACATGATCTAGCCATGGCCATAAAACAACTAAGCAACATAGCTTACACAGGAAATATTTGACATGTATGTTCAGTTCATATAAACAATAGAACGTTAACTAAGAGTTTGCAAGAACCACAAGATTCACAAGGCACACAAGATATAAGCTGACACAAGCTGTGTGTCCCAAAACTTATACACAAAAATGCACAATATGCAATTCTCTAGAATAGTTTAAAACATTATCATGTAGCCAAAGTATGCCATATATAAAAAAAATAACTAAAGGAAAAACAATGTTGTGCCTAGCACAAAGTGATCTCCCTTGGTCTAAAACTGCTATGTCGAGCCACTTATAACAACTGTAGGCTTGCCTCATGTAAATCCTATTCTAAACTTCTCCTAACACACTTCGTCCTTGGCACATTTGAATTTTATTACACTCCCTTGCACACACTCTTATTTGTTCCTTTCCATGCATTTTGACCTAGTTATCCCTTGATATGCCTCAACACTCCCTAACACTCTAGTTCAGCATGCATTGAAATTGTCTGACATGTGTTAGTATGCATTTTCATTTCTTTGCATGTCCTGGCCCTCCCTAGATATCATGCCCTCACAACTACCCTTACTTAATTTTCGAATTGGGAACCCAACCAAGCCCTTGCTTGACTGCAAGAGCTTGACCAAGTTATAGTTACTAAAACTAGATTGTATTGTTGAATTGTGTAGCTTGGGAGGTACTCCACAAGCCTAGTGATATGGCTTTGTGTGAGTTTGGTCAAAAAAGGCTTTGTGGGAATAGAAGCAAAGAAAAGGGATTTTGGACCCAATACGGAGTTTAAAATCTAAAAAAAAATTAAAAAGGAAAATTAATATTTCCTAAGGTCTAAGTGGATAAAACCTGTAAGTTCTAGAGGGTTCCTAAGAGGTCTAGGAAAAACTATTTAAGGAGTCTTTAGGATGAAGGAAATAACATCAAGTGAGAAGGAGCTCATTTGATAAGGGTGTGAAGAGACATGTAGTCCTAAAGAGGCCATGATCATTATCATGTATAGCATTCAATATGATGCCTCAATATGCTTTGGCATGGTTTAATATTAAAGTTATTTGAGATCAGTTATTGGAAAGTAGAAGAGAAGTAACAGAGGATGATTTTGCACTTAGAATGCACTAACACTTAGCACTTGACACTCATTTCCACCTAGTGTTGGTGTGCATAGCATGCCCCTCTTGGAAAATGTAAATTGATGACTTATTAACCTTATGTTGTGTTCATTTCCTTGTATTTTAACTTGTTTCTCCTTTTTGTTTCCTTGATAGTCCCTGGCATGTATTGTCACACCATTGCAGATATTGGCATGCCTTAGCACTTGACACATCTTAACATATTTTACATGACTTCAAACTATCTAGCACATGTTAGCATTCCATAGCATGCCTTGGCACTCATGCCCTCACCAATATCTTTACATTTTTTCATAATTTGGGAACCCAATCAAGTCCTTAGCTACTCCAATTCATGTGACATTGATCTGCTTCAGCCGTAAAAACTTGATCAATTGCACCTACTACAAGTAGATTGTACCTTGTTCACCTAAGAACTTCCTATACCTCATCTTAGGCTAGTCATGTCCAAGCTGAATTTTTCCCACTTAAGAACTTACCAAGACAAGGATCACATCTAGCCATGGCCATAAAAAAACTAAGAAACATAGCTTACATAGGAAATATTTCACATGTATGTCTAGTTCATATAAAAAGTAAAGCATTAACTGAGAGTTTGCAAGAACCACAGGATACACAAGACGCACAAGATATAGGTTGGCACATGTCAAATTCCCCAAAACTTATACATAATAATGTACAATATTGAATTTTCTAAAATATTTTAAAACATGAGCATTCAGCCAAAGTGTGCCACATGTCATATAAAAATAATAGATAAAGGAAAAATAGTGTTGTGCCTAACACAAAGTCTCCTTTTGTTTAAAATTTCTTTGTTGAGCCTGTTTGCACTATATAATTTAGAAGATTGGAAAAACTAAACTATAAAGAACAACATCAAACCACTTTGGAGTCCAGGATCTAGCCTTTCTAGACTCAGAGAAGGCTCTCTTTGTTTTATGATTTAAATCGATCTAACTTGCTGGTTATGCGTACTGATATTAGGCTAGATACAATGATGGGGGTTGTTTCACTAGTAAAAAATTATGAAATTAATGACTAGGTGACTAAAAATGTTAGTCACCGCAATTATTTCAAATGAATTACTACTAAATTTGAGAAATTTTATGTGACCGAACTAAAAATGACTAACTTTAATGACTAATTTAGTCTTGGAATAGAATATACGACTAGATAATAAGTGACTAAACTAAAAGCGACTAACTTAAACGACTAATTTAGTCTTGGAATAAAATATATGACTAGATAATATGTGACTAAACTAAAAGCGACTAACTTAAACGACTAATTTATTCTAGGGATAAAATATATGACTAGATAATAAGTGACTAAAGTAAAAGTGACTAACTTAAATGACTAATTTATTCTAGGATTAAAATATATGACTAGATGATAAGTGACAAAATTAATAATGATTAATGTAAATGAATATTATAGTCCAAGAATAAAAATAGGGCCAAATAACAAGTACAAAAAGTATATGAATTAGTCATTTATGTCAATAATTTTTAATTGTGTCACTCCATATATGGAAAATTGCAATTTTGGTATCGAAGTGTTACATTTTACTATAGGTGTCTCTGAATCCATTTGCAATGTTAAAATTTAAAGACAAAGGGGTCTCTGAATTTACAGTGTTAAAATTATGAATATCCTTTTTTTCTCTAAAGTTTAATAGTGCAGATGGATTCATATACAATTAACATAATTGCAGGTATCATCTATCAACTTTACACTAATGCCTTCATTATAATTTTAGTAAAGGTTTTAATTATATTAATTAGATAGCCAAATTAATATTTATATTTATATTTAATATTTGGCCATAAAGTTTAATTTTTAAACTTCATTGATTTATGTTAAAAGTGAGATTTGTTTTAAATCTAAAGTTAAATCTTCATATTTACATTTAATAAATAGATAAATATAACATTTATTATGTTAAACATGTGAGTTCATTTAAATCTAGTATTAAATAATCATATTTACATTTGATAAATACTAAATAGATAAGCCTAAAAATATATATTTATAGACCTATTTAGTAAATAGGTATGGAAATTTATTAATTTAAGTATGAAACTTAATTAATTTTTTAAAGATATATGAACCTTTGTTTTTTGTAAGTAAATGTTATATTCATGTAGGAAAAAAGGAGTACATATAGTCAGTTACAAAACAGGTGGTCTCACGTCGACTCGGTTTGTTGAATAAAATTTGCACCAGATGAAAAAAAATACAAAAGAGGGACTAGGGACATTGTCCATAAACGGTTTGCCCAAAGGCACCAAAACACATATAAAACATAATTAAAGAACACCAAATATAATACTAGTCGTCCAATGTGATGGATGCAGGGTTGTCTGGGGTTTTTCCTAGATGCGGTGGAGGACTTAAGTCACACTGACCGTGCCCTTAAAAATGTGCTAACCAAGTCTCCAGCTTCTCTACTTTCTTAGTGAGTTGATTTTGGCCTCGCCAAAACACTACTAGTCTCTCCCAGACTTGGCACTGTAAATATTGCATTCGATCCAATGTTGCCATCTTCTCTGCATGCTCCTCAAGACATAATCTCTCAGTTGTTTCCACTCTTTCCATTAGGTCGTTGATAAGTGCATGACAGTTCTCTAGGTAGCAATGTTGGATAACCTGCCCCTCATTTACCTCAAATCAATCAAACCCATGATTTCCCTTGCCACCATGACCTCCTCTGCCCTGACGAATCTGATATTGAACCCTCAAACCCCCACCTCTCTATCCCCCCGCTTACCTCCTCCATAGCCCCCATGCACACCCACACTAGTGATTCACACACGCCTCGCAATATTTCCACCCTATCATGGAGCCGCCATGATTATTTCTGAGTCTGCCACCTCCACAAGGCCTGGTTGACAGGAGAGGGAGAACACCCACACCACATCGGGGGCTTCATAATTTTCCAAGGTCAAGGAACCCTGGCATGTGCAGAGTCTAAAGACTATCCCTCCCACTATAGAAAACAAACACCACCAATGAAGGAGCTAAATTTCATCTCCCACCACCACAGGGAAGCACAGAGACACCTCCCACTACCAAATAAAGATTTCCAGCACCATCAAAATCAAATACCATCACCCACCAAACCAACACAGGAAATTTAACAAAAAATGATGACAAAGTAGCCGATGCTTGATTGTAACATCCCCCAAGGCAACGATAGACTCCAAATTATCCATATAGAGACCACACACCAATCCACCAAACACCGTCACACCCACGCTGGAGGGCACAAAATTTGGAAAAGAAACTAGTTTTCCACCACCACCCTTGAGGTTTCCTGGACTGAAAATTCTAGCTTCCTCTCTTATCATGAAAAAACAGGCTCATAGAAAGCCAAGAAAAATGGAAACCAGTGAGCTCAATTCCCTTCAACTTCCTATCCTTAACCCATACACAATCAATGGCTAAGAAACCGAGCATTAGGGACCCGTTAAACACTCTACACCAACAAATTCCCACAACAAGCACAAACAAGCCACTCCCTCCGTAAACCTTCCTGCAATGTTTACACTTCCTCTTCAGAGGCCACCATCAGGACCAACACCAAGCCATATTTATGATTCTAATGTTGTTCTCCCTCATCTTCCCTCGCCTTATCCTTATACCACCTCCGAACTCCAATGTGCAGTTATTTTTCACATGAATTGCCAACGTGAAGCCAATAAGTCTCTCGCTGCATGCGTTATGGTGAAGGGACCAGGAGTACCATCCCTCAGCCTTGATCCACTTATATTTACTCATACGAGACGCCTTCCACGTGTTTCTCATACCTCACCCCCATCGACGAGTATTGTATGAACCTTTTTTATTTTAGTTATGAACCTTAATTAGTTTTTTAATGGTGTATGAACTTTTATTAATTGTTTGATATGAACCTTGGTTAATTTTTAATGGTATTATGAACTTTTTTTAATTGTTTAGGTATGAACTTTATTTAATTTTTTAATAATATATAAACCTTTATTAATGGTTATGAATATGTAATTCAAAATATTTAAGTATGGTTTATCGTGTAATAATGGATAAATGTGTTTATTTTTATCAATTTCTATGATAATTGTACCAATGAATATATTTATTTCATTTAATACATAATTTACATGATTATATCAAATAAATCTTTAAATAAAACAATATTATCTGCTTTATATTTGAGTAATAATCAAAGTAGTAAATCTCTTTTTACAAAAGAGCTCCCCTCAATTCATGCATAGTAAAGAATTTAAAGCCCTTTCCTGTAGCTATAATGGAGTCTCGCATATATTTTTAATAAGGTGAGAGAGAAACATTAAATGGGATATCCACATCATACCACCATCTAGAAATGTATTGAAAAGTGTTGGGTGTGGAGCCTGATTATCTTGTTTATTTTGTATCACAGCATTGGACCCCTGTACCTTAATGGGGTGGCAACGCTGCTCGTAATTAAACGTTTCCTGGGGGGTCTAGGGGGGGCGACTGCAACTTTATGGAGCGCCCCCCTACCAGGGGGTTTCGGAGGCAGCACCCCCAAAGTTAAATTGCGGTTGTGTATTGTATGTGTATTCTCAGAACAAGAAACAGATAGGGAGAATGTGAGAGAGAACAAACGATATTACAATGGATCTGCTGGAGGTTGTGTCTCTTTATTTTTCTAGATAATAGAAAGGAAGGACTGGTTGTTCGAGGTGGACGTAGCCCAAACTGGGTGAACCACGTATATCTGTGTCTCTTTGGTTTTATGTGCTTGTGGTTTCCACATATTTTATGTGTTGCATTTCTCTGTAATATATAATTTTCTAACCACTGGTATCAGAGCTGAAGGTCTATTTGGCTGATAAACTCACAAGAAAGAAGGGTTCCTGGTTCGACTGGGATCAATGGCAGAAGATGGTAAGTTTAGGGTCGAGAAATTTAACGGAAAAAAAATTCCCACTATGGAATATGCAGATGGAATATTATCCGTATCAGAACGATCTATACCAACCATTAAGCGGAAAAAAAAAGAAGCCGATGAATATGATAGACAAAGAATGGGAGATTCTCAATAGAAAGGCACTCAAAATATTACAGTTGTGCCTCGCGGCGTCGGTAGCCTTCAATATTTCGAAGGAAACAACGACAGAGGGTTTGATTAACGCATTGGAGAAACTATATGAAAAACCCTCAGCCAAAAACAAGGTATTTCTTATGAAACGTTTATTTAATATGAAGATGTCAGAAGGTGGATCTGTTGCAAACCATTTAAACGATTTTAATATAGTTACTAGTCAGTTAAGTTTTGTAGGGGTAAACTTTGATGATGATTTTAGGGTTCTTTTATTTCTGTGCTTATTTCTAGAAAGTTGGAATGGTTTAGTTATGGCCATTAGTAACTTTTTCTCTGGATCTAGTACTTTAAATTTTGATGATGTTGTCAGTGCTATCCTTGGCGAGAAAATGTGACTGAAAAGCTCCAGTGAGACATCAGGTAATGCTTTGAGTGCGAAGTTTAGGGGAAGAAAAATGGAAAGAGGAAAGAGCTCAGGATATCATAGTAAATCAAAGAAAGGCATATCCAAGTCTAGATCGGGGATAGTGTGCTGGAAATACAGAAAGAAAGGACACCTGAAGAAAGACTTTAGATCTCGGAAGGGAAAAGAAGGAGACGCACAACAAGAAAACAATCATGAAGAAAATGTGACAGGTGATGTGTTACAATATGCTTCGATTATTTCTTTCGAAAATGTTACTAATTCATGGGTGGTAGATTCATGGGCCTCGTTCCATGCCACACCTGATAAGAAATATTTTCATGACTATGTTCAAGGAGATTTTGGACAAGTTCATTTGGGTGATGATAAACCCTTTAAAATTCTTAGAATGGTTAAGGTTCTTGTAAAAAAGCAGAATGGAAAAAAATGGCTATTAAAGGAGGTAAGGCATATTCCAGATCTGAAGAAAAATCTGATTTCAACAAGGAAGTTAGGCAGTGAAGGTTGTGTGACAACTTTCACAGATAAAACTTGGAAGGTCACCAAAGGAGCCCTGGTAATATCAAAAGGTGAAAAAGTTGGTACATTGTATTTATGAAATGGAATTTCTAACTCTATTAATTCTTTAACTTCCAAAGGAGTAGATGCAACATTATGGCATCATAGGCTCGGACACATGAGTGAGAAGGGGATGGAAATTCTTCACTCAAGAAATTTGTTGCTGGGTTTGAATAATGTTGATTTGGATTTATGTGAGAATTGTATTTATGGAAAATAGAAGAGAGTCAAATTCCTCAGAGTTGGGAAAGAAAAGAAGAGCGAAAAAATAGAGCTTGTGCATACAGATGTATGGGGACCTACTCAGGTATCATCTCTTGGTGGCTCTCATTATTATGTTACTTTTATTAATGATGCAACTAGAAAAAATTAGATTTATTGTATTCAGAATAAATTTTATGTATTTGATAATTTCAAGAAATGGAAATCTTTGGTTGAGATTGAGATAGGAAATAAGTTGAAGTGTCTCAGATCAGACAATGGAGGTGAATATTGCAGCAAAGAGTTTGATCGGTAGAGTTCAGAGCATGGAATTCGTAGAGAGAAGATAGTTCCAAGTACACCACAAGGGAATGGTGTGTCAGAAAGGATGAACAAAACAATCATGGAGCATGCAAGGTGTATGAGATTTCATGCAGGATTTCCTTTACAATTTTGGGCAAATGCTATAGATATTATTGTTTATATAATAAAAAAATTGCCTTCAATTTCCTTGGATGGTGGTATTCCAGAGGAAGCATGGATAGGTAAAAAGGTAAACTAATATTTTTTAAAGCCTTTTGGCTGTGAGGCGTTTGTCCATATTAATAAAGAAAACAGAACAAATCTTGAGGTAAAATCAAAGGAATGTACCTTTATTGGATATGGCGTTAATGATTTTGGTTATCCCTTATATGATTATGAAAATCACAAAATCATTAGGAGCAAGGATGTAATATTCAATGAAAAGGTCTTGTATAAGAATCAGTTGCAGGAAAAGAAACAGGAAAAAGAAAACAAAGAAAACGCAGTTCTTGATGAGATCACAAAAAAATTAAAGGTGCCTGAAAATAATAATAATCAACAGCCACAAAAACAACAACCACCACAACAGCAACATGCACCTCAAACACCTGAAAGTGGTGTCAGAAGATCTAACAGGATAATTAGACCCCCTGAACGATACTGTCCTTCATTATATTATTTATTGTTGACTGATTCTGGTGAACCTGAATGTTATGAAGAAGAAATGTCGGTTGAAACCAGGAATAAGTGGGGGCTAGCCATGAAAGAAGAGATGGACTCCTTAATGCATAACCAGACTCGGGACTTAGTCAGGTTGCCTACAGGTAAAACTACATTGCAGAATAAATGGGTTTACAAGCTGAAGGAAGAAGATGGAGGAAAAAAAATGTACAAAGCTAGACTTGTGGTGAAGGGGTTTGCACAAAAGAAAGGTATTGATTTTGATGAAATGTTTTCTCCTGTTATTAAGATGACTTAAATCAGAACTATTTTAAGTCTTGTAGCAGCGGAAGATTTACATCTTGAACAGTTGGATGTAAAGACAAAATTTCTCCATGGAGATTTGGAGGAATAGATATATATGGAGAAACCAGAAGGATATGAGGTCAAAGGGAAAGAAAAATTAGTGTGTAGGTTAAAGAAGAGCTTGTATGGCTTAAAACAGGCTCCAAGGCAGTGGTATCTAAAATTTGACAGTTTTATGTATAAAAAAGGTTATACTAGATGTCACTCTAATCATTGTGTTTATATGAAAAAGAAAAATGATGGAAACTATATTATATTTTTATTGTATGTAGATGACATGCTTGTTGCAGGGTCTAACATGCAGGAAATAAATGTGCTCAAAATAAAATTGGCAAATTCCTTTGCAATGAAGGATTTGGGAGCTGCAAAAAAAATCCTTGGTATGAGAATAACTAGACATAGGAAAAATCGCAAATTAACACTATCTGAGAATGAGTACATACAAAAGGTGTTGAAAAGTTTTAATATGCAGAATGCAAAACTAGTTATTACACCTTTTGCTAGCCATTTCAAACATAGTAAGGAGATGTGCCCTAAGACCCAAGAAGAAATGGACTATATGTCTAAAGTTCCATATGCATAAGTAGTTGGAAGCTTAATGTATGCAATGGTATGCACAAGGCCTGATATTTCACATGCAATGGGAGTTGTAAGCAGGTACATGAACAATCCAGGAAAAGAACATTGGATGGCAGTGAAATGGATTCTCAAATATTTGAGAGGTACCACAAATCAAGCATTATGCTTTGGTGGTTCAAATATTTCTCTACAGGGATATGTTGATGCGGATATGGCAGTTGACAGAGATAATAGGAGGAGAATTATAGGATATGTATTTACTGTAGGTGGAACAACCATCAGTCGGGTTTCAAAAATTCAATGTTTTTTTTCACTTTCAACAACAGAAGTAGAGTATGTTGTTGCTACATAGGCTAGTAAAGAAATGATTTGGTTACAAAGCTTTAGGGATGAATTGGGTAAGAAGCATGATATGGGCACGTTATACAGTGATAGAAAAGGTTCCATTAATCTTGCAAAGAACTCAACATTTCATTCTAGTACTAAACACATACAGCTCAAGTACCATTTCATACGGTCAGTATTGGAAGATGGACAATTGAAGCTGGAAAAGATACACACTAGCCAGAATCCTGCAAATATGCTAACAAAAGTTGTAACCAGGGAGAAACTGAGAATATGCTCAGTTTAAATTGGTCTTCAAGTATGATGATGAAGATGAAAAATATCCAGGTCCAAAGTTGAGTCATTGTCCAGCAAATGAAGCAGCGGTGGAGTTTCTACAATCAGTCTCCAAGTGGGATATTGTTGGGTGTGGAGCCTGATTATCTTGTTTATTTTGTATCACAACATTAGACCTATGTACCTTAATGGGGTGGCAATGTTGCCCGTAATTAAACATTTCCTGGGTGGTCCAAGGGGGGCAGTGCCCCCGAAGCTAAAAACAAATGTAAAATTTCCTTGTAAAAGTATAGTAATTTCTAGTCAATATGGGTCGTTCATTAAGCGGATGATCTGACGGTAGAAATTATGTTTAGTTTAGGGTTTTTTTCCCTAGAAGGAAAACCCTCACTTGTATGAGGGCATTGTATTACGGATGTGTATTGTATGTGTATTCTCAGAGCGAGAAAAATATTGGGAGGCTATGAGAGAGAACAGAGGATATTACAACGAATCTGGTGGAGGTTGTGTCTCTTCATTTTGCTGGATAATAGAAAGGAAGGACTGGTTTTTCGGGGTGGACGTAGCCCAAACTAGGTGAATCACGTATATCTCTATCTCTTTGGTTTTATGTGTTTTATGTGCTTATTTTTTCTGCATATTTTATGTGTTGCTTTGCTCTGTAATATATAATTTTCTAACAAAAAGAAGATTCTTTTCACAATTACAAGAAATTCCATATAACCCTCGATGATGGAGAGCTTGACCTTCATATTTTTTTTTGACATGTTAGATTTCCTGATGGAGGAGATGGTGAAGGGAGTTTATTAACATATATGGCAGCAGTAATGAACCATGACTTTGGAGGAAAGAATGGGAAGAAGGCTCCTTTTGGAGGATTGACGACTTTGGTACATTTCCAGAGGAAACCAGATATGTATTAGCCAATGTCTCCATAATTCCATTTCTCTATCGAGATTTATTTGTTGAATACTCATAATGTCCCTTAACCTGACATGGTGGAAGTTTTATGTACCCAATCACACGCAGTGGACCAGAGACAGGATACAAACCCCTATAATGTCACCTTTTGAGAGCTCGAAGGTGTTACTATGGATTGGAGACAAGATCAAAAACCCTGCAACATCACAATATCGGAGCTCAAAGGTGTGATTTAATTTTCAACTACACCAATTTAGACTCCCTCAACTTGTTGGAAAACTAATTGACTAGCGAGATACCAATGAAGCTCCAATATATGGTCAATGCAATATAATTCCCTTGTCGTGAATCCTATGCGCTTATCTAGATGTCAAAGATCTCCACGATAACAAGATCATGGGAAAAGGTGGTGGAATTTGGACATTTAAATATTGGATCCAAAGGTATTTTTGGCCCTTTGGTACCTTGATCTCAAATACTTCAGAAGGTAGCAACTGACAGATAAATCTGATGTGTATTCTTTTGGAGTAGTGTTACTAGAGTTCTTGTGTGCAAGGGAAAATCTCAATCTTGTTTTTCCCAGAGAAAAATTCAATATAGAAGAGTGGGAAATGCACTGGCAGAAAAATGGAAAGCTTGAAAAAATCATTGACCCTCACTTTGTTGGGACCATCAAGTCTGGTTCTTTGAAAATGTTTAGGGAGACTACCGAAAAGTTACTGGAAGAGATAGGCTTCGATAGGCCTTCCATGGGTGATTTTCTATGGAACCTGGAATATGAATTTCAACTCCAGGAGATATCCATGAAAAAATATCTAGATGAGAATAGTACAAATCATATTACAGATGTTCCTTTGTGCTACCCAGATCCTGAGCCTTTTGGTCCAAGTTCAGTATGACTTCAAGTCTTCTACGAAAGTTCTCAATTTATAGATTTCATTAATGAGCATGTGGAAATTTGGAGTTCTCAACATCCACTACAAGAAAAAGAGACATTGGTGAGGGGCTAAAAATGTCACCATAATATCATTGGTGATGGTCAAAAGAGCCTCCGTCACCAAAAATTGAACGTCACCAAAAGTATAGGTGTTGTGGTGACATTCAAGGTCTGTCACCAATAATGATTTATAATGACGGATAGTGACCGTCACCATTTCATATGAGCAATGGTGACGGACAATAGCCTCCATCACAAAAAAATTAAACGTCACCAAAGGTGGCATCACCGAAAGTATGTGTTGTGGTGACATTCAAGGTCCGTTGCGCATAATATTGATTATAATGACGGATATTGACCGTCACCATTTCATATGAACAACAACGATTTTTTGTGAGGGACCTTTCATGGCCATCACTATTGGTGCATATATATGGCGACATTCATTGACCGTGACCATTTCATATTTGGTGAGGGTCAAAAAGTGTCATGATAAGCTCATTGGTGACATCAAAGTCCATCATGAATAATGACTATAATGACAAACAATTACCCTCACCATTTCATATCAACAACAACGATTCTTTCATGGTCGTCACTATTGATGCATATATACGGTGGCATTCGTTGGCCGTCACCATTTCATATTTTGGTGAGGGTTGAAAAATGTCACCATAAGCTCATTGGTGATGGTCAAAAGAGCCTCCGTCACAAAAAATTGATCGTCGCTATTCCATATGAATATCAGGGCACGATGGAATCGAACCACCAACCTCCTGCTTGTAAAGCAGGTGCTCTTCCATTGAGCTAGCACCCTTTAAATTAGACTTTTAAAAATTATATCTTGAAACCTTTATAGATTTTAAATTATACAACTTTCAATAAATTAAATTAAATCCGCAAATTAAATGTTAATTCAGCCTCCTTTCATGAGCTAGCAATTGGAAAAATGTCTAAATGCAACAGGCTTTGGTTGGAGGTCGACCAGTTCCAAACTACTACTCTGTTGGCAATATGTGGAGAGCTAATTCACAACAGTGACTGGGGGCTCAACCTCGTAAGCAACATCCTGGAAAGAAATTTGCCACAAGTGAGCCTAGGAATGTAGTTCCCCTATGCTTGATAGTTATTGCTACAAATATAGTCTCTAGTTTGCAGATTGGTATGACTCAATTGTGCAAGAATTTTGCAAATAAGTGCAAGAGAAAAAGTCAATCTGGAGGTCTTATGTGTCCCTATATTGAGCATCACTGAGCTTTTCACATTGGTTTGGGGAGAAAGTAATTGTATATGTTGGTCGTGGAGTAAACAGAGGGTAAGTGATTTGGTGTGGCACGACAATGAAAAAGTTGAATACAATGTGGGGAGGCCAAGCTAGAATAAAAAGCACCAATAGTTGTGCATGGCACTTTAATTGCAGCTGCAATGAGAAGGTAAATATGCTAATGAATAAATTGGATGTACTCCAAGCATACTTTATAGTGATTAATTTGAAGCTCAAAGAGCAAATGATAACAAGTGTGCAAGCATTGGAGGCGGTCACAGGCTTTGAAAGCCAATTTTTCCATGCAACAAAATGAATCTAAGGCTCTTTGCAGCCAGTTAGTGGGGCTGTAGGAGCAGGTCCAACTTCTGAACACCAAAATCAGTGACTATAGTCATGAGAATTGGAGATAAAATGGATAGTGTTTGGTTTGGATCTCAATTAGCCACCAACAAAGGAGGAAGATAAGTGTAGCTGAAGCATGTGCTAATGCAAATTTATTTTTTTCTTGGCAATTTATGTAGAGTTTAAACCTACAAAAATGTATTGAACTATGACATCATATGTAGCCCCACTTTAAGAGTGATAGTAAACAATACCAGCTTATAGGCATATGCAAGAAGGAGATCACAATGTAAAAAAATTCTGAGTATTTGCCTTGTCAAAGCACGGACTTAATGTTATACTTACAGGCTTACAAACAAAATATTAGGTGACAATCACATAAGCCCTGGCACATAAATAAAAAAGATAGATGTTGATGATTATATCACAGCTTAATAAATCTACCTTGGCACCATAAAATCTTTAACTCCAACTCCATATATATCTCCAATTATATTTATAAGGTCCAAAGATGCATAAGCACTAGAAATGGGGAATTTCAAAAAACCATGAATGCATAGAGGCTGATGATTACATCACAGCTTAATAAATCTAGCTTGGCACCATAAACTCTTTAAATCCAGGTCCATATATGTCTCCAATTATATTTGTAAGGTCTAGAGACACATAAGCGTTAGAAATGGGGAAATTCACAAAACCATGGATGCCCTTGCTCAAATGAACTAGACAAATATTAAAAGCAATTGCTCCTATTGTGAAACAAGAGCAACACATTTACAAAGATAAAGAATACTAAAAACACTTTTACGAAAATAAAAGTTAGTTACCATTTCTAATTTAAATCGTACAGTTTAACAACCATTATAACTGAAAAAATTCACTAAATCTCAGTCTTCTATTAATCTATGCATATGCTACAATAACCGATGAGATAAGAAAATATTACTATTGTGAATATATATAGAAGAAATTGAAAGATTACTGGGAGGTAGAAAAATCCATAACTACCTATGCAAATAGCAGAATACTGGGACTTCAATTTCTGAAGATGAAATACTGAAACGTCATGGAAGCGAAAAATTCTACATATAAAACCCATGTCATGAACTAATGTAAATACAGAATCAAATATTTCCACCGAGGAAACATGAAAGACGCATTTACAAACATAAGAAGATGGATTACTAGGAATGCATAACTAAGATTTTTCTGCATGGAGGTAGCAAATTCTAGAATGGCCTATTTCAGCAAATGGCAGATTGATATCCCAAAAACAAAAATACTACCCACTAGAAGCTACAAAATAATAAGCCAAACCCTTTATCAGCATGATAGTGATATAACAAACCTCTAGTGATGTTGGCTTCTCTAGCGGTGATTATTCTAACAGAATTTTTTATGGGGATTAAGGTGTCCAACATCACTATTGCCCATTACTCTTCACACTACAGTCCTTTCAAACAAATTTTCTAGCCATCCCAATTAACCTACCCAACAACACCAATTGAAAATAAAATTAACATATCCAATTGACCAATAATTTAGGATCATCTAATGGCTCAACAAGGTGAGCTGACCTAATATGCAGTCAAAATCCCATTCCTATTTGGAATGAATGAACAAATGGTTTCTGAGAAAACATCACTGTGTGACAAGAACCAGTTAACTAAAACAATCAAGTATAATATTCATATTCTAAACTATGATGCATTCGAAATCCTGTTCCTAGTTTTTGGAATGAATGAATATGTGGTGTCTGAGAAAAAACCACTATGAGACAACCATAGAATCAATTAAACCCATAATCATAATTTCTATCATAATTTGCAACACCTTAATAATAAGGCATAAGGTACCCATTAAAGCCAGAAATATTTACAATTAAGGGTGTTTTAAGTTCAGAGTTGTGCCTTCAAACTCAATACCTTTTTACCAGCAAGAAACAACTATCCTATGGTTGATCCCTAACTAATATTTACAAGAAAGATAGGGAAGCATATTATCAGTTCCAATTTCCATATCAGTTCATGATTGGTTTACAAAAAACAACTTCTCAAAAGGGGCATGTTAAAGAGAGTTTGCATATTTGTTAAGTACAACACTTAAAAGTTAACATTAGATCAAACTACAAAGAAAAGAAAATGGACAAGAAAAAATCAGGTATAGACAAAACTGTGAATGAAAAACTTGTCCTTCCAACCTTCAAGTAGTGTACGGTGACATCTAACATGCAGCCCATGTAGAGAAGACTGTCATATTATAAGTTTTGTCAAATTGATAAAGTTCAAATCTTATGTTTCAAGTCTTAGTAGATGGTTATAAATCTTATAAATTGATAAAGTTCGGCTTCTCGGTTTCTAGGTTGCAACGTAAGATGCATACTCAGGTTGCTAGTGGCCATTGGCATGCACATGCCATCTACAAGGTTCCAATTTGTCCATCACCTAGATCCATATCATATTCTCTAAGACAATCTCATCCATAACATACATGAGCAAGGCATACTGATTATTATTTTCAGAGGCACATTTGTACTCAATAATATCAAAAATAATCCACGACCACTATCAAAAGAAACGTTTCTGCTCTCCAAAAGAGAGAATTGGAAAGTAGATTGTTTTCTCTAAATTTTTGAAGCCTGGGGCAGAGCGCAAAACAAAAGAAAGAGGCCATTCTACTTGTGATTTTAGGTTTCGTTTTTATGTTTTTTTTTGCATGGAGATTCAAAGGAGAAGAGGATGAATTCATGTTAATTCTAAGGTAAATTTATATGTTTTTCTAAGGCTTGCATCTGTGTCATCTAAGGCAACCTTAGAGGCTGAATTTTGACCCTTTCTCAGGATAATCTGAGGTTGATTACACACTGTTCCAAGGTCTACTACATGCACATTTGAGGACTAATGACTATGTATTCTTTTGGACATTCTTTAGCACTATTCACTTAAGAATTGTGGCTATTTGAGTCTCTACCCTAATGGCTATTCTTTGGCTTATTTGAGACACAAGAAAAACCTTTGTTTGATATTATTTCAGCCCTAGAATAGGAGGGTATTCAGATAACCTGAGGGATAAACCTCGATTGGTTTTGTGGCTGAACTCATCTACATTATTCACTAGAGTATTTTCCTCTATCTGAATGGCTAATTATTGACCTCTGTGGATTTTTTCTAAGGTTGCTTGCACTTCGAAGGATGCAAGATATGAAACCATCATGATGAATTCAAACCCTAAGACTATCTCTATAGATTACGATACTAGTGTTAGAATGTACTTTGAGCCTCTTACAGTAGAGGATGTTTTGAATGTCATTGAAAAAGAGAGGCCCGATGGTATAATTGTACAGTTTGGAGGGCAAACACCTTTGAATCTAGCTCTACCCATAGAAAAATACCTCGATGAGTTTAAGCCTGTGAGTGCAAGTGGGGAAGGTATTTTGCGAATTTGGGAGACTTCTCCTGCTTCAATAGATGCTGCTGAAGATAGGGAGAAGTTCAATGTAATTTTGGATGAGCTAAAAGTCAAGAAACCTCAAGGTGGTATTGCTAAGAGTGATGGGGATGCATTGGCAATAGCAAGAAATGTTTGCTATCCTGTTCTTGTCAGGCCCTCTAATGTTTTAGGTGGTCATCCAATGGAAATTGTATACAGTGATGACAAAGAAAAGAATTACTTAGAAACTACAGTAGAAGTGGACCCAGAAAGACCAGTACTCGTTGATAAGTACCTGGTAGATGCTTGTGATATCGATGTAGATTATTTGATAGATTCTAAAGGTAGTGTGGTCATTGGTGGTATCATGGAGCACATTGAGCAAGCAGGTGTGCATTTTGGTGATTCAGCTTGTTCTATTCCTAAGGAAACAGTGTCACCTATATACTTGTCAGTCATTAGATCATGGACATCTAAATTGGCAAAGAGGCTTGGCGTTTGTGGACTGATGAATTGACAATATGCAATCACACCTGCTGGTGAATTTTACCTTCTTGAAGTAAATCCTAGAGCATCACGAACAATACCTTTTGTCTCAAAAGAAATTGAACACCCCTTAGCAAAGTATGACGTGCTTCTTATGTCAGGAAAATCTCTTCGAGACTTTGGTTTTATACAGGAAGTTATTCCAAGTCACGTATCTGTCAAGGAAGTAATCCTTCCATATGAAAATTTTCAAGGTTGTGATGTGATTCTTGGTCCTGAAATGCAAAGCACTGGAGAAGTGATGGGCATAGAATTTAAATTTCCTATGGCATTTTCCAAGGCACAAATTGCAGAAAATAAAAAATTTCCTCTTGTAGGCACGGTGTTTTTAAGTTTAAGTGATTTCACCAAAACAAGACACCCAGAATTTGCAAACAAATTCATTGAACTTGGTTTTACAATTGTTGCAACAACTAGCACAGCGAGTTTGTTGAAAATGGAAGGAATTCTAGTGAAAAGAGTTTTGAAATTCCATGAAGAGCGCCCACATGTAAATGACATGATTGCAAATGGTCAGATTCAGTTACTGGTGATTGCAAAATTCAGGAGATGCATTATATCAAATAGATGGGAGGAAGTTGAGATGAATTGAATTAGCATATAAAATTCCTATCATAACCACAGTTTCCAGAGCTTTAACTTCTGTTCAGTTTATTAAGAGCATGAAGAAGGATTCCTTGAAGATGATTCCATTACAAGATTTCTTCAATACTCAGGAATCAGAGGGAACAAATCAGGAACTACAAGCATATTCTATATGTTGATGTACCATAGTTCACATTTCTTTATGTTGGTGTAATAATAGTTCCTTACAAACTCTGCTGGTATTCTGTTAGAAGATTTTATGAAAAGGATATAACATAATTTATTCGAATTTTCATCCAAATTTTTCAATGCAAATTGTCTCTATCTAATGTTGGTGTAACACTACTTCATTAGAACTCTATTGTGGTGTTATTCCAAGGCAAGATGAAAGGATTATAACAGGTTACATAAATCAATGAGATTTCCATCCAAAATATGTCTTCAAAAATTGGATGGGACAGCAGAAGAACTATATCTAACTTCTTCTATTGGTAGTTGTGGTTTTCATGTGGTATATGCATGTTTCTCTTTTGGTTGTGGACTGTGGTTATTTGAAATTTATAATCCACTATTTAGTTCTTACTGGAATTGTTTAGAAGACTGCATGGTCTCAAAACTGAATCCTTCATAATTCATTCCATGGCTCTTAAAAATGAAAAATCTGCCACTATCACCAAACCCATATATATGTTATGTTAGTTACAAATCAGCCTTGATGTGGGTCTACAACATTTGCGCTCAGATCCATGCTACATATGGTGTAAGGCAAGGGCTTTCCTCTTCCGTTTAATGCCTATTTTCCATCTCCAAGTAGTTCTTTTTGTTCTGTTATTTTCAAAAACTATTTTGCTGATTTCGTTTAAGTGCATATTTTCTGTGATTTTCCACCCAAATTATGTTGCTGATTTGCTGAATAGTTTTCATAATCTCATGTTGATTTCCCTCTATAGAAGTATGTGAAAAATATAGGGAAGAAGGAAAATAAGCCTTTGGTGGAATATTCTTGCAGAATTGTAGCAAATAAGTTGGCTTATAGTGTGTCCTACACTAGAGTTAAAATCCATTTTCTTAAAACACCCTTTGAACGAGTTTAGTTTTGTGAAGCTGTCTCCTAAAAAGAAATTAATTTCAAAGGGAACATGATGAAGCCTATTTTTCCAAGTTCCCCAAGAAAGCAAGAAATCCCAAAACAGGGATAACATGTTCCCTTAACCGTTGAAGATCCCTGCAAGTGACTTAATAGTGGACCCTTGGCAAAAAATGTTATATTGGTGAAAGGATGAGATGGAAAACAGAGTTTCCAGGGCCATATTTGCATATGAAACACCTTTCAATGTAATGTGGTCAAAATATTGGCAATACATGCTGAAGGTGGTTAAGAAAATAGGGTTACAAGGGGCCAAACTTTGAGAAAGTATTCACTACTATTTTATGAAAGGAGAGATTCACTGTAGAGATAATTCTAATACCAATCCGTGCTTGTTGGATTTGTAATGGCTTTGAATTTTCATGTGGTGTACCCTTCAATATAGTGTGGTCAATGTGTTTTCAAGACTTGCTTAAGGTGGTCAATGAAGCACCTAGGAGGTACAAGGGACCAAACTTCGAGAAACTACACACTACTCTTTCTAAAGTAGAGACTAGCTACATAGAATTCTAGAACTGATTGGTACTTGTTGGAGTTGTAATGGCTTTTCCATTATATTTCTGATGGTTAGACCAATATGACCAATATTTCTATGGTCAATGTGTTTTCAAGACATGCTTAAGGTGGTCAATGAAGCACCTAGGAGGTACAAGGGACCAAACTCCGAGAAACTACACACTACTCTTTCTAAAGTAGAGATTAGCTACAGAGAATTATAGAACTGATTGGTACTTGTTGGAGTTGTAATGGCTTGTCCATTATATTTCTGATGGTTAGACCAATATGAAAAAGATAGGGAAGAAGGAAAACAAGCCTTTGGTGGAAGATGCTTGCAGAATTGTAGCAAATAATTTGGCTTATAGTGTGTCCTACACTAGAGTTAAAATCCATTTTCTTAAAACACCCTTTGAACGAGTTTAGTTTTTTGAAGCTGTCTCCTAAAAAGAAATTAATTTCAAAGGGAACATGATAAAGCCTATTTTTTCAATTTCCCCAAGCAAGCAAGCAATCCCAAAACAGGGATAACATGTTCCCTTAACCGTTGAAGATCCCTGCAAGTGACTTAATAGTGGACCCTTGGCAAAAAATGTTATATTGGTGAAAGGATGAGACGGAAAACAGAGTTTCCAGGGCCATATTTGCATATGGAACACTTTTCAATGTAATGTGGTCAAAATATTGGCAATACATGCTGAAGGTGGTTAAGAAAATAGGGGTTACAAGGGGCCAAACTTTGAGAAAGTATTCACTACTATTTTATGAAAGGAGAGATTCACTGTAGAGATAATTCTAAGACCAATTCGTTCTTGTTGGAGTTGTAATGGCTTTGAATTTTCATGTGGTATACCCTTCAATATAGTGTGGTCAATGTGTTTTCAAGACTTTCTTAAGGTGGTAAATGAAGCACCTAGGAGGTACAAGGGACCAAACTTCGAGAAACTACACACTACTCTTTCTAAAGTAGAGATTAGCTATAGAGAATTCTAGAACTGATTGGTACTTGCTGGAGTTGTAATGGCTTGTCCATTATATTTCTGATGGTTAGACCGATATGACCAATATTTCTGTGGTCAATGTGTTTTCAAGACATGCTTAAGGTGGTCAATGAAGCACCTATGAGGTACAAGGGACCAAACTTTGAGAAACTACACACTACTCTTTCTAAAGTAGAGATTATCTACAGAGAATTCTAGAACTGATTGGTACTTGTTGGAGTTGTAATGGCTTGTCCATTATATTTCTGATGGTTAGACCAATATGAAAAATATAGGGAAGAAGGATAATAAGCCTTTGGTGGAAGATGATTGCAGAATTGTAGCAAATTAGTTGGCTTATAGTGTGTCCTACACTAGAGTTAAAATCCATTTTCTTAAAACACCCTTTGAACGAGTCTAGTTTTGTGAATCTGTCTCCTAAAAAAAAAAAAATTTCAAAGGGAACATGATGAAGCCTATTTTTCCAAGTTCCCCAAGAAAGCAAGCAATCCCAAAACAGGGATAACATGTTCCCTTAACCGTTGAAGATCCCTGCAAGTGACTTAATAGTGGACCCTTGGCAAAAAATGTTATATTGGTGAAAGGATGAGACGAAAAACAGAGTTTCCAGGGCCATATTTTCATATGGAACACCTTTCAATGTAATGTGGTCAAAATATTGGCAATACATGCTGAAGGTGGTTAAGAAAATAGGGGTTACAAGGGGCCAAACTTTGAGAAAGTATTCACTACTATTTTATGAAAGGAGAGATTCACTGTAGAGATAATTCTAAGACCAATCCGTTCTTGTTGGAGTTGTAATGGCTTTGAATTTTCATGTGGTATACCCTTCAATATAGTGTGGTCAATGTGTTTTCAAGCCATGCTTAAGGTCGTCAATCAAGCACCTAGGAGGTACAAGGGACCAAACTTCGAGAAACTACACACTACTCTTTCTAAAGTAGAGATTAGCTATAGAGAATTCTAGAACTGATTGGTACTTGTTGGAGTTGCAATGGCTTGTCCATTATATTTCTGATGGTTAGACCAATATGACTCTATCTCCTGCAGGTCCATACTTCTTGAGGGCTATAGCAACTGCAAGGGAGGAGAAGTTAATTGATTGGGGTGCTAAAAAATCAGATGCAATTAAGATCATTGGTCCTTCAAATGTCATGTAGGTGATCAAAGAAAATGCTCACGCAAAGTAACAGACCATATTTTTTTTACCCTGTTTGCTTCATAGGTTAAATTTTCCTATGAAATATATCGTTGTTGAAGTTCAAGGGATGAAAATTGTGAGTGAAAATGGAATAAAAATTCAAATTTTTATTGCTACCCACCAACGTGCTGAAGCAGTATACCGACAATTTGCTGATCTTGAACTCTAAAGGTTGGAGAAACTAGATTTGAATTTGACTATATCATGTTTAAACAATTAGTAGAAACGAGGACAAAATTATCTTCCATGGTTCAGTCTTTAGTGGCAAACTTCAAAAGACAATTTTGATTAGAATTACCATTCTTCATGATGCTTGATGTGATCAAGTCGATATTTTCTCTCCATAATGGAGCCACTTGTTGATTTTTTATTACTTTGGGATATTGATGTGACATTTTGGAGGGTGTCAAATTTTTTTTGGAAAGAATTCAACATTTTATTAAGGAGTGGGGCCCACTTTTGTCTGGCACCCTAAGGGATGTAATCATAAAAAGATGGAACAAATTCCACTCCTCTGTATTCTTTATCCTACACCTTGAACCTGGAGTACCGTGATGTACTTGGGGCTAAAAGGAGTGACCCACAAAATGACAAGAGAAGTGACTGACCACACAAAGACAAGAGAAGAGACTGATAGTCTCAGGGAAACATTTTGTGAGATACCTCCAAATCCAATGGAATTTTCATAGCTAAAGAGCATGTTTGTTGAAGCCTTCCAATAACCCCATACTTGTACTTGGGATAGGAAGTTGTCAGAAGGTTTCAACAGTGGGATGCCTTGGATTCATGCTTGAGAAAAGAACTATGGACCTATGATAGTTTGTCTTTAGGTACTTGATCTAATTTTTCTAACAGTGTAATCCAAGAGTATTATTTTTACTACGTTCAATCTTAGATACGAAGACAGATTATACGGTCCCTCCAATTTCATACCATGAAAGTGAAAATATAGATGTTGTTGGAGGATAATGATCTTTGGCATTTGTAAATACCAAAGTTGAACGACCTACCAATCTATAAAGTTGACAAAAAAATAAAAAGAAGATGGCCAGAACAAAGCAAGTCATCCTGGACTCCATGAAGGATCCCACACATTATCAGTAAAACCATCAGTAACGGGATGTTTGATGCTATCTTCACTATATATCGGGGTGAGAAGATCAATTGAAATATGCTTCTAAGGATCAAGCTTAGAGCCACATAAATCAACAAAATAGATACTGCAGCCACTTCTTTGATAAAAATTAATAAACTCTATGATCAATGTGCAACAACTTGAAAAGAGCTCAAGCATGAAGATTCGGTACACAACCTTGAATGGGCTTTCATCTTCATGGAAACCTTATGTCTAAGGTTCCTATGCCCGAGAAAGCTTTCCACTTTTGACTCTTGAGAAGTTATGGCATGATTTTATCCAAGAAAATACAAACTAGAGCGAGTTGAAGGTATAGAGACGAAAGAGAAAAATTCTAACCCTCACTATAAATATATTGAATGCCAGAAAAAAAAGGGGACCTAGTATAGGTCAGCAGGAGAGAAAGAGAATTCAGGTTCCTCTAATCAATGGTAAGAAATTCTTGGGCCATATCAAGTGTTTCATGTGTCAAGAGTTTGACAATTATGCTTATTAGTGTCCTCAAAAGAAGGGGAAGGGTGAGCAATAACAACATAAACAGTATTTGTTAGAGTGGATAAGCTTTCATTCAAGCTTGTGACATACTTCTCCATGATGGTGTCAGATGGTACATGGATAGTGGAGCATCCAAACATATGGCCTTTGGGAAACTTCAAGAGTATGAGGCAATCATACAAGTGGATGTTTGATGATGATTTCAAATATGCAACAACAAGAATGGGATCTATCTCACTCCAAATGCCATTAGGTGATATCTTTGAGCTCAATGGCGTTTTACATGTACCTAGATTAAATAAAAATTTCCTTTCAGTTTTAGTAATGATAAACCTATGATATATTGTTGAGTTTGATGATCACTCTCATCAAAAATATATGCCCATATCCTAGTTGGGGTTTTGGCTACAGGATTCGAGAGGGTAGTCGATACAAGTTGCAAGAAGACCATGTAAGAACCCTAGTGCATGATAGAGATAATTTGCGCAAACTTTGGCACAAGATCAAAGAAGCACAAAAATTGTGTAACCCTATAAACCAAGAGTGTTGCTAATCATTTTTCTATATATACGGAAATCTGAAACACAAGAAGATGATACATTTTCTTAATAAAACAAAAATCAATTAATAGCATGGTGACAAAATATTAAACCTCAAATTATTCTAATTAACATATCCTAATCGTTTCATATGCACAAATTTAAACCCTACCAAACAACTTGAGATGTTTATAAGATAGACCCTAAAACTCTACCTTTGTTGGGTCCAGATTCACTCAGAGGGGTTGGCTTCTCAGAAGCGACGAAATTTTTGGCACCGCTTTTTTAACTTCCCTGCTTTTTTGCTTTTCCATTTCTTTAGTGGAACCTCGACAACTCTTATGTCCTCCACATGAGTTGGTTTTTTAGTTTCTCGACATTTTCAACAACTTTTGGCTCTGGCTTCATCGGCAAGGCCTTCTTAACACTCTTAAGGGTCTTGTTTGGGGTTTTCACCAATGCCATTTAAGGGTTGATGTTCATGCATGCCTCTTCACTGCTCGAGAAGCCATGTCTGCTCGAAAATTGTCAATATCCTTCAAATATAGAAGAAATGAAACAAAATATTCATATAAATATTCAAGGAATAGTCATATACATGGGCCTCATACTCCTCTTATCGAGTTTGGAATGAGCTAGTTGCGCATCACACTCATCTTGTTCAAATGTAAGGAAGCAAGTCAATGGCCCATGACCTAGAGGCATCTCACAAGAGTAAAAGTTTGTCTCATTATGGACCACTAGCGAGTAATTACAGGTGGTGTGGTTTTACTTGAATAATAGTGATGAGTCAACCTGCATTAGCAGATAACAACTAGTGATGATTGTCCTTGTTCTTGGTTTGGCCATTGAGTTGTGATAAGTTTTCCCACCATTTAAAAAAAATGGTGAGGTGTTTTATACCTAATATGGAGAAGAAATTGCCACAAAATAGCAAACATAATGTAGTAGAAGGGGTTATCCTTTGTCCCAAAGGAAAAATAGAATTTTTTTATGTATGGGGAATAGGATCAATCTCAAGCAATCAAGTGGTAGCATATGCATTACTTCAAGGATTAATGTTGACAAAAGAACATCATTTTTCTTCTTTGATTGTTGTTGGCAATTTTAAACTCCTTATTCATCATATAGTAGTTGATTCTCTTCCATTTATGTATATCATGTGCTTGGGGAAAACAACCAATAATCAGATGCAATGGAAAATGAAGGAGTGAATTAGAATTTGGGTGAATTGAGGTTCAATGAAGGATTAATGTTGACAAAAGAACATCATTTTTCTTCTTTGATTGTTGTTGGTGATTTTAAACTCCTTATTCATCATATAATAGTCAATTCTCTTCCATTTATGTATATCATGTGCTCCGAGCAAACAACCAAGATTCAAATACAATGGAACATGAAGGAGTGAATTTGAATTTGGGCGAATTAGGGTTCAATGGGAAAACCTAATGGCGCCCTCTCCCTTGACATTTTCTTCATGCAATTAAAAAGGTAAAGACCTCCTCACCATGGGTACCATTTGTTTAATAAAAAAACACGCAACATGGAATTGAATCAAATGAAGCCCCATGCAATGGCACTTCAAGCCCTTTTGATTAATCATCCCCCATACCAGCCAATGTGATAACTACTATAGGATGGGGAGGCCAGTTCAAGTGAAAAAAATGTCATTACAACCCCAAGTATCGGTCAAACCATTCAAAAGGTGGGCCCTTGATTTTGTAGACCTGATCACACCAATGTCCCGAAAGAAGAAATATATTCTAGTGTTCATTGGTGATTTTACGAAATGGGTTGAGGCCAAGGTGCTGGCTCTAGCGAATGAACGGGAAATTGTCAATTTTCTTTATGAGGAAATTTTTACCAGGCTTGGTGTGCCAAGAGAGGTCATTACCGACCATGAAACGCAATTCATGTCCAAACTAATCAAAGTTATCATGGAGTAGTATTATATTAGGCACTGGACTTCTACTCCTTATACAACTTATGAAAATTTGACATTTGCAGGCGGTCACTTAACAACCGCATCTAAAAGTTTAATTCTAATGAAATTTTTGGGGGGGGGGAGGGATTGTACAAAACTACTTCCAAAAGTTACATTGTCATGACTTTTAAGGGTGGTTAAGGGATTCTAAGTTAGCAGTTAGGGGTTAAGGGTTTAGTGGCTTAGGGTTTAAGGGATCAAGGTTTTAATGGGTTATGAGTTATAAGTGTAGGGGTTAAAGGATTATGGTTTGGGGGTTACGGGGATAGGGAATTTAGTGGTTATGGGTTAAGGGCTTATGGGTTGTGATAATAGGGCCCCTAGTCCCCTTATCACAACTATCGGGGGTCCCCCTATCAATTTCTCTTATTGCCTTCTCTCTATGCCCACTAGCCCCTTTTCCCTCAGGTCATAAGGCCCCATCTCATTCCCTAATGTTAGGATTATAGATTTCAGTAACTCTCACTTCTATCCATCCATGATACCCTTATTTCCCCTTTCCCCGTTCAATACACCAAAAAAATCCCTCTCCCCCAAAATTAATGAAAAATAAACATTTGGAGGTGGTCATTAGGTAGGAGTCGTAAAATAATATTAGCTAGGTAGGAGTTGTAAAAGAATCTTAAGTAGGAGATGTAAAAGTAACTGCAGTTGAAGCAACTGAGAAGATGGAATTTGTAGCTTTTCAAGCTGGAAAACAAAATAACATGCTCAAAGAAGAAAGTGAAAATGCCAAAAATCAAAATTCGCATGGAGTTATTACTGTAGTCCACAACATGATAGAAGATATTGAAAACTACATAGCAATTGAAAGTAAAAGTGTAGATGGGATTGTTGGCCACCTGTAAATTTTGGTCTATCAAAAGGTGGCCAAAACATGTTTTCAGCCTTCAAGAAACACTTTCCTGGCGAAAATGTTATCTCTTGAAGCCTGTAGATGACCTCATGCTCATGTCTCAAGGTTTTCACTGTTATTTCTCACAAACTCAAAATTCTGCTAAAAATTCCATGAGAACACTGCTGCAATATCCTCCTCCTTTTCCCCTTTTTCCTCTCAGAGACTAACCTTCATATTTTCATCATTTTCCTTTGTTCTCCATTTTTCTCACCCTCTTTTCATATAAATTTGCCTTTGCAGAGTTCCAAACTTCTTTCGAACTCTGTCGAAACCCTCAGAAACCTTTGAAAAACACTAAAAATCTGTGTAAAAAACCCATTTCTCTATTAAGGGTTTAAGCCCCTTGGCCTGAGTTTACAAACCACTTCCCCAATACGCCCTCATCATAAAAACCAAGCGCCAAACCCATGAAGCGCTAATCGCATCGGAACGATTCAAAGTGTGCATGTTACTGTGCATGTTTGAGAGCCATTTTAAATGCCGATTGCGATCAGCCCCTTTGCCATAAACTAAAGATCGTATTATCATTTCATCTACCCCATAAGCCCGCAATCGGGCGCTAAACCATTGAAAAATCTCTTTCTGATCAATATTTTTCTGTGTAAAACTTGAAAACCCATTTTTCCAAAGTTTGTTTTAAAATGTCAAAATCACGTGTTTAAATAAAATGGGTTGATCAAAAAGACCGATCGCGCAATCGCGATCAGAGAATTCACAATGGGTTGATTGAAAGACCGGGCCCGAATGTTCCGATTGTGATTGGCCCTAGTTATATAAAGCCCCGGGCCCATGGTACTCCATACACCCAGTGGCCCCGCAATCGGGTGCCAGCCTATCATATATATATTCCGCCTGATCCACTCAAAACCTTGGTTTTTATTGAAATTTATGGGTTTCTCATAAAGTATAAGGGTCCCGCCAGTGCAAAGAATTAAAGGATCTGGACCGTTGATCTAGACCAGATCTAACGGCCTGCGCTCAATCGCAAAGTTTCAATCGCTGCGTTTCAATCGCATGCTTTGTTGCTGCCCTCCCGATTGCCGATCCCCGATTAAATATGGGATGTCCGTCTCCCTGATGATCGGACGGCTTGCGCTCAATCGCATCGCTGCGTTCCAATCACATCCCCTTTGCTATGACCTGCCGATTGCGATCCTCCGATTAAATCTGGGCCGTCCACGTGTCCAGATCGGACGGTCCCAGGTCACCCCCACCGTTGCTCATCGCGCGATCGACGGTTCTGTTTTATTCTTCCTCCCGCGTCATTTAAAATTCCTCTCAGTTAATCTCCACCGTTGGATGATGCCATCTGACGGCCCTACTCTCTTCCTACACTTCTGAAGCAGTAAAACCAAATATGCAGGATTTTATAACAAATTGTTTGTATTTTTCATGTTTTGATTCGAAGTTTTATCAATGTTTCATAAGCATTGATAGCACATAAACGCCTGCTCGGCCCCTGCACATCAACAAGACACTGTTTTAATTCAAAAAAAGTTAAAGAGTATCAGTGCCGAAGACAAAACATATCAGAACCGGAGATTGAAGACCCAAGCACAGATCTCAAGCAAAGTAAAGTGTTTGGGGAAGGAACGAAGACATCTGTCGAGCTGAGAAATTCCCCACCACTAGAAGAAGAGGCTAATTGAACCCTCTACAGCTCCAAAGACACCTGCAGTCTCGTTGAAATCAAAGACCGCCAAACAATTAATACTAATTGAGCTATCTTATCTCTAATTGTCGGCAGAACCATTCGAGAAGATTAAAGAACAGTTCAGAAGCAGATATTTAGATAATTTCATCTCGGGAAGCAGAAATAAAGTCACTCCAGCATAACTTCGAGCTTCAAAGGACGGAAAAAAGCTCCCACTAAGCTTAATTGTAAGTGTGCCTCAATTAATGCTGATGAACACCTGTAGATTTCTTGATCGAGGCCCTCAAAAGTACCGAAGAGTCATCTTCTGTATTAATTGATCCAAACAGATCTTTTCATAGTTTACCACCGCCCCATTCTTCTATAAATACCTCTGTAGAAGATGAGCAAAAGGTTGGTCTCGGGACATCTGAACGCATGTAATAGTCATTCTGAAGCCACTGATGCCCTGTTCTATAATTGAAAGATACATAAGCTGATATGAGAAGTTCAAAGCTGTAGAGACCCACCGGGATTACTGATTGTAACTGGTTTGAATATCAATACAAGCTGCTGATTCATGGAATTCTGAAACTATGTCAATGGTGATGTGTTCCTTACTGTCAATTTTCATTTTACTTAATGTTTTCACTCCGTTCACTTTCTCTGATAAAGAGCAGCAAACATAGAGTTAGGATATATTCTCCACGGTACCCTACTCTTACTGAAAGCTTTATCTTCTATGTTTTTTTCATTTGAATGTTCTCTTTGAAGAGTTTATTAATGCAGGTTAGTTTAAAAGTACTTCCCTGATCTAGATAGCTCTTTGAGATGAATGTTTTCTATGTTATCCTTGGAGTTTATCAATGCAGCGTAGTTTAAAAGTACTTAGCTGATCTAGATTTCTCTTTGTGATTATCATCTGTGTTCCCTTATCGAATATGCTGAAGAAGGCTGGTTTAAAAGCACTTACCTAATCTTAAGCTGTTTGAACTTTTTTTAAATGTTTCTGATGGAAAGTACTTCAATGCAGGCTAGTTTAAAAGCACTTACCTGATCAACAGAAATACTTTTATGTTTCTCCTTAAGTACATGTTGAAAGCAAGCTAGTTTAAAAGTACTTACTTGATCTTAGACTGTGCTTTGTTTTTTCATTTGTTTAAGTCTTTCACTCCTATTTGTTTCACTCCATTAATCACCTTAAGAGATCCTTTGATGTAAATTTCTTGCTCCATGGATCCTTCTTGAATTTTCTATCCAATTAAATCCTCCTATGACTCCATAGCCCAATGGGTTAAAGCTGTCTTTGTATTTTGCTATCAGCTGAAACATTCCTTCATTTGCAGACTCTTCACCCTCTATTTTGAACTGCTTTCACCTTCACCATGTCTTCGCCCAACCAAAAACAAACAAAACAAACCCATGCTCTTCATAACTAGCCTAATATCATAATTCCAGTCTTTAAAGATCACATCTTTGAACTCATTTATAGAGAGATCCCTCTCTAGATTCAGGAGGGCTAGATCCTTGAATCCCAAAGCGGTTTGATGTTACCTCTGCAGTTGGACTTTTCCAATCTTGCTAATTACAGAGTGCTAACATAATGGCGACTCCACTAGGGACTCCTGAGTAACATAATGGCGACTCCGCTGGGGACTCCTGAGTATTTCTTCGATTAGAAGACAATCATAAGATACCAGATATCCCTTGCTAACTGAAAATTAACTCAGAAAAACCCAAAAATATTTCGGATTGGTATTTAATAAACATGGTAGTGGACCATAACACCTCTTACCTCTGAAAAGGAGCTAAAAACTTCCACTTGGCGACTCCACAATCCTGAACAGACCTTAAGACTCCACTGGGAAGAACCCTCATTACTATACTATCCTTCAAACTCAGTCAGAGGATTGTAGGATTGAAATTTGTGTAAAACAGATTAGTTAACCTCTCAAAGATTGTCATACCTGGTTGAACTTTTCTTGTTATTTGGGTCTAAAAAATTACAGCATAGTGGCTCCTAGAAAGATTCACACTAGAGCCCATCCTGACCCGGATCCACCTGAAATAGTTGATGACCCAGAAAGCATCCTTTGGAAGTCTCCTAGGATTAAATTATCAACTGTTTTCAGATCATCTTTGAGAGCTAATTCTATCCCATAAAATCTTTCAGCTCTACAAAAATCACAAGAAGACTTAGTAAATCCTTTTAGAACTAGGTCTCTTGGTGATTTAGATCAGTCAGATTCTGAGTCTTTGCCTTCTTCTCCTGAGACAAGTACACATCTTGGTAGTAGAGAGACTACACGACCTAATTTACACTTCCTCCACAATCTAGGTGTCTCTCATCCAAGATCCGCTCAGCAATCTATCCCTGGTCCATCCATTTCTGCTCACCCTGTATCCACTGTTCCAACCACTCCTCTCCAACCCACTTTCACTCTTGTTAATCCACCTCCACCTCCTGCCATGGCTGCATGGTATGCCCCCTTAGTCCTTCCTGTACCTTTAGTCAATCTTCCACAGGACTATCTATCCAAAATTCCATTGTATGATGATAGTGGTGCCACTACTGCATCACAACATGTGGATAAGATGAATGACTGCTTTGACAGAAATGAGATTGCTGATGATTCTATCAAAATGAGATTATTTGCTCAAAGTTTGGGAGGAGAAGTTAGAAAATGGTTCAAAGGCTTAGCCCCTCATAGTATTAATGACCTTCAAGGTTTCCATCAATATTTCTTAAATAAATGGGAAGTGAGGAAGAATCCTCTCCAAATCTTGGTTGACTACAACAATCTCCACAGGAACCCAGGGGAAAGTGTACAGGCTTATTATACTAGATTTAACAGTATCTATAATGCACTTCCCCCAAAACTAAAACCTCCGCAAGGCTCAGCTTTGAAAAAATTTCCTGAAGGTTTTGACTCTGACATGACCTATTTGCTAAGAGAGAGAGACTTTGCAACTCTTGAAGATATGCAAAGGGGTGCTCTTTCTGTCGAAGTCAATCTAATAGAGAAGAGAGCAAGAATGAAAGCTGAAAAGAGAGTATCTTTTAGAGAGGAATCCACACCTTCCACTTCAAACTCAAAGATGGAAAGAATGATGGAAGAGATGATGAAAGAGATGAGCATAATTAAGAGAACACAAGCAAGCCTAAACCAAACTGCTTCTCAGAATACAAACTAGAACCAGAATCAAAATTTAAGAAGAAACCAACTTCCAAATAGACCTAGAGAAGATGATCAGCAGATCATTCCTCCCTTTCATCAAAACTATATAAGTGAGACAGAGGAAATAGGTGAGATAGCAGAGGAAAATGATATCAACATGCTAGGGGTAGCTAACGATGGCTTTGAGATTCATTATGAAAAGAAACGAGGTCTATACACACCTTATGATGACAACAGGGATGATGATCGACATTGTTATCAAGATATGGAAAATGTCATCATAGAGCCTCACAGAGAATATGACCTTAGAAGCAAAGCCAGTCAAAAAACTCCCAACACTAAAACCTCTGATAAATATTCACAAAATAGCACCACAACCAAATGTAAAAATGTCAATCAAAAGGATAAAACAGTGGCTGTTGATTCTGGTAAAGGTAAAGAGAAAGGCAATCCAAATTTTGAAAAGTAGGATGCAGATCTTAGCAGTACTAACACCTCAGCTAGTACTCCTGTCAAAACCATGTTATCAAATGTAAATAGAACAAATCAGCAAGGTGATGTTGTTGAAAGACTAGCAGCTAGTAAGGCTGAGGCAAGTTCTTCAAAAAACCAAATTCCTTTCAGCCTAGAACAAGAACTTTCAAAGATTAAAATCTTTGTTCCCCTTACTAAGTTAGCTTCCCATAATGTGTACAGGACCCAAATTCTGAAGGCTTTAAACATAGAGGACCAGAATGACACAATAAATTATAACCCCCATAGTGTACCCCTGTAACCCCCATATTGTTATTATTGTGCCCTTGCATTATTATTGTTAGGTCGGCTAGGATTACATTGTGGTCCCACTAGGATTATATTGTGCCCCCATGGACTCCTATATATAGAAAGGAGGTTTTGTAAATTGAATCATCCAAGAATTGTTCATTTATGTAATGTTTTGGAGGTTTCCCCCTCGAAGTGGCTCATTTCTAAGGCGTTGATATCTCTTTTCTTCTCTTTTTGGAGCTGGTTACACAACATTTGGTATCCGAGCTTTGGATTCTAGGGTTTCGCTGCTCCAAACAGGTCATCGTGGCATTTTCGCTATAACTTTTTTTCTACGAAGTTTCAGAAGCTGAAATTTTTAGGGTACGAAGCCGAAATCCTGAGGAAGCTTGTCTAAAAATTTCAGACCTTGGTTCGCAATATTTGCGGAGATATCATCTGTGGAAGTCAGGTCTTTTTTCAAGCTCCTAAACAGGTCATCGTGGCATTTTCGCTATAAATCTGTTTCTACGAAGGTTCAGAATCTGAAATTCATATGGTACGAAGCTGAAATCCTGAGGAAATTTGTCAAAAAAATTTCAGAGATTGGTTCGCAATATTTTTGGAGATATGATCTGTGGAAGGTAGTGCTTTTTCAGGCTCCTGAATTTCATCTCAAAGAGGTGATCGTAGGAAAAGTTTAATAACTCTCTCTCTGAAGATTGGATTGGAGTGCCGTAAAAATTGTTCGCAAGTACACAGACTGAAGTTTCTGGGCTATCAATTTCAGAGACAAAGGACAAAACAGTGACACGTGGCAAGTCGTACAAGTTCGCTCTACTGAACCAGTCTAGAATTAGGTCATTGTGGGATATTGGACACAACTTTGTCTTGGAGAATCCAAATCAGGTCAGACCTGTGGCATTTGAAAGAAGCTTTAGAGGGCTACTACAAGGCGGAATTTGAGATATCGAATATTTTCAATTACAGAGATAATTCAATTTCAATATCGAGCTCGTAAAAGCTAGTAAAAGGTGTGTAATTGTTTTTCCAAATTGCATAAGTATTGTTTGAAGAATCAAGTGGAATTGATTCCAAGGGCATATTGAAGAATTTTTATCAGTAATGGGTTCTATTATGCATCCAAAAAATAATTCCATACCCATTAAGCCCTCAAAAAGCTATACTATGACGCATGAAGAGGAAGAATTGCAGTATGAGATATCAAAATTACGGTACCAAGTGCAACAAATTTCAATCTTACGAAGAGCAATTGAAGATGAAATAGATGGTTTAAAAGCAGAAATGGAGGCTAAGTTGGATGGTTTGAAGGATCAAATAATAGAAAATATGGATGATAAATTAGTGGAAGATCACATCGAGCATCAACAACAAGTTCTCCAACTCTCAAAGGATAACCTAACTTTGGTGCAAAAACAAATGATACAACCGGAAGATCAACATCACATCAAAAGAAGTTCTGAAGGAGTCACAGAAACAAGAACGCGACAAATACAATCAATTTCAGATTTTCTCAGCAAGTGGAAGAACTTTCCTGTAGAAGATTCCACATGGGAGGATGAGAATTTTATACAGAAGCATCAAGAAATAATCAAGCGTTGAGGACAACACTTGTTTGAAGGAGAGGGGCATGTTAAGCCCCTATATTAATAGTGTGGTCCCTTATTATGTTAGTCTAACCCCACTTATTGTTATTAGTGTACCCCTGTAACCCCCATATTGTTATTATTGTGCCCTTGCATTATTATTGTTAGGTCGGCTAGGATTACATTGTGGTCCCACTAGGATTATATTGTGCCCCCATGGACTCCTATATATAGAAAGGAGGTTTTGTAAATTGAATCATCCAAGAATTGTTCATTCATGTAATGTATTGGAGGTTGCCCCCTCGAAGTGGCTCATTTCTAAGGCGTGAATATCTCTTTTCTTCTCTCTTTAGAGCTGGTTACACAACAGATGACCAGCCAGAGCTCATTTTTGGTCCTAAAGTTGAAGGGAAATTTCAAGAAGGGATAGTACCTCCATTCTACGTCAGTCTGAATGTTCATGACAAAATTATACAAAATGCTATGCATGATTCCGGAGCCTCACATAATCTTATGCCAAAGGTGATAATGGAAAGGCTAGGACTAGAAATAACTAGACCTTACAAGGATTTATATTCCTTTGATTCAAGCAGGGTCAAATGTCTTGGCCTAATTAAGGACCTCTGTGTGAACTTGACTCAAATCCCAGCCAAGTGCCTAGTTATGGATGTAGTGGTGGCCTATGTCCCTCCTAAGTATGGCATGTTGTTGTCTAGATCGTGGGGTGCCAAGCTGCAAGGTACAATGCATATGGACGGGACATATGCCACTATTCTTGTTTTTAACCAGCCTAGAATACTATACAGAGAGGCACACATGAAATTCATGGTCAGTAGCCCAGAAAAACTAGAAAACTGTCCCATCTACTCTGTCCATACTGACCTGAACTCTTTTATCCTTTACCATGATGAACCTTCGAATAAGTCAGAACCAGAAGACAGTAACGCAGATAACCTGTTAGAGGCCCCAAATCTAGAAATGAATGCAGTTCTAGACATGGATGAAAACGAAAGGGAAACTTTCGAACAATGCATTGAAATGACAAACCAAAATGAATATGGCCAAGATGGCCAACAAAAAACGCCCCATCGAGTTCATCTCCATGAAAGTCCTGAGGAACGAGGCCCAGTACAACAACTTGTTGACCTTAAAACATAACATGACGCTGAAACAGTTGGCGAGCAAGTCACTACAACAAGATTAATCGCAGATGAAGCTCAAGAAACACCTAACTCACAAGTATCAAAATAGTTTGATGCATTTGAAGATATTAACGAAACAAATGAAAATCTCTACCCACAAGTCATGTGCCCACGACTCTCGAAACTTGAAACTCAGGAAAACAACCTTCAATATGGCGAGGAACTTGAAAATGAGACACAAATTCGACTAAGTGCTGACATATCACCACAATCAGATAGCATGATAGTTAGCGAGATTACCAACCAAGGCGAAACCAAAAATAATCCTCTATGGACCATGTTCTTCGATGGGTCATGTACTAAGAATAGTGCTGGCGCCGGTGTTTGGTTAACAAACACCGAAAACGGCCATACAGAAAGTGTTTCGTGCAAATTGAGTTTTCGATGCTCTAATAACATTGCCGAGTATGAAGCTCTCATTTTGGGCTTGCATCTGTTAGAAAAGCTAGGAGCCAAAAGAATCCACGTATATGGCGATTCAGAATTAATCATTAGGCAAGTTAATGGGGAACACACTGCTAATCATCCCAGACTTAGAGCCTACCGAAATGACGTCCTGGATCTGTTAAACATTTTCGAGGATCCAAAATTGATTTTTGTCACAAGAAAACAGAATATTGCCGCTCACAATTTAGCTTTTACAGCTAGAACGTGTTTAGCACCATATGAAAATGAGGACAGCACCGTTTAGGTAAAATTTAGGCCAGCCATACCCGATAATCAAAAATATTGGCAGGTCTTTGAGAATGATAAACAGATAGAGGATTTCCTGCTCGGTAAGAATGAGTTTGAATCATCCACTTTAGATTCTACATCCGATGAAAACTGTCTAAACGAAGAACCCCCTGAACAAGAACAACCATCTAGTCCTACAGATATCAACATGTTAACTCAAAAACTCGAAACTCATGCTGAAGAGTATGAAGACTCAGAAAACGAAGACATTGAGGTATTAACACCGAGAGACAAGAACATACCCAGGGGGCTAGCACCGTTAGAATACCTGTTTGATTTTAATGAGGTGGCTAAGAAACCTGCAGTAGAATATACAGAGTCTGACGTTGAAGAATGCAACATAGGCACAAAGGATCAACCTAAAATGATTAAATTAGCTAGGTCCTTGCCCCTAGACATGAAAAAGAAATACATTGACTTGTTTAAAGATTTTTCCGATGTGTTTGCCTGGAGCTATGAAGATTTAAAAGCTTACGATACAGAAATAATCTAGCACAAGATCCCTTTGAGAGAAAAACAAAAACCTTTTAAGCAGAAACTGCGTCGAATCAACCCAATACAACTGCCTCTAGTCGAAAAGGAAATTAAGAAAATGTACGAGGCAGGAATCATTGTGCCTGTAAGGTTTTAAGATTGGGTTTCTAACCTTGTAGCTGTGAGGAAAAAGACAGGAGAAATCAGACTGTGCATTGATTTCAGAAACCTTAACAGAGCTTCCCTAAAAGACAATTACCCTTTACCCAAAATGGAGCACATCCTACAAAAGGTAGTTGGTTCAAAGAGGATTTCTCTGTTAGATGGTTTCTCGGGATATAACCAACTTTTAGTACTCCCAGAAGATCAACTCAAGACAGCCTTTACCACTCCTTGGGGCACCTTCATGTATGTGAAAATGCCTTTTGGACTAATGAATGCGGGGGCCACTTTTCAAAGGGCCATGGACATTGCATTTTCAGAGGAAATAGGACACTTCATTGTAATTTACCTTGATGATATAACAGTTTATTCCAAAACCGATGAAGAGCACCTCAAACATCTAAGAAAGGTCTTTGAGAAATGCAGGAGATTTGGGCTATCTTTAAATCCCAAAAAGACAGTGTTTGGCTTGCAAGAGGGTAAGCTCCTTGGCCACATTATATCAGAAAAGGTGATTAAAATAGATCCAAAAAGAGTTGAGGGAATACTACAGATTAGCCACCCTAGGAACATAAAAGAACTGCAGTCCTTTATTGGAAAGATTAATTTCTTAAGGAGGTTTATTCCCAACTTAGCAGAGCTCCTTAGAAACATGAATAATATGCTCAAAAAGAAAGTAGGAGTGAAATGGACTGTAGAGGCTAGAAAATCCTTTGAATTAGTAAAACATGCACTCACCCAAGCACCAGTCTTGATCAGCCCGGACTTTTCAAAAGATTTTCTTATTTTTTCCTTTGCCTTAGAACATACAATAGCTGCAGTTCTGTTGCAGAAAAACTCAGAAGGACAGGAACAGCCTATTGCTTTTTTCAGTAAGGCTTTAAGGGATGCACCCTTGAAATATAACATAATGGAAAAACAAGCCTATGCTTTAGTAAAGTCCTTAAAGGATTTCAGGGTGTATATTCTTCATTCCCACACCATTGCCTATGTACCCAGCATTGTGGTAAAAGACATCTTGTCACAAGACCTTGATGGAAAGAGAGACAAATGGATAGCTGTAATATTAGAATATGATTTGGAGATCAAACCCACCAAACTCATCAAAGTTCAGGGCTTGGCTCAATTAATGGATGAATCTAATCTACAAGCCCTAGACATTAACATGATAGATGCCTTGGATGATCAGGAAGAATTACCCCCTCCCACTATGGAAGAACAGTTCCAAAACTCACCTTGGTATGCCAACATCTTGTATGTACTTACAAATCTTAATGCTCCTCCTGATTTATCAAAAACTAAGGCAAGGTTTTTAAAGTTGAAAGCTAAGAATTATTGCATTTTGAATGAATGTTTATACTGGAAAAATGCTAATGGTTTATTGCTAAAATTTTTGCCTGAAGTTGATGCAGAGAAGATCAAGCATGAATTCCATGAAGGAGAGTGTGGAGGTCATCTCTACTGGAAAACCACAGCCAACAAAATCCTTAGAGCTGGCTATTATTGGCCCACCCTCTTCCAAGATGTCCATAAAATGATAATTTCCTGTCACAAGTGCCAAATTTTTGAGGGCAAAAGAAAACTCCTTCCCTTACCATTAAAACCTATCATTGTTGAAGCTCCTTTTCAACAATGGGGCCTAGATTTCATAGGAGAAATCCATCCTGCTTCATCTGCCCAACATAGATGGATTCTTACAGCCACTGACTACTTCACAAAGTGGATAGAGGCCATCCCTACCAGGAATGCCACAGATTTTGTCATTATAAAATTTCTTGAAGACCATATCCTCTCTAGATTTGGATGCCCTAGGAAAATTATTACTGATAATGCTGCTACTATTGGTTCCAAAAATATGATTGATTTTTGTCACAAGTATCAGATTACATTGGGTCATTCTACTGCTTATTACCCTCAAGGTAATGGGCTAGCTGAATCATCAAATAAAAGCTTGGTGACCATCATCAAGAAGCTACTTGAAGAGAATAAAAAGTCATGGCATAACAAGTTGGTGCATGCATTGTGGGCAGATAGGTTGACCACAAAGAAATCCATTGGAACCTCCCCCTACCAACTTTTTTATGGAGCAGATGCAGTGTTTCCTACCAGCCTGGGTGTACCAGTAATAAAATTAGTCCAAGAAATTCAGTCAGAAGAAGACAATATGATAAGAAGGATTCATGAGACAATACATCTCCAGCAGATGAGGGAAGAAGTTTACAACAGAGCTCAAAAAGTGCAAGAAAACATCAAGAAGTTGTTTGACAAGAGAGCTAAGGCTTGTGATTTCAACATTGGAGATAAGGTACTCAAATGGGATTCTAGAAGAGAGGAAAAAGGTAAACATGGAAAATTTGACAGTTTGTGGCAAGGCCCTTATATCATTCAGTCCACCATTGGTCCAAATGCCTTTTTTCTGCAAGAGCTAGATGGCACAGATCTGTTTGGGGGTCCTGTCAATGGTAGGGTTCTTAAGCATTACTACTGCTGAGTTCAATTTTTCAAGTTTCATTTCCATTGTAATATCATTGCTTTGTCAGTTTCATAAAAAAAAAAAAAAAAAAATACAAAAACAATAAAAGATAGAAAAGAGGGCAGAAATAAAAAAAGAAAAAAAGAAAGGCAAAGCCCCATGCCAAAAAAGAGAAATAAATCTAAAAGTGTGCAAGCTCAAATGCCACTCCTAAAAAAAAACACGCTTCTAGTTAGTCAAACTGTTTAATCTTGACTAATTAGCTTTAAATTTTTCTGCTGATAGGATAGTGAATTGGATTTGCCAAATTGTTTAAACTTGGCTTATCAGTAGATAGATTAGGCTAGAAAAGAAAGGTTCAAACAAGCCCAAAACCTGAACCTAAAGTTTCCAAGCAAGAGATGACTCAAATCTGTTTTATTTTTCTGAGTCATAAAGTTGCAAATCTGGTTCTAATCAACTCAAAATCTGAACCAGAAAGAAAGAAATAACAGCTCAAACAAATTCGAACCAGAGCTGAAATCAAGGAAAGCAAGTGGCTCTAACAAGCTCAAAACTTGAGCCACAAATAAGAAGAAGGATGCTTCAAAAAATTTTCATATTTCAAACCTTCAATTTTTGATTTTTAATAGTCTATGTGCAACTTGTTTTTATGCCATAGATCACAGCAAGTCAAACAGTTCAATCTTGACTTGACTGTTTTTGAATTTCTGTCTTAGAAATCTAGAGAATGAAATCTGTTGGACAGTTTAATCCCAACAGATAGTAGATTAGGTAGAGAAACATCTGAGCTCAACTGTTTAATCTGAGTTCAGGGAGAAATAAGAGGTAGAATTAGATTAGATTTCCTGTTTTCAAAAGAATAAAATGTTGAAAAAGAGTTTGCCAGTCCAAGTGCACTCTAAATGAAGAAAAAATGTTAGATCAGTAGGATTGGGTAGGTAGAAATCCTGTGTTGATGAGGATTCATTGTTTTTCAATGCTGCTAACCTTTTTTCAGCCATAATAAGATCATTTCAGCAAAGACAACAGCCCCAAGAACGAGGCATTGATCAGCCTCCCAGAGAATGCAGTTCTGAAGTTCTTGATGCCTTCAAGAAGGCACCATCCCCAAGTGGAGCCACTGTTGGCCACCTGTAAATTTTGGTCTATCAAAAGGTGGCCAAAACATGTTTTCAGCCTTCAAGAAACACTTTCCTAGCCAAAATGTTATCTCTTGAAGCCTATAGACGACCTCATGCTCATGTCTCAAGGTTTTCACTGTTATTTCTCAGAAACTCAAAATTCTGCTAAAAATTCCATGAGAACATTGTTGCAATATCCTCCTCCTTTTCCCCTTTTTCCTCTCAGAGACTAACCTTCATATTTTCATCATTTTCCTTTGTTCTCCATTTTTCTCACCCTCTTTTCATATAAATTTTCCTTTGCAGAGTTCCAAACTTCTTTCGAACTCTGTCGAAACCCTCAGAAACCTTTGAAAATCACTAAAAATCTGTGTAAAAAACCCATTTCTCTATTAAGGGTTTAAGCCCCTTGGCCTGAGTTTACAAACCACTTCCCCAATATGCCCTCATCATAAAAATCAAGCGCCAAACCCATGAAGCGCTAATCGCATCGGAACGATTCAAAGTGTGCATGTTAGTGTGCATGTTTGAGAGCCATTTTAAATGCCGATTGCGATCAACCCCTTTGCCATAAACCGAAGATCGTATTATCATTTCATCTACCCCATAAGCCCGTAATCGGGCGCTAAACCATTGAAAAATCCCTTTCTGATCAATATTTTTCTGTGTAAAACTTGAAAACCCATTTTTCCAAAGTTTGTTTTAAAATGTCAAAATCACGTGTTTAAATAAAATGGGTTGATCAAAAAGACCGATTGCGCAATCGCGATCGGAGAATTCACAATGGGTTGATTGAAAGACCGGGCCCGAATGTTCCGATTGCGATTGGCCCTAGTTATATAAAGCCCCGGGCCCATGGTACTCCATACACCCAGTGGCCCCGCAATCGGGCGCCAGCCTATCATATATATATTCCGCCCGATCCACTCAAAAACTTGGTTTTTATTGAAATTTATGGGTTTCTCATAAAGTATAAGGGTCCCACCGGTGCAAAGAATTAAAGGATCTAGACCGTTGATCTAGACCAGATCTAACGGCCTGCGCTCAATCGCAAAGTTTCAATCACTGCGTTTCAATCGCATGCTTTGTTGCTGCCCTCCCGAATGCCGATCCCCGATTAAATCTGGGTCGTCCATCTCCCTGATGATCGGACGGTCTGCGCTCAATCGCATCGCTGCGTTCCAATCGCATCCCCTTTGCTGCGACCTGCCGATTGCGATCCTCCAATTAAATCTGGGCCGTCCACGTGTCCAGATCGGACGGTCCCAGGTCACCCCCACCGTTGCTCATCGCGCGATCGACGGTTCTGTTTTATTCTTCCTCCCGCGTCATTTAAAATTCCTCTCAGTTAATCTCCACCGTTGGATGATGCCATCCGACGGTCCTACTCTCTTCCTACGATTATGAAGCAGTAAAACCAAATATGCAGGATTTTATAACAAATTGTTTGTATTTTGCAGGTTTTGATTCGAAGTTTTATCAATGTTTCATAAGCATTGATAGCACATAAAGGCCTGCGCGGCCCCTGCACATCAACAAGACACTGTTTTAATTCAAAAACAGTTAAAGAGTATCAGCGCCGAAGAAAAAACATATCAGAACTGGAGATTGAAGACCCAAGCACAGATCTCAAGCAAAGTAAAGTGTTTGGGGAAGGAGCGAAGACATCTGTCGAGCTGAGAAATTCCCCACCGCTATAAGAAGAGGCTAATTGAACCCTCTACAGCTCCAAAGACAAATCAAAGACCGCCGAACAATTAATACTAATTGAGCTATCTTATCTCTAATTGTCGGCAGAACCATTCGAGAAGATTAAAGAACAGTTCAGAAGCAGATATTTAGATCATTTCATCTCGGGAAGCAGAAATAAAGTCACTCCAGCATAACTCCGAGCTTCAAAGGACGGCAAAAAGCTCCCACTGAGCTTAATTGTAAGTGTGCCTCAATTAATGCTGATGAACACCTGTAGATTTCTTGATTGAGGCTCTCAAAAGTACCGAAGGGTCATCTTCTGTATTAATTGATCCAAACAGATCTTTTCATAGTTTACCACCGCCCCATTCTTCTATAAATACCTCTGTAGAAGATGAGCAAAAGGTTGGTCTCGGGACATCTGAACGCATGTAATAGTCATTCTGAAGCCACTGATGCCCTGTTCTGTAATTGAAAGATACATAAGATGATATGAGAAGTTCAAAGCTGTAGAGACCCATCGGGCTTGCTGATTGTAACTGGTTTGAATATCAATACAAGCTGCTGATTCATGGAATTCTGAAACTATGTCAATGGTGATGTGTTCCTTACTGTCAATTGTCATTTTACTTAATGTTTTCACTCTGTTCACTTTCTCTGATAAAGAGCAGAAAACATAGAGTTAGGATATATTCTCCACGGTACCCTAATCTTACTGAAAGCTTTATCTTCTATGTTTTCTTCATTTGAACGTTCTCTTTGAAGAGTTTATTAATGCAGGTTAGTTTAAAAGTACTTCCCTGATCTAGATAGCTCTTTGAGATGAATGTTTTCTATGTTATCCTTGGAGTTTATCAATGCAGCGTAGTTTAAAAGTACTTAGCTGATCTAGATTGCTCTTTGTGATTATCATCTGTGTTCCCTTATCGAATATGCTGAAGCAGGCTGGTTTAAAAGCACTTACCTGATCTTAAGTTGTTTGAACTATTTTTAAATGTTTCTGATGGAAAGTACTTCAATGCAGGCTAGTTTAAAAGCACTTACCTGATCAACAGAAATACTTTTATGTTTCTCCTTAAGTACATGTTGAAAGCAAGCTAGTGTAAAAGTACTTACTTGATCTTAGACTGTGCTTTGTTTTTTCATTTGTTTAAGTCTTTCACTCCTATTTGTTTCACTCCATTAATCACCTTAAGAGATCCTTTGATGTAAATGACTTGCTCCATGGATCCTTCTTGAATTTTCTATCCAATTAAATCCTCCTATGACTCCATAGCCCAATGGGTTAAAGTTGTCTTTGTCTTTTGCTATCAGCTGAAACATTCCTTCATTTGCAGGCTCTTCACCCTTTTGAACTGCTTTCACCTTCACCATGTCTTCGCCCAACCAAAAAAAAACAAAACAAACCCATGCTCTTCATAACTAGCCTAATATCAAAATTCCAGTCTTTAAAGATCACATCTTTGAACTCATTTATAGAGAGATCCCTCTCTGGATTCAGGAGGGCTAGATCCTTGAATCCCAAAGCGGTTTGATGTTACCTCTGCAGTTGGACTTTGCCAATCTTTCTAATTACAGAGTGATAATAGGGATAGTGAGTGAGTGGATGGGATAATGCATGTTTTATGAATCATTTCTCAGCTCAGTTATTTATGCTCGTGATCATTGGTTGAAACCTGGTGGAGCAATCCTTCCAAACATAGCTAATATGTATGTGGCTGGTGTTGGAAAAGGTGGAACTAGTCTATCGTTTTGGGAAATGTATATGGATTCAACATGTCTTGTATTGGTAAGGAAGTGGTTGAAGATGTTTCTCAATAGAAAATAGTTGATGTTGTGGATAGCAGGGATATAGTGATAGAGACTTTTGTCAAACATACATTTGATATTATGAAAATAAAAGTAATCCTGTTGATTCCCTGTATGCAGGAACGCATTAAAAGAATATTACGATTTTGGAACTCTAGAGGATTACAGTGATATTTTTGGTGTAAATTTGAAATAAATATGCAATAATATGACAAGTGGATTTTTAAATCCTCCTTACCAATTAGTTTTCCTGATTTTTAAAGCTCTGAGATTCGATCAAGAGGGTGATCGTAGAGGGTTGATTCAGCAGAATTGGCAAAGGATTTTCGAGAGGGAAAGCAGTTGTCAGAGGGAGCAGTATCTCTAGAGGGTTTCTAACACCAAGAAAGCCAGATCTGGTCTTCTGTTGAGTGCAGCAGTAGTAGAAGGGAGAAGAGTATCTATTTCGACAGTTTGAGCAGAGATGGCCCCATACGAACTGAGAGATCAGGATAGGTTGGATGGTGTGTCTAAATTTGTGATTTGGAAGGCCAAAATCCTAACAGTCCTAAAGGAGTACGATATCAGAGACCACGTGAAAAATGCCCTAGTTGTGCCCACTAATGTGAACGATCTAAATAAGTTCAACGAAAATTAGGCGCTAGCAAAGCGCTTGATCATGGATGGGGTGAAGGATCACGTGGTACCACACATTTTCGAGAAGAAGACGACACATGATATGTTGAAATATTTGACCATGTTGTATCAAGGCAGCTTCGTCCAATGGAAGATGCTTCTAGAGAACCAAATGCGGATGTTCCAAATGCACAAGGGAGAGGAGATTGATCCCTTCCTCTTTAGATTGCAAATGATCCGAGATCAGTTGATTGCCATGAGGGCAACTCTGGATGAAGGGCTCTTAGTGAGGACTGCCCTGAATGCAGTCACTGATGAGTGGGAGACCTTTGTCCAAAGCATCTTGGGTAGAGCACAACTCCCAAATTGGGGTGACATGTGATCTATCCTTTGACAGGAGGAGGAGGGAGATGCAGCCCTAACATCAAAGGGACAACAGTAGCAAGGGAAGAAGAAGGACCTATCCAAGGTCTAGTGCTTTAGACGTGGTGAAATTGGACACTTCACCAGCACTTTTCCTAAGAGGAAGGACAAGGAAGCTTCATATTCCAAGGCAGCAAAAACTAGAGGGGACAATGGTAGTGAGGATGATGTGGCCATGAGTGCTTATGTCTTGAGAGAAGAGGTGGGGCGATATAGATTTGTAGAGCAGCTACAGATGGGAAGGCAGGATCCTTGAGTCTCCCAAACTCTTGGATCATATACGAGCTACGATAGCCTTAAGGAAATAATAGGATGACTGGAGGATTGGGTGCAGAAAATCATGGAGAAGCAGAGGCAGTGTTGGGATGTTAAATTTTGGAGCAGCACAGATGAGGGACAGTAGCGCAAAGGCAATGATTACATAGTATAGTGCAGCAGAAATTGCAGAGCTTCAGAGAAACAGCGTAGCGTAGCAGCAGAGGGTGCTTCAGTGATGAGATGCATCCCGACTTACTTGTCTGGTGATTGGGTGGTGGTCCTTCAGCTGCTTACTTCTCAACAACTGAGTTGCAGTGCAGGAGTTAGCAGTGGCGGTGCTATGGGCAACATGATGCAACAATTTGAGAGGGAGATGCAGTACAGATGTGGTTGTGTCATTAGTAGTGACATGGGCAGTAGTACAAAGAGCAGCATCGCGGTGGATGGAGGTCAGCAGTCCAAGCATCAGCGCAAAGAGTGATGCCAGAGATCAAGGTGACACTTCAGTGGGGAACTATTTCTAGAGCACACTCCTTGCTAAGAGGGAGTGTTGAGATTTTCGGGTAGCATCAGATGTGCTCTAACTCCAAAACTTTGTAGAGGGGCTAGAACACATGAGATCTCCAAGACCTAGAAAAGTGTTTGGAGAAATTCCATCTGGTGTAAAATTTATTCAATTAATTAAATTTTTTAATGGGGACCCTAAGTCTAACTTAGGGAAATTAAAAAAATTAAAGTGAATTAATTTACACATGCGATGAGAACATTCTAAGTGATGTGGATCAAGCTTCTTTTAATATTAGCCATTGATTAGTGATAAGATCACAGCCATTGATTTGTCGACGAGAAAAGTATAAAGGAAGGGCTTGGGGTCAATTGGAGAACACACACACAGAATATAAGAGATCGAATTCTTCTGACAGAGCAGTGCTCAGACGAAGATCAGATCTGAGTGATTTAGAGAAGCAGTGAGGGGTGGATGCAGTGATTGGTCAAGAGGACCAAGAGTACAATGCAGAGCAAGGGAAATAGAGACGCAGTGGAGGTAGTGCAACCATCAGAGGGTGTGACGCAATCCCTAGAGAGGGTGACGCAGGCCCATGCAGGGGCAGCGCAAAGCCTCCAAGGAAAGTCTAAAATTCAACAAGAGATTAGGGTTTCTGAGCTAGCAGGGATGAATCAGGACTCTGGTAGAAGTTGATCAGTGCGGAGCAAGGGTGACGTAGTCCCTCAGTTAGCACCATGCAACCTTACATAGTGGCAGCGTATAGATTGTGCAAAGCTAGTTGGGGTTTCACTAGTGACTCATCCAGATCAGCCAGGACTTGCGGGAGTGAGGTAAAACTCACATTTTCTTTGTAGCCAAGGTTTTCTCTGTTGGGTGAGCCGGATTATGGCACCCTAGATGTACTCAAAATATTGTTTCTTAATAATAATAAACACTCATATCTGTTGCACTGGTTTTCTCGCATTGGGTTTTCCGAGGACATTTGTCCGAAAAATTTGTGTCCTTTGTCATATGTGTGTGATGTTCAGTAAAGGATCTGTATTTGTGTAGGTTGCTATTTTTGTTTACCTTGAATTTTTTTTGAATATTTTCACTTAAATAACTTGTGCATAATAAAACAAGTAGGAGAAGTAAATCAATATTTAGCAGTAGGATTTTTGTGCTCAGAAATTTTCATAGTATACAAATCATAAATAGACTAAGAACCCAATGGCATGCATTAACTCCATTCATTCTCTATGCTTCCCACAAATAAATAACATCAAAGAGTAACAAATATGCAAAGCAAAACGAAACTGCATATCAAAATGCACACTTGCATTTCTGACCCAAATGACAAAAACCTGCAAAGCCTCCAAACTAAACAGAGTCAGCTCCACAACCAATGAGATTACTTGCACTAATATCAAATGGAAATCAATATACACTAGCACAGACACATCTAAAATTGTGTTTTATATGCACATCAATGTTCCAAAGCTTGAGGTTGAATATATCAAATTTCAATATTTAATATGTCATTCATTTCTCTGAACTCAAGATATGCAATATTGACCCTATCGAAACCAGAATTAGATGGATTTTGGATATTATATTCGATGCACCTAACACATAGTATATATTACATGTAATTACATGCAAATAAACTATTGACAGACCCACCCACCCCAAGAAAAATGTAGAGCATCTCACATATTTCGATACAAACACAAACAACTATTCATTCAAATACCACATAGTTTATTCTTGTGGTAAGGATATGAATCAAACTAAAACAAGAATTAGAAGAAGAAAAAACATACCTTCGGTCCCTCTTCGCAAGCACTTGTTCTAAAAGTATATTATATCCAATGTCACAGTTGATGCATTTGCCAAATAATCCTGGCCCAGACAAAAATGGACAAACAAATCAGTATCACATGCCAGGCACAAGCAATTTCAAAGTAAGCATCTGGAAAAGTTCCATTCATAGTGCCAAAATAATAACAATAAGTTGAAGCAGTCATTGGTGCTAGAAGCACAGATTCATGTTCCTGGATACAGTGGATTATCACATTAAGTCCCTTGGATTACAAGTTAGAAAGCAGCACCGAATACAACATACATCAACAGGTTTTTATCTATATCGCTTTCGTGTTTGGACAGACAATAAGAAATTGAATACAATTCATGTGAAGGAACAGTTAAAGAAAATTCAAAGCACACTTCAAATTCAAGAATGCAAACTCAAAATCAAAAGAGCACATCAAAATCTCTAAAGAAGGTTTCATGATGTTCACCAAAAGATGAATCTTTGCAAAATGTTTGGCTCTAAAAGCAAACCATGAGAATCTGGGCTATGATAGATCATAGGAAGCTAAGACATTAAATCTATGGGATGCAGGATATCATTGAATTAACTTGTGAGTAATGATGATAAAGAGTCGAATAAATGACACCTACCTACCCCTTTTGTAAACAATAAGGCAAAGATTTTACAGCTAGATATGCTTGGAAAAAGGAGGGCATGGTTGCCTCTGCAGTGACAACTAGAAAATGAAACATTGAAACCCTATGCACAACAGGTTACATGAGTAAATGATAATAATATATGTTGGAAAAGGACATTGATGTGTTTGAGACGAAAAAAACTGAAAAATAAGTTAGGACTGTTCATAAAGTAGTTCGAAACTAAATCCACTGGTTAGAAATTGTCCCCCACCAAACAATGCTTCACGCACCACTCAATTCTACATTTGGTATCCAAATTATCAAAATTCAGTTGTGCATAATTTTGTTTTCTGGGATCAAAACATAGTAATAGCCACACAAATGTTCAAAATGCAGAGCATATATACATACATTTTTGGTTTCTGCTTGAGGCCACACATTGCACATACTGTGGCTAGGGTTCGAAGCCCATACTCTAAATGGGGCAATCGGGATAATCAGACACTGCAAATGCACATACTGTTCTAGGGTTCGAAGCCCATTACAGTTTTGAATATCTTAGAGATCGCAACATCAGCTTCACAAATGGCTACTACCATCAATAGAATATTGGATCTTTTCAATACTTTCTCTGATGGATTGACAGATAAAATCATGGAGTAAAATCTTAAAGATGTTGATCTCATTTTTAGATCTCAGGCACTCAATGCCCTGCTTCAAAATCGTTAACTCTAGGTTTTCAAGAAGGGTGATATCATAGTTTAGAAGCAACAGGCGAAAGAAGAATCTGTAAGGTTTAAGGGCCTCTCATCTGAAGATATGCTCATATATCAAGTCATAAAAAATGCTAGAAATATGGGCATATGGACAAAAGATATGAAAAGACAAACAAATTTACAACAGCCATAGGTTAACAAAGCATTGAAAAATATAGAAGCTCGTGACTTAATAAAAGGGGTGAAGTGTGTTTCTAACCGAGAAATGAAGGTGTATATGCTAGTAGAATTGACACCTTCAAAGGAGATAAATGGAGATGCATGGTACACAGGGCTAAAATTCGATATGGAGTTCACTAACATTGTTAAGCAACAGTGTTTCAGTTCACCTTGCAGCAGGGTGTAGCCACTATTGAGAGTGTTGCTGATTTTGTGAGAAAATCAGGGATATCAAAGGTGGAATTGAAGATTGAAGAGCTCAAGCAAATGGTGATGTGGAAGAAGCGATAAGCACGGGAACCAGAGACTACTGCTATAGAGGTTCCCAAGCTCAAATTCAGGAGTGGTCATCATTTACAAACATTCCTTGTGGATTTTGCCCTGTCTTGCGAAAGTGCACAGATGATGGTCTGATTTCTGATTTCCATGGCACAATAGCTACATTATACATGCAATAATTTCTTAAACTCTTACCTTCTTGTATGCTTCTCAACAAATGGAGGAGGGTTGCCTTCTTCTTCTTGAAACTGAATAATCACTTCTTCATCTTTGCTCGAATCGAACTCTTCAATGCATTCAATATCGATGAGAGGGTGTTAAGGCTCCCCTCATGTAGTTATAGCTCTACTCTACTGTTTTGGTAACAGAATGCTCTGTGTTTAGTTTGCCCGCCAATCCTCCATGCCAATACCCTCTTGAAATTTAAATCGAGTGGGAAAATGGTTTTCGGATGACTCAAATCATTTTAATCAGAAGGGTCAAATTTTTTTATCACAATATAATAATTCCAATATAATAAATATTTTAATTTCTTAAAAGTTATTCGAATATGGTAAATATTTTAATATTTTTCAAAAGAAAGGTGGATACTATGTTTAGTTTGCAAATCAATTTATTTTTTATGTTTTTTTATTTTTTTTTCATTTTATATGATTAATTTAGATTCATCTTTATTTCAAATTTATTAAGTGTCTGGAGATCAAATCTAAAGAGGTTTGAACTTCAAGAGATTTGATTCTTCCCTCTAGACCTTTGGTAGATCTAGAGTTAAGATAGATCTAGATTGGTTTAATTATTAATTTTATGTTTTTAATTTTTATTTTATTTTGACAGACTCAAAATGTTAAAGAGAACATTACAACATCTATACCATAGGAGAAGAATTCAACACTAGAGAAACCCTAGAGGCCTATGGAAAAATTGCAGGCGAAGAAAGCGTCGTAGTTTTGACAAAGAGTGAACAGGCTCTAGACAATGCTAGGCTCTAATATCATTGTCAAAATGAAATATAAGATTAAATGGTAATCATGATTTTTTTAGCCACGTGATATATATTTTGTAGAGAGATGGTCACCATGATAAACCCTTTGAAGACATGCAACTACTCATCAAATATGCTTTTAAGATGAGATGTTGATTGCTTACTATTAGACCCACATGGAGGAGGAGGAGTTGGTGGATTATGAACTAGAGGAGGGGGGTTTTCAAAAAATTCGGTCTAGTCCGAAGGATTTTATCCATTCACATTTCAAAGTCAACTTAGAAGGTCACCATACTGCAGTTTTTAGGCCTACCAGATCTTTAGAAGGAAAAGTTAAGAATTCAATAGGAAACTATCTAGCGGTTCGAAGGCCCTAACCCTTGCTCCAGCCACGCACTATTCGGGTCCTTTAGTTTCAACTAGCTTTGGGCCTGAAGATGTTTTTCAGTGGCTAGAGAACTCTTCTTGGGGTGTGTGACTCTAAGTTTAGTTTCCTTATTGTTCGAGATATTGGAGGAAGACATACAATGTGTTACTACTTCCTTAGGGTTTTCATAATTTTTTGAGCACAATGGGGGTTCTTCACTCTCAGAAGCCTCTCCAGATTGTTTTCATGTTATCCTTCATCTCAAGTGCCATCAGCCTTGCCCTCCTTCGGTGAATTAGTGAAGGAGAGCCTTGCCTCGACAACGGAAGAAGGTCAAACTAACATCATGAATGGTCTTGTGGGTTTCAGGGAGAAACACTCTTGTGAATAAGAAGAAATTATGATTCAAAAGGAGTATGAGAAAGAGAGGAAGAGGAAAATCCATTGTAGTGTCAAGAAGAAGAACAAAGTCCTACTTTCTCTATTTTTGGGAGTCAATTTCACCATTAAAAATCCTAAGGAAATGTCCCAAAAATCCTTGGTGGGGCAAGTAAGGGGTTGAAAATTCAGGTCCTCAACCCTAAACATGTGGGCGGACAATGAAATTTGTTGGCATATGTTGTCCTTGATGGCAACCTACTTGATGAAATAAGACTGTCAGTGATATGATGCAATGTGTTGTCCTTGATGGCAACCTATTTGATGAAGTTGTTCTTGATGAGTTTCATATGATAAGCAACCTATGTGTTAAATATGTAAGGATGATGTATCTGTGTGTTAAAAGGAAGGATGATGTATCTACAGATAAGCTCAGAAGGAACAGAAGAAAGGAAGTGACAGAAAAATAATAAAGATGATATGTCACAAAGCATACGCGGGTTTGTTAAGGAGAAGTAGCGTATGCACGCGAAAAAGTACGTGCCAAGTCGCGTATACCCTTTTGCGCTCCAAATTTAGAATACCAAGGGGTGTTACCATGTTATTGACCCACTGTATTGAGCGCTTGATTATCTATTTGGTCCCGTCTAGGAATGCCATCGGAAGTGGTGTGGTTTTGACTCATGGTATTGATAAAGGCTAAACCTATATAAGGAGAAGAAGATCATTGTGCAAGGGTATGCATGTGTCTGGGTATTGAATGAATACTTCACTTTGAAGTATATCTGCATGATTGAAATTTGTTCTTGATTGATAAATCTGAATCTATGATGCACCCATGGATGTTTCTAAATCCTTAGATCTGATGATGATGAATCTCTAAGATGATCTGCAGAAGAAGAACTGGTGAATATTTGGCGCAAAGTCTGCTGAAGGTAATGAAGAAATCTGGGTAAGCTTATAGATCTGGTCTATTTTGCAAAGCTTTCATTTACAGATCTATACGCGAGTCTGTTGTGGAAAAAGTGCATGTATACGCGGATCTGATCTGATAAAAGCACGTATGGGAATCTAGGGTTTACTGAAAAATTCACAGATGTATACGCGGGTTAGTCTAATGAAAAGCGTGTGTATACGCGGGTCTGTTTAAATAAAAGCGCGTATGGAATTTGAACTAAAGGTTGCTCATGGTTGAATGTGTTTCTGCATATCTATTATGAAGTCTGGGTAATATCTGATATTCTGGTTACAGTGGTTTCACTGTTCAGTTTGATGCATTGGGCAAAGTATGTTTGTTGAAAAATGAAAGGTTGAGTTGAAGCTATTTGATCCAATTTGAAAATTGATGAAACGTGGTCTGCAGTGGTGCTGAGGGTCGAAGCCTTCAGTAAGGGGGTAGTAGCTCCCTTCCAGTGATAGCTGGTAAACGAGAGCAAGGGGTAGTAGCTCCCTTCCAGGAGAGGCTGGTAAACGAGAGCAGGGAGTTGTAGCTCCCTTCCAGGAGAGGCTGGTAAATGAGAGAAGGTTGTAGCCTTCTGAAGTTGGGTGCCTGCGTGCTGGTATGAGTTTGCGCCAGTACACAGTTGTAAGATGTTTTCTTTATAATAAATATTGAAGACTGAGATGATGGCAGCGGTGGTTTTCTCCCGAATTGGGTTTCCACCTAAAATCCTGGTGTTCATGTGTGATGGTATGTGTGTTGATTTATTTTGTTCTTATTGTACATGTTTACTGCTTACTAACATCTAATAAGTGAATGATGCAATAATCTAAGATAAGAACTATCTGCATAATAAGAGGTCTGAGCATACGCGAGTTTCCTTAAGGATATCCGCGTATATACGCTAGTTATGTTCTGTAAAGTAGCGTATGGGTTTTTGAGAAAATAAAAGTATAAATTTGATTGAAAAATCAAGATCCTGATTCACCCCCCCCTCTCGGTATCTTTCCCAACAATTGGTTTCAGAGCAGGTCCTTCTGAAAAAGCTTAGCTGCTAGAAGGAAGATCAAGCAAGATGAGCAATCAAGATGGAACAACATCTATCAAGCCTCCCCTCTTTAATGGAAGCAATTTAATCTTCTGGAAAACAAGGATGAGATCCTATCTTCAGTCTATGGGAACAGATGTATGGGCCATTGTTCAACAAGGATATCAATATCCAGCTACAATACCAACAGATCCGACTGAAAAGAAGAATTATGAATCAAATGAAAAGGCGGTCAATGCTATAACGGGAAGTCTGACTGAATCTGAATTTGTCAAAGTTATGCAGCTAAATACAACAAAGGAAATGTGGGACAAAATCATTCTATGTTGTGAAGGTGATGCAAAGGTAAAAAGTGCAAAACTCCAAACTCTCAGAATTGAATATGATAATTTAAAGATGCATAGTGATGAAAGTATTTCCAGTTTCTTTTTATGTCTTGATGATGTTGTAAATCGTATGAGAAATATGGGATAAACAATAACCGAAGCTACTTTGGTTGAGAAAATTTTAAGATCTCTAACGACAAAATTTGAGTCAAAAGTTTCTGCTCTTGAAGAAAAACAGGATCTTCAAAATCTTACTGTGGTGCAACTTCATGGGATACTAACTGCATATGAAATGAGAAGAGGAGGACCATCTAAAGTCAAAGAAGCCATCTTTAGAGCTTCTACAAAAGGGAAAGAAGTGCAAGAAGCAGAAGGATCAGGATATATCTCAGAAGAAGATGAGGTAAATTTTGTAAAGAAACTTCAACTTGGCACAGGATGGTTCAGAGGTAAGCTTCCTTTCAAATTTTTTGATTGTGGAAGAGTTGGTCATTATGCTGCTAAGTGTCCTTATAAATAAATATCTGCAAAAGGGAAATATGTAGCAAGAAGGAATAAGAACCGGTCTAGCACTATAAAAAGTTACTATACTCATGAAGATAGTGATGGGTTATCTGATAGTGAGGAAGAATGTGAACAAGATCTTAGACTTCTCATAGCATTTGAATCTAGAGAAGAAAATGATACTTTTGTGGAGGCTCTAGAGAAAAATGATTTTCTTGAAGAAAACAATCAACTCAAAATACACTTGGAAGAATGTAAAATACTCTTAGAAGAAAGGAAAATAACCATAGAGACTATGAAAAGGCAGTTTGAAGAAGCAAAGAAACACATTGAGAAATTAGAATGTGAAGTGGTAAGTCTAAGAAAATATTTTGAGAAAGAAAAGACTCTGAATCTTAGATTTACTAAAGGATCAGAAACCTTAAATGAGATTATCAAGGTACAACACTCTCCTCTTGTAAAGACAGGTCTTGGATATACCGGGGAATCTTCTCAGGCTTCAGCACCAAATTATCTAAAAGCAGTTACAACTGGTTTACAAAATTCTGCCACTCACCAAGGGAATAAAGAATCTTTACAGGTAAAGCATGATCATCTCAATTCAAAGAACACTAACAGGAATATCTTTCAAAGAAACACCAATCAACAGGTAAATTCAAGTAGAATATTTCATGATCGCAGAAATTCTTCTTCAACGGACGATGTTTCTCATGTCACAATTTTGGTCACAAAGTTGTTTAATGTGTTGCATATAAAACCATCATGACAAGAGAAGCGAGAAAGAAAAGGACCAATATTGAAACAAAGAAGAATACCTATAACAATTTTTCTCCTCTTCTAAATGAAGTTGAATGTGCTTATTTCAATAACTTTGGGCATGAAGAATCTGAATGCAGGAGCAAAGTTCAGCCAAAAGAGCATTTTTCTTCAAGTTCCAAAGTATGGAAAAAGAAAGACTTGCAGGTTGAAAATTTTGGCATGGCGTTATTTGCAGAAGGAGAAGAAAATCAATGGTACATTGATAGCGAATGCTCAAGACACATGACAGGTGACAAAACCAAACTTCGTGCATATAGTACATTAGAAAAGGAAAAGAAAGTTACTTTTCGAAATGATACTCCTGCTGTAATTAAAGGAAAAGGGTCTGTGTTTCTAAAATATAAGGTGAAGGATAATGATGTCATGTATGTGGATGGATTAAGGCATAACTTGTTAAGTGTAATTCAAATGTGTGATCAAGGAACTGAAGTTGTCTTTAGTTCAAAAGAATGTGTGGTTCGTGATCTTGATACAGGTAAAACAATCATAAAAGGAAAAAGAACTCCAAGCAACCTATATGTATTGAAGAACTACAAAGAAAAATGTTACTTGAGTAAATCTTTAGAAAACTGGCTATGACATAGAAGGTTGGGACATCTAAGCTTCTCTCAAATCAACAAATCAAGTAGACTTAATGCTGTTCGTGGTCTTCCCAATATTACTCTACCTGAAAGTATCATATGCAAATCTTGCCAATTCGGCAAGCAGACCAGAGTGCAATTTAATGCCAAGGAAGGATCATCAAGTAGGCCTCTTGAACTCATTCATACTGACATATGTGGACCTATGAGGAAAAATTCACCTCGTGGTGAACAATACTATATCTTATTTATTGATGATTTCTCTAGAATGTGTTGGATTGGGTTGCTGAAGCACAAAGATGAAGCATATGAGAAATTTCAGATCTTCAAGGCGCTGGTTGAAAATGAAGTAGATCTAAAACTCAAATGTCGTAGATCTGATCGAGGAGGAGAATATACTTCAAATTAATTTCTTGAATTTTGTGAACAACATGGCATAAAAAGACAATTTGCTGTAGCTGGAACTCCACAAAAAAATGGCATAGCATAAAGAATGAATAGAACAGTTCAAAAAATGGCTAGAGCTATGCTTGATGATTCTGGAACACCTGACACATTTTGGGGAGAAGCAGCTCATACAGTGGTAAACATTCTCAACAAGGCACATGTTCGTGTAAATAGTGACAAAAATCCATATGAACTCTGGTATGGTAATTCTCAATCTGTGAATCATTTTAGAGTTTTTGGAAGTAAATGCTTTATAAAAACTAATGATGAAAAACTTGGCAAGTTTGAACCTAGAGCAGATGAAGGAATACTTCTTGGTTACTCCTCTATGAGTAGATCATATAAATGTTACAATAAAAGACTTCGGAAGATTGTTGAATGTATTGATGTTGTTATTGATGAGTCTCCTGTAGCCCCAAAGGAAGAAAAATAGATAACAAATGAAGACGATGGTGACTTATGTCCTTCTACATCAAATAGCAATGATATAGACAGTGAACTCAATGAAGAACCTAAAGATGATTTATCTGAAAAGGCTCCATCCAGATATGTTCAAAAGAATCATTCAGAATCTCAAATGGGAGATAAGGGATCAGGTGTACAAACAACTCTTGTGGGATCTTCTAGCTATCTGGCATTTCTATCTACTATTGAACCTCACAATGTCAATCAAGCTAGCAAAGATGAATGTTGGGTTCAAGCCATGAATGAAGAGCTTGATCAAATTGTTGTGTAACCAGCTTCAAAAATAGAAGAAAAGAGATATAAACGCCTTAGAAATAAGCCACTTCGAGGGGGAAACCTCCATTACATTACATAAATGAACAATTCTTGGATGATACAATTTACAAAACCTCCTTTCTATATATAGGAGTCCATGGGGCCATAATGTAATCTTAGTGGGCCACAATGTAATCCTAGCCGACCTAACAATAATAATTTAAGGGCACAATAATAACAAAATGGGGGTTACAAGGGTACAATAATAACAATAAGGGGGGCTACACTAACATAATAAGTGGCTACACTATTAATATAGGGACTTAACATGCCCCTCTCCTTCAACAAGTGTTGTCCTCAACGCTTGATTATTTCTTGATGCTTCTGTATAAAATTCTCATCCTCCCATGTGAAATATTCTATAGGAAAGTTCTTCCACTTGCTGAGATATTTTGAAATTTATCATACTTGTCGAGTTCTTTTTTCTATGACTTCTTCATAACTTCTTTCGATGTGATGTTGATCTTCCTGTTGTTTCATTAGATTCTGCACCAAAGTTGGGTTATCCTTTGAGAGTTGGAGAACTTGTTGTTGATGCTCGATGTGATCTTCCATTAATTTATCATCCATATTTTCTATTATTTGATCCTTCAAACCATCCAACTTAGCCTCCATTTCTTCTTTTAAACCATTTATTTCATCTTCAATTTCTCTTCGTAAGATTGAAACTTGTTGCACTTGGTACCGTAATTTTGATATCTCATATTGCAATTCTTCCTCCTCATGCATCATAGTATAGGTTTCTAAGGGCTTAATGGGTGTTGAATTATTTTTTGGGGCCATTTTATAATCCAATATTGATATCTATTCTAAAATATTCCCTTGCAATCAATTCAACTTGATTCTTCAAACAAGACTTATGCAATTCGGAAAAAAATACACACCTTTTACTTGCTTTTGAGGAGCTCGATATTGAAATTGTATTATCTCTATGATTGCGGCTCTTCTATATCTTAAATTCAGCACTGAAGTATCCCTCTGAATTATCTTTTGAATGCCACAGGTCTGAACTGATTTGGATTCTCCAAGACAAAGTTGTGTCCAATCTCCCACAATGACCTAATTATGGACTAGTTCAGTAGAGCGAACTTGTACGACTTGCCACATGTCACTATTTTTTTTGTATTTGAAATTGATAGCCAAGAAACTAAAGTTTGTGCACTTGCGACTACTTTTTACGGCACTCCAATCTGATGCCCAGAGAGAGAGTTATTGAACTTTTTCCACGATCACCTCTTTGAGATGAAATTCAGGAGCCTGAAAAAGCACTACCTTCCACAGATCATATCTCCAAAAATAATGCGAACCAAGATCTGAAATTTTTTTATGCCTTTCCTTAGGATTTCAGCTTCGCACCATATGAATTTCAAATTCTGAACCTTCGTAGAAAAAAATTTATAGCGCAAATGCCACGATGACCTGTTTAGGAGCCTGAAACAAAACCTAACTTCCAAAGATCATATCTCTGACAATATTGTGAACCAAGCTCTGAAATTTTTAGACAATCTTCCTCAGGCTTTCGGCTTCGCACCCTAAAAATTTCAACTTCTGAAACTTCGTAGAAAAAAATTTATAGCGAAAATTCCACGATGACCTGTTTGGAGCAGCGAAACCCTAGAATCCAAAGCTTTGATACCAAATGTTGTGTAACCAGCTTCAAAAATAGAAGAAAAGAGATATGAACGCCTTAGAAATAAGCCACTTTGAGGGGGCAACCTCCAATACATTACATAAATGCACAATTTTTGGAATATGGTGGTTCTTCCCGCCAACATTAGAGTTTATGAAATCACGATTAACATTTATTTTGTTCTCATCATGAGGTTCTTCTACTATATTTTCGCCATTAGGAGTCATTTCTGGTTTTAAAATTGTCATCAAGCCTTCCATGTATGCTTTTAGATCATTCTTCATGTTTTCCATGTTTTCTTTCATGTCATCCATCTTAGCTTCCATGCCCACTTCCAAGCCATCCATCTTAGCTTCCAAACCATTCATCTTAGGTTCCACGCCTTTCTTCAAAACTTCCATTTCATTTTTTGTTGTTCTTTGCGAGAGCGAAATTTGCTCTTGTAATTTTGATATGTCATGTTTCCATTCTTCATCTTCATGTCTTGTAATTATTTTACATAGATTGTGAAGAATAAGAATAAAATGAACAAGAAGAGGATACACACTAGGAACCAACCATAGAAGAGGAAGAAATGAATCCGACCATATCATGTAATGCACTGGCAGGAATTACCACTCCTCAAACTCTCAAGATAGCAGGACAAATCAAGAAGAAAAAGGTAATAGTGTTGATTGATTCAGGTAGCACCCATAATTTTATTCATTGTAAGGTAGCCAAGGAATTAAATTGTTTCCTATCTGACCTGAGAATGCCAAGTGATGGTTGCAAATGGAGGAACTATAAATTATACGGGAAATGCCATAATATCAAGCTAACCAGGGGGTTATATGTATTGAATAATAAAAATAAGGGGGGCTACACTAACATAATGAGGGGCTACACTATTAATATAGGGACTTAACATGCCCCTCTCCTTCAAACAAGTGTTGTCCTCAACGCTTGATTATTTCTTGATGCTTCTGTATAAAATTCTCATCCTCCCATGTGAAATATTCTACAAGAAAGTTCTTCCACTTGCTGAGATACTCTGAAATTGATCGTACTTGTCGAGTTCTTGTTTCTATGACTGCTTCATAACTTTTTTCGATGTGATGTTGATCTTCCTGTTGTTTCATTAGATTCTGCACCAAAGTTGGGTTATCCTTTGAGAGTTGGAGAACTTGTTGTTGATGCTCGATGTGATCTTCCGCTAATTTATCATCCATATTTGCTATTATTTGATCCTTCAAACCATCCAAATTAGCCTCCATTTCTTCTTTTAAACCATCTATTTCATCTTCAATTGCTCTTCGTAAGATTGAAACTTGTTGCACTTGGTACCGTAATTTTGATATCTCATATTTCAATTCTTCCTCCTCATGCGTCATAGTATAGCTTTCTGAGGGCTTAATGGGTGTTGAATTATTTTTTGGGGCCATTTTATAATCCAATATTGATATCTATTCTACAATATGCCCTTGCAATCAATTCAACTTGATTCTTCAAACAAGACTTATGCAATTCAGAAAAAAATACACACCTTTTACTTGCTTTTGAGGAGCTCGATATTGAAATTGTATTATCTTTGTGATTGCGGCTCTTCTATATCTTAAATTTAGCACTGAATTATCCCTCTGAATTCTCTTTTGAATGCCACAGGTTTGACCTGATTTGGATTCTCCAAGACAAAGTTGTGTCCAATCTCCCACAATGACTTAATTATGGACTAGTTCAGTAGAGCGAACTTGTACGACTTGCCACTTGTCAATATTTTTTCTTTGTCTCTGAAATTGATAGCCAAGAAACTACAGTCTGTATACTTGCGACTAATTTTTACGGCACTCCAATCTGATGCCCAGAGAGAGAGTTATTGAACTTTTTCCACGATCACCTCTTTGAGATGAAATTCAGGAGCCTGAAAAAGCACTACCTTCCACAGATCATATCTCCAAAAATATTGCGAACCAAGATCTGAAATTTTTTTATGCCTTTCCTTAGGATTTCAGATTTGCACCATATGAATTTCAAATTCTGAACCTTCGTAGAAAACAATTTATAGCGCAAATTCCACGATGACCTGTTTAGGAGCCTGAAAAAAAAAACCTAACTTCCACAGATCACATCTCTGACAATATTGTGAACCAAGCTCTGAAATTTTTAGACAATCTTCCTCAGGCTTTCTTCTTTGCACCCTAAAAATTTCAGCTTCTAAAACTTCGTAGAAAAAAATTTATAGCGAAAATTCCACGATGACCTGTTTGGAGCAGCGAAACCCTAGAATCCAAAGCTTTGATACCAAATGTTGTGTAACCAGCTTCAAAAATAGAAGAAATGAGATATAAACGCCTTAGAAATAAGCCACTTCGAGGGGGAAACCTCCATTACATTACATAAATGCACAATTCTTGGATGATACAATTTACAAAACCTCCTTTCTATATATAGGATTCCATGGGGCCATAATGTAATCCTAGTGGACCACAATGTAATCCTAGCCGACCTAACAATAATAATTTAAGAGCAAAATAATAACAAAATGGGGGTTACAAGGGTACAATAATAAAAATAAGGGGGGCTACACTAACATAATAAGGGGCTACACTATTAATATAGGGACTTAACACAAATTGAAAAGAATCACACTTAGGAATTAGTACCAAGACCTCATAACAAAAATGTCATTGGAACTAAATGGATATTCAAAAACAAGTTAAATGAGAATGGGGATGTTGTAAGAAACAAGGCTAGACTTGTTTCCAAGGGGTATACTCAACAATAAGGTATAGACTTTGAAGAAACTTTTTCTCCTGTAGCTAGAATTGAAGCCATAAGAATGTTTCTTTCCTTTTCAAGCTTTCAACAAATCAAATTTTATCAAATGGATGTTAAATATACATTTCTCAATGGTGATCTAGAAGAAGAAGTTTATATAGAACAACCAGAAGGATTCATTTTGGGAAATGATGAAAATCTTTTTTGTAGACTTAAAAAGGCTCTATATGGTCTCAAACAAGCTCCAAGGGCATGGTATTATCATCTTGACAAATATCTTCACCAACAAGGATTTTCAAAGGGGTCTGCTGATAGCAACTTATACACAAAAATTGAAAATGATAAACTTTTGATTGTGGTTGTATATGTTGATGATATCATTTTTGGAAGTAATGAAGAATCTATGAGTCATAAATTTTCTTGTCATTTGTTACACTGAAAACTGTCACCTTGACATTCTGCTGACCGTATGAGCTCATTATTACTCATACTTCCTCCTTTTACAAGTCTAATATACCAACTCCTCATATTAAGCTTCAAAATCAGAAGAAAATCCTTAAAATCCCCTAAAGAATTGGTATCGCACTTTCTCTATGCATTCCCTGCGGTCCCGCACCTAAATCTCAGCCTGCATGCGGAACCATACGCACTTTCTTTGTGTAATGGGTGCGGACCTCTGTAAAATATAAAAAGACAAGAAAGTAAAGATAAAAAGTGAATTTCAGATGAATTCTAGAAGATTCTGGATGGGAATTTTCGGGAATGGATACGCTTTGAGAAGGTTCATGCATCCCTCAATTGATGGAGCTAACCCCTTGATGTAAGGAGCTAATCCCTTTGAAGGAGGATTCTATCCCTTCATATTTGGAACAAGAAACCTCCTCTTTTCCACTATAAAAAGAGGCCTTGGGTAGCCTCAAAGGGAGTTCAAGCTTAACATATTTGAAGTTAAATGTTGTTGAGATTCAGACTCAGTTAAATAAGACTTTCTGTGAGGTTAAATCACTCATCTCTATTTGTCTTGGTTCAAAGAGTGCAATGCTTGTCAAATTAGAAGAGATTCCTGCTTCGGACCCCAGGAGGACCTGCACAACATCAAGGCATAGGTTGTAAAGGTTTTCTTTATTTGAAGTTAATACAAATATACTCATTTCTCTCATTAAACTATCTATTCATGGTTTATTTCATAAATTCCTTGATCATTATGATGAGTATGGTTTATAATAATGTCTATACAGGTGCTGTGTAATCTTTTTACTTGTTTGTGACTGCAGATTCACGAAGAACGGTCTTTCAGTGCACGGGAAGGACTTCAACGAGATCAAACAAGCGTTGGACATAAGGTAGGCCTTACACCTATATAGTGTTTTTATGAATCTTATATGCTTAGAGAGAGATTAGTATAATTGGTTGTTTGTTGCTAGTTACCTTTAGTACTAGAGAGATCGGTCTTGTCCGCAAGACGGATTAATCTACACAACAAAATGGCGACCATACTGGGGAAAGAACTTCTTGTTTTTGGTTCTCTTTTATTTTTGATTTGAGGAAACATTTTTTCCTGGTTTTTGATTGATACACATCTGTCTGGGTAATTTAGATTTTCTCTGTTTTAGAAAATTTAGAAGTATTTTGAGTTTTTCTATAATTTTTCCTAGGACCGCACTCTGCTTTACTTTGACAGTGCGGGCAGGTTCGCACTTTTTCTAGAGAATACAGTGCGGGACCGCACCTGTCAACACTAGTTACCTGCGGACCCTGTAAAAATTTTAGAAAATCTCTAGGTTTATTTTTCTAGTTTATTTTTAGATCTTTGGTTTCTGCCCAGACTGGTTATTGTGTCTATCAAGAATTTATTGTGAATGAATTCCAACAGTGTTAATGTTTTGATGATTTTCTAGAAGATTTTGCCGATTGGATTGTTTTTCTTGCTTGGTCTTTGTAGTGATTCGAACTTTTGACAATTTGCAGTATCTCAGATTACATTGATCTCTTTTTGTCTTTTGAATCTGACCTGATTGTGAAAACATCCTATATTGAGAAATTAAGCCTTTTGGTTTCTTTGCAAATCTTCGAAAAAACTTGGTTCAAAGTTTTGAATTTCATTTTTTGTAAAAACATATTTTGAGTGTTTTTGATCTGTTTGTTATCTGCACGAATAGATTCTTAGTTTGCTGAACAACTAAGGAAAACATTCATAAAAAAAAATCTAAAAAGCTTTTACTCAATTTAGATCATAGATCTCAAGATTAGATTTTGTAGTTTTGAGTAGTTTTAATTTTTGTAGCTTTCTTTCGAAAGAAAATTGTTTTGTAGCTTCTTGTTTGGAAAAGAAAAAGATTTTTCTTATCAGCTTTGATAGTTTATTGAAAAGACAAAATAATTTCTTTCAATTATTTTTCATGTTTAAAGAAGGAATTTAAAGGATTGCATTCTCTAACTCTTTCTTTAGATAGAAAGTTCATTGAAAGAAAAAATAATTGAATATCATCATAGGTGCATTTTAGTGTTTTTTGGAAGTCGAGTCTTCACATCATCCAAAGTTTCATTTCCGCACCCATTGACTTAAGAAACAACTCCTAAAAGCAACGCTTAAATAAAATTTATCTAGTAATCTTTTTATTTCTAGGGCTCTTATCACCAACATAGCTTAGGCTAGTATCTTGGAGTAGGGAGTAATTAACTCTCCAAGATAGCTAAAACAAACAAGTAGACAAATCTTGCGGTAGGAAGAATTCCAGTTGTTGCATGTATGCTCTGGGAAGCTCCTCTTAAAGGAGTTAAGCACAAGATCATATCTGAACCAGTGGGGTAATCAATCCTTCCTCATTGGGAACGATAGAAGATATACACGTATTAAAAACGGTAAACCTCGGATAGACCATTGTCGAGGAGCCAGGGGTCACTTGTTGGTAAACCTTGGATTCTTTCAAGGAGCCTTCAAGGGGATTGAGATTTGTTACTCTGCCCTTGCGTGTGTGTCGGATCGTAGACTGTTCCCCCAGGTATATTTGTTTCAGTTGGTAACCTTAGTGACCATAATATTTAGGATTCTTCCTTAAGGTGACGGTGGAGGGAAGATCCCACTGTACCTGGAACAGACGTCGACTAGACTCACTTGGACTCTCTGGGGGGTTCTCTTCACTCGAGATGGTTTTGTGAAGAAAATTGTGCCAGTCTGTTTCATTAAGCAGGTTGTCGGGGTAACTGTTCCAACCGCCCTTTTCGTGTTAAAATTCTACTAAGTTGGATTTCATCACCAACTAGTGATTTTAGTACGGAAATTTACCTATTTGTGTGTGGTTTGAACTCTTAGATTTTTAAGAGAATGATTCAATTGTTTGTTTCTTAGATACTTTAGGTGTTTTCATTGAAATTTTTCTTTTTTTTGCGTGTGATTAGATAATTTTTAATCGTGGCGGAATTGCCGAGACAATCCCGGAGAATACAAGGGAAACCTCCTGAATATTCACCAAGTCAACTTGAAGTGCTTCTAGCTCTGGTACCACACAGTAGCCGTAGACTAAGATCAACAGAAGCTGAAAGCTCTGCTATTGTAATACATCCTGATCATCAAATACCTACAACAGAATACATTCAAGAACCGATTTTAGTTTCTGAAGTTACTGAAAATATTTCTCCTTCTGGTGAATTATCTGACGAACCTGAAATCTCTGAACCTGAAACTGAATCTTCTGTGTTAGAAACCTCCTCAGGATTTATCACACCAACTTCTAGCAATCCAGGTTCACCTAGGGTAAGAAATATCATTACAGAAAATCTTCCCTCTGGACTTATTTCTATTGAAGAACTTACTAATCCAGACGAAGACATATCTCTTCCCAACTCCCCTCAATCGTTAAATCTTAGGGAGCGTGAATCTATTTTCTACAGCCCCATTCGAAATAATCCTTGGTATCTCTCTTTAACAGACTTTTTAGAGAATTCGGGTCTTGCTTTTTATCCACCTCGAGTTCCATTTCATCCTACACCCAGAGGTTATTATCCGTCATCTATTATGGCTGGTGAGTCATCCATGTTTTCTCAAATGCCTGAATATTTCTTACATGGTGGTCCTTCTGTTCCTTCGGGATATCAGTCTTTGTCTGGTACTTTCTCGGGGGCAGCTCCTCAACCTATCGAAAACGTGTTATCATCTGGTCTTGGTGGACTTAAAATTGAAACGTCGAACGCAGAGCAAGTTTTTATGATGTCTGGTAATATTCCCAATCCTCAAGCTCAAGGCAGTGAGTTTCCTTCTGGGGGCCAACCTCAGGGAACTCAGTTACCGCCTGGGGAGCAACCTCAGGGTAGTCAATTACCGCCTGGGGGGCAACCTCAAGGTAGTCAGTTACCACCCGGGGCACAACCTCAAGGTAGCTATTTCCCAGGACAAACTGTGGATCCATATTATTTTGGGGGGCAACCCCAAGGACAGTATATACCTCAGGGTTATCAACCTCAAGGACAGTACATTCCTCAAGGTCAACCCCAAACTCAATATGCTCCTCAGGGTCCTCAACAACCCCAACTTTAGTACGTGCCTCAAGGTTATCAACCTCAAGGGCAGTACCCAATGCAAGGTTACCAACAGCCTTTTGGTCAACCATCTGTTCAAGGAGCCGGAACTTTACCTTATTATCAACCCTACGTTCAACCAGGTTTTGGTCCTTATGTTCAACCTTCTACGGGACAATACCCCGGAATGATGGTGTGGGATCCGTCCCAATATCAACAGCCTTTGCAGCCTAATGTGCAGTTACCTTATCAACCTGGTCAGCCATTGGTTTCTGGTTCAACTCAGCAACCTGTTCAGCCAGCTATTCAAACTCTTGCGCCTAGTTCAGTTCAGCAGGCAGGGCCTAGTACACCTCAAACTCCGCCCCAAACTGCTGCAACTGCTGCAACGTCTGTTCAACCTGTCACACCTGTTTCTGGAGTATCTGTAGCCCCGAGTTCGGCTATCCCTGTATCTGTGCAAATTCCTCAAGTCTCTGTACCTCAATCAGGACCTTCAGTTCAGACTACAGTTCAGATGCCTACGGGACAAACCGGTACAAGTACAGTTGTTACAAGTCAACCTCAATTTACTTATCAACCGTACCAAGGACAACCGCAATTCGGTCCCTATGTACAGAATCCAAGCTATCAACCGTACCCTGGTTATACTTATCAACAACCTCAGTATGGTCCGATTCATCCTGGTTATCCAGGAGGTTACACAATACCTAACGCTAATCCGATTCCTAGTTATCCTGGGTATCCGCCTCCTGGATCTGCTTTGGCTTCTCAAGGTTTTCGTGACCCTAACCGTCAATTACCGTTCATCGCAACTTTGGACTTACCTGATTTGACGCGCCTTACAAAAGATCCTATTTTCTATTATCAAAACTGGCCGTCAATGCCTCATAAGTTGCCTAGTGATATACCAAAATTTGAAGGTAAGTCAGGAGAGGATCCATCGAATCATGTTATGACTTATCACCTTTGGTGTGCATCTAATTCAATTATTGATGATTCGATTCGCTTACGTCTTTTCCAAAGAACCATCATAGGTCTTGCAGCCAAATGGTACATTGAGTTGCCACGAGGCTCGTTTCATAATTTCAGTCAGTTAGCAACGTCTTTCTTAACTCATTTCCAGTGGCCTGTCAGATACGACAATGGCACAGAATTATTAACTTCGCTAAAACAATCTACGTCCACGTATATTTCTGATCATATTCATGAATGGCGACGTAGACGACATTTGGTGAAAGTTTATATTCCGAATCAAATTTTGGCAGAATGGTTTGTTAAATCATTATTACCCAAGATCACTGAAGATGTAGCTAAGGCTGGTGTTGTTACTGAAGAGCAAGTAATTGCTCAGGCTAAGTACCTAGACCTCGTCTATACGCAGTCAGGTAATCTACATGAGAAAATTCCCGATCTTCCCAAACAAGGTCAAATAGCTGCTGCTCCTTCAGGGTCTCATGCCGCTGACGGTATGATTGGTATAGTTAGTTCTAAAAGTAAGAAGAAATCCTCAAAGAATTCTTCTCCAATTATAACTTTACCTGATTCCCCGAAAGGAGAATCCTCTCCCAAAGTTTCTGCCGACATTCATGTCGTTGAAACATCTACGGCAAAATCAAAATCCGGTAGTAAAAAGAAGGGGAGGAACAAAAACAAAAAGAATTCGAAAGAGAAAACAGATAAAGATGAATCCAATGACGAAAAACGTAAACCTCGTTATCCTTGCTTCATTTGTGAACAATATCATTTCACGAAAGAATGTCCATATCGGGAGGAAGTTACGAAACTCATTAAAGGATCACAACAACCTGCTGTCTTGAAGGATCCCTTTCCAGTTCAAGATAGTAAGATGATTGGTTCTTCCTCGACTACTTTAGAAGAGCCTATTATGATGATGTCTCATGTAAGGATTGCGACGCGATCGCAATATTACGGTTCTAAGAATCCTGTTGATGGCAAAGAAGGAGAGTCTTATAATGCGAATACATCAAATACAACTCCTCCTGTTTCCGGTCTGCTACAGATCGAGGAAAAAAATCCAGACTTGATAATCAAACCGCCTGCTAAAGGTGTTCTTCGTAAATCAGCTTTCAATCCACATGCGAGAGCTACTCAGAATTACAACATTGTTGAAGATTTAGATGTTTCTCCTTCAGCAATGTCAGCTTTGGAAGTGCTGCAATCGTGTCCAGCACAGTGTAAATTATTATTGTCTGCCATAGGAGCTATTGATGTTCAGGATTCTAACCTTATAATCTTCGATTTAGAAACTAGTACACCACGTCTTCCTCACCAAATGGCTTTCCAGATTCCAGTGTTAGTAAAAAACATACCTATTTTTCGGACTGTGATTGATGAGGGAGCTTCAACGTGTATTATGTCAATTCAGTGTTGGAAATATCTTGGTTCTCCTACACTTAACCAATCTCCAATGATTCTAAAAGCTTTTGATGGTCGAGGTTTTCAACCTTATGGTATTTTTCAGGATTTACCCATAGGGGTTGAAGGAAAAATCATTAATCTAGATGTGGAAGTGGTTGATGCCCCTCTAGATTACAACCTTCTACTGGGTCGTAGTTGGTCCTATGCTATGACTGCTGTTGTCTCTTCGGTCTTTCGGCTCATAAAATTTCCATATCAAGGAAAGATCGTGACAATAGATCAGTTAACTTATTTTTCGTCCGACCCAGCCTCTACAGAAACAATCCAGCATGTTGGTAAAACGGCTATCCCTTATAAGGATGTTGGAGTAGGTTTGATTAAAGATTCTGGTTTACTAGGAAATTTTTCCTTTCCTCCTCCTAACGTATCACCTTCTACTGCAACTATTCATATGATTTCGTCAGACACTATTATGTTTGATGATCCTTGGATTATTCCTTCACAATCTGAGATAGATTCATTTGATGGCGTGATGCCTTTGAGTCCATTTGAAATTGCGTACCAGGTTGTACAGTCATTTTCCGACCCCTCTTCAACCAAAATTGATCCAATGAATGGGATCCAAGAGGAATCACTTTCTATATCTAGTTCAGTTACAACGACATTTCCTGAAATTGTTCATACAGATGAGAAAATTCATGAGTTTTTGTCTGTTGATGATTTACCATGGGAAGATCTACATCATCGGTCTTCATTTTTATCTGAATTAGATCATTTTGAAAATGATTTCGCTTCAATTTTTACTGCTGAATATGCCAAGGAACCTCAGAATCCATTGCAAAATCCTGATTCTGAGTTAAATTTGGAAAATATATCTAGAACAATTCCAATTGACATTTCAGTAAAACCAGGAATAATTGAAAACATTCATATAGGTGCTTGTTGTACAGATGAAGAAATTCAGATTTATAAAGCCCTATTTCAAGAATTCCGTGACGTGTTTGCCTGGTCTTATGAAGAAATGCCAGGAATTGATCCATCGATCGTGGTTCATGAGATTAAGACTTACCCGGATGCTAAACCTGTTCGTCAACGATTACGTCAAATACATCCTAGAAAAGCTGCTGCTATAAAAACTGAAGTTGAAAAATTACTTCGAGCAAGATTCATTTATCCAATTCCCTTAACGGATTGGGTATCGAATATTGTTCCTGTGACTAAAAAACAAGGAACGATAAGAGTATGTATCGATTATAGGGATATTAATCAAGCGTGTCCAAAAGATAATTATCCAACTCCCTATATCGATCAAATAATCGATGATTGTGCTGGCAGTGAATTATTTTCCTTCATGGATGGTTTTTCCGGATACAATCAAATAAACATACTTCCTGCAGATCAACCTAAAACAACTTTTATTTGTCCGTGGGGAACGTTTGCTTATTGTAAACTACCTTTTGGACTAAAGAACGCTGGAGAAACTTTTCAACGGGCTATGTCTTATGCATTTCATGACATTAAGCACATTGTCCAGCCATATCTCGATGATTTACCTGCTCATTCATTACGTAGGGCCGATCATCCCACTCATTTACGAGCAATTTTTATGAGATGTAGGCATTATCGGATAAGGCTGAATCCACATAAATGTGTTTTCTGCGTAGAATCGGGTCGATTACTGGGATTTGTTGTCCCGAAATCAGGCATTCGCGTCGATCCATCGAAGGTTGAAGCTATTGTTAAATTTCCTCCTCCTTCGACTTTGCGCCAACTCCAAGGTTTGCAGGGGAAAGAAAACTTTTTACGTAGATTTATTCATAACTATGCCGAGCTTACAAAGGGTTTTACCCGGTTGTTGAAACAGAACATTCCGTTCTTTTGGGACGAGATCGTTGATCGATCTTTTGATGCACTTAAGCACGCGTTGACCCATGCACCGTTATTGCATCCTCCCAACTACAACCAAGATTACATTTTGTATCTCGCTGCTTCTCATTCCACCATTGGGATGGTACTAGTTCAGGAAGATGAATCTCACAATGAACATGTGATTTATTATCTTAGTTGCAATCTGCATCCGACTGAAATCAAATACACACATGTGGAGAAATTGGCCTTGGCAGTTGTTCAAGCTGTCCAACGTTTTAGCCCTTACATCTTGTTACGTAAAACCACAGTAATTTCTAATTGCAACCCTATGATGTATATTTTGACCAAACAATTGCTAGGGGGCAAATATTCCAAATGGATAGTTATCCTACAGGAATTTGACTTGGAATTTGAGAAATCCAAGGCAAAGAAATCTTTCGTGTTTGCGGAACTGATGTGTGATTTCCCCTCTACTGATACTGAAACAGTGGCAGAAGAGTCCATTGCGGACGAATCTTTGTTTCTTATCAGTACTCTTGATCCATGGTATGGGGATATTATTGTGTATCTCCAAACCCAATCTTTTTGGCCTGACATTTCACGAACTCAGCGACGGAAAATACGCTTCCAATCCCAACAATATAATATCATCGGTGATACACTTTATCGACGTGGAGCGGACTCTGTTTTCCGACGTTGTTTAACTCATGAAGAAGCTGAGAAGGTCTTAAATTACTGCCATTCTGGAGCATGTGGCGGTCATATGTCTGGGTATGCCACTGCCCAAAAGATATTGCGTGCAGGTTATTTCTGGCCAACGTTGTTCAAAGATTGCATTTATGCGGTTCAGAAATCCCACAACTGTCAAGTTTTTGATCGGAAAATGCGCGCGCCACCCGCTCCTCTTCACCCTATAATTGCTATTGGTCCTTTCGCAAAGTGGGGTATCGATTTTATCACATGTAACCCTCACTCGGCCGGGGGGCATGCCTATATTATTCTCGAAGTAGATTATTTTACGAAATGGGCCGAGGCGATGCCTACATATTCAGCTGACGGAAAGACTGCTGCAACATTTGTATTTAATCACATAATTGCTAGGTTTGGTGTTCCTAAAGCTATTATTATGGATCATGGAAGTCATTTTAGGAATATCATGATGACTGAACTAACAGAACAACTTGGCCTACGCCACGATAGTTCCACTCCGTACTATCCACAAGCAAATGGTCTGGTTGAAGCCATTAACAAAGTTTTAGTCACCGTGATTAAATGAATCATTGGTATTCACAAGACGAATTGGCATTCCATGTTATTTTCAGCACTTTGGGCATATCGAACCTCAGTCAAAACATCAACGGGTTTCACTCCTTTTCAACTGGTTTACGGTTTGGAAGCTGTGTTGCCGATTGAATGCGAAATACCGTCACTAAAATTAGTCGTAGAATTACTTCCAGCTACGTCTGAAGAGGAAAAACGTTTCTTGTACTTAGCCCAATTAGATGAGAATCGACGAAATGCTGCAATAGCAAACGAGGCTCATGTTAAAAGGATAAAAGCTCAGTATGATAGAAATGTGACCCCTCGAATTTTTTCAGAAGGAGACCTAGTTTTACTTTATGATCAAGCTAACGACAAGCTAGGAGCTGGGAAATTCGTGCCTATGTGGCATGGTCCTTACATTGTGAAACGAAAGTTACCAAAAGGGGCCTATGAGTTAATAGATTTTGACGGTGTCCCTTTGGATAAACCCAGAAATGGGCTTTATTTAAAGCGATATTATTCTTAAACGAGGTGTGGAGATTTTTGTTAGTTTAGATTTCTTTACTGTTGGTGTGTTTTAGATTAGAAAAGTGTGCCTAGTTTAGAAGTGTGTTTTTGTCACTATTCCTGCTTATCTGAGTTTTACTCTTGATATTGCAGATGTCGACGTCTCTTCAAACCTACATTGGTTTCGCTGATGGTGCTTGTCGTAGTACACGGAACATTTCTTCCGCAGCTTGGGTTATCTATTCACCCTCTGATGAGTTAGTATCCATGCATGGGGTAAGCCTTGGTCAAACAAAAAATAACATTGCCGAGTATAGTGCAGTGATTGAATTATTGTCTGAGTCCATATCGTTTGGGATTCGGAGTTTGATTGTAAGGTTGGATTCTGAACTTGTTGTATTACAGCTTAACAGGGTTTATACCATTAGAAATCCAGTGTTATTAAGGTTATTTTTAAGAGTTCGTCTCTTGGAACGTGAGTTTGATTACATTGAATATCAGAATATTCCAAGACATTTAAATACATTAGCAGATTCAATTGCTTCTAGTATGATAAATAGACATTTGCAATAATTAAAAGCAGTAAAACAAACAACATTTACATATGTACACAGATAGCCGTCAAAATAGTGATATATCATAGTATAGGAGTGTGTTCAAAAAATATACATCGTCTTCGATCATAGGTTGGAAACACCTTATAATCGGCAAAAATGATAATACAAAAGTCAAAAAATGAGTCTACATGATCATCCCATCACTGATGATGATCTCGATAAGAAACAACTGCCCGGGCCACCCTGCATAGGAACCTCCTGAAAGGTCCGGGGACTCCAATCACATATCTCTGTAGCCTAAGAGGGATGTCATCTATGCTGGTCTCTGGTATGTCTAGAGTCAAGCGCTCTAGATGATGCTCCAAATCAGTCAAAATCTCTACTGGTTGGCCTGCTGGGGCTGGTGCGGGCGTAACTGGTTGTCTCCTCTCGAAAGGTTGGAGATGAGCTGGTCGATGTGGACCCACATCTGTATTCAAAAAACTTTTGGTTATTAGTTTCTAAGACGATAAAAAATAAAATAAAAAATTAGAATTTAGCAAACGTTGAAAAATTATTTTACCTGAATCATCCCACTGTTCCCCTGCAGGGAGAGACATCTCTCCGTCTCCGCGGAAATCTATCCCAGCATACGGAAAATCCTCTATCATAAAAACTTGGCGATCCAACCAACGAAAATAAGAAGAAGGGAATCGTACAATCTTAGTGCCCTCAATAGCATGACGGGCCATCAACGCGGACCAACGAACCATTCTTGGTTCTCGAGGTCGACCGACATCAACAGCAATACTTTGTGGAGCTAATTGGGGGATCCTCTCCAGAGCAAAATAAATGACAATGGAACCATATCCAAAGTTTTTCAGTTTCCCAGTTTTTTCTCTGGTAAGTTGGCCTTTTATATTGGCCAACACACCTTCACACCAGTTAAAGATGGTGCCGCGAAAACAGTCCACTGCAACACGCATTTGGGAACCAGTAGCCACATGAAGCGCGGCGCTCCCATACAGTTTGGTAACAGTAAATGCTATAACTTTCAATTCAGGACGGATGATATGTTTTATGTCAATCCGTTTGTCCCGAGGATTTGCCTGATCATTGCAAAATTTGAGTTGAAGACTAGCGACAGTTTGGCCACCTGGCCTAGTCCCAAACAAGGATACATGTTCGCCCCTCTTGGACAAACCAGTCAAAAAGTATATATCCTCTAGCTCAATTTCGAGCCGGTGGCCACCAATGAAGAAACATTGGTCCTCCACATGCCATCTGTCTACCAACCATGTTAAGAGTTCCACTTGTGCCCTCATGCCAGAGATGGCCCAGAATTTGTATAAGCCACATGCTTTTAATGCCCTTTGTGTGGGAAAATGAAGCATAACAGCTTCATCCACTTCCTCATGCTCTCTTTCTCGCCAGATAAGCATCTTGTTAATCTTGCAATACAAAATAAGGCAAGTTAGAATGATTTCATTTGAAAAAATTTGGCAGAAAAATGAGAAAACCGTGTTTTAAAATTGACCGCGCGGGTACCGCACCCGCTCTTTGTAAACAGAGCGTAGCTCCACACGCGTAATTTGTTCTGGGTGCGGTACCCACAATTTTCCCGTTAAGAAAAAATCGGGGTCCGCAGGTAACCTGTGTCCCACCTGCGGACCCCGCGGGCGCATTTTTGAACCATTTTTTTGCCCTAAAAAATCAAACTAAAGCATAAAAATGAATTTCAAATGGATGAAAAACAAGATAAGGAGGTCGTGGATTACCTGGGGCTGACGGTTTTCAATTCCAACGGTTGAATTTTCCAGAATCTTCACGGGAACTTTTTTATCCAAAAGCTTTTTACTTTTCACTCTGGAACTGAACGGTAAAAATGAAATAGAAAAAGTCTTTTTTATAAGTTTTTTCGAATGAATGAATTTTTAATTTATTTATTTTCACTTTAAAAGGGTATCTTTGAAAGCATTTTTACTTATCTTAAACAGGTATGTGTAATGTTTTGAGTTTTTGTGCAGTAACAGGATTTTTCAGGTGAACTGATCATTTTTCAACAAAGAGCATACTTTTATCACTTTTTCGGACTCTTTCAAAAATTTTACGAAAAAGCGAAACCTTGGAGTCCTCTTTTAAGCCCTTTTCAGACTCTCTAAACATGAAAAGATTTCCGAGTACTTGACTATTCGAACTCATTAAAGTAAATGAACAGTCGTCCCTTCAGTATAAGTTTACCCCTTTTACGGACTAAAATGGACTATTTACGAAAAAGGTATACGTTGACTAAATACGGTCAATAGAGTTCTCTCCCGCATTATTTTATCCTTTTTCGGGCTCGAGAGACTAAATTTACGAAAAAGAACACCAATGGAGTTTTCATAAGTTTTTCTTCTGACTCCCTAAAACTGAAAAACACCGAGTTTCTCCTATACTGGACTCGTTAAAACTTAACAGTAAAGGACCTGTTTAATTTTCAACAAGAACGAACCACTCCTTCTTAGGGTTCGAATTTTAAACTAAGTTGGACTCATCCGAAGGATGAGCTTATAATCAAGCAAATGTTATCCTCCTCAAGCTTGTCAAAAATAAAGAGGTACTTGCCAGAAATGGTGGGGGAAAAGAGAGAAAAATGGGCGTGTTTGTTGTATTTTAAATTGTCTGAAAACTCAGTCGACCACTCTTGGACACGACACTTATATTCACCTGGGTTGGGAAATCCTTTGCCTAACAGTTAATCAAACCACATTGAAAATTTTCAGCCGGTTTCTGGGTATTAGCTTTGGGTCAATTGTCACCAAGCCATCTGCAGTGTCATTATGTGTCCAAGAGAACAGTTCAAATAAAACCATTCATCTGCAAAATATCTGTCATCCATCTTTGACCATCCCTGAGTCAGTCTTTGCCAATATATTTTCAAAACTTGATCTATGATTTCGTGTTGTGGGCTTGCCTACGAAAGATCACTTTCTATCAACATCAGCACATTATCTAGGAAGTTGATCCAGAAATTGTCAGTACCTTGAAATCTGCATGCCTCAATGGCAGGTTTCTCACTTTCGACGACAGTTTGCATCATTGACCTTCGATCAAATGATTCCGTGACATGTTCGACTTCAGCTCATTCATTCACATTTCATGGATTGTACTGAGTACTTTGAGAGCCATTGAAATTACTGGTGGTTTCTCTCACACTTTTTAACAGTTCACATCATTTACTGGTAATCAAGTGGTTTCTACCATGTTCGACTTCGACACATTCATTCACATGGATAGAATCGTACTGGTTCGAGATTTGGAAATCAAGACCCTGGATCTAGTTTCCACCATCCAGGCTGCGAGGAATTTTTTTGTCATCTATACAGTAGACTATTGATAAACAGATGGCTGCGTCCATACTGTGTCTACATATATCTGTACTATGATGTATTCAAAATCATTCCTGTATCAGAACGATTTCAGTTAGTTTATAGTTAGTTTTATCTGAGAATGGGAATGCCTACCTCAGTGATGACATATACATGTATATATTTTGCATTGAATGTTTTTACAGGTGCCGACTGGGGTGTCCACAGGATAATCTTTGAAATGATAAAGTACTGCACTCTTCATATATGACAGACTACAGCTTCATCTATTCCAGACTTTGCACTTTAGGGGGAAATTTGTTACACTAAAATCTGTCATCTTGAAATTTTACCATGAGTATGAGCTCATTATTACTCATACTTCCTCCTTTTGCAAGTCCAACATACCAGCTCCTCATGTCAAGCTTCAAAATCAGAGAAAAGTCCCTAAAATCCCCTAAGAATTGGTATCGCACTTGCTCTATACATTCCCTGCGGTCCCGCACCTAAATCTCAGCCTGCCTACGGAACCATAACGCACTTTCTTTGTGTAATGGGTGTGGACCTCTGTAAATTATAAAAAGACGAGAAAGTAAAGATAAAAAGTGAATTTCAGATGAATTCTAGAAGATTTTGGATGGGAATTTTCGGGAATGGATACGCTTTGAGAAGGTTCATGCATCCCTCAATTGATGGAGCTAACCCCTTGATGTAAGGAGATAATCCCTTTGAAGGAGGATTCTATCCCTTCATATTTGGAACAAGAAACCTCCTCTTTTCCACTATAAAAAGAGGCCTTGGGTAGCCTCAAAGGGAGTTCAAGCTTATGATATTTGAAGTTAAATGTTGTTGAGATTCAGACTTAGTTAACTAAGACTTTCTGTGAGGTTAAATCACTCATCTCTATTTGTCTTGGTTCAAAGAGTGCAATGCTTGTCAAATTAGAAGAGATTCCTGCTTCGGACCCCAGGAGGACCTGCACAACATCAAGGCATAGGTTGTAAAGGTTTTCTATATTTGAAGTTAATACAAATATACTCATTTCTCTCATTAAATTGTCTATTCATGGTTTATTTCATAAATTCCTTGATCATTATGATAAGTATGGTTTGTAATAATGTCTATACAGGTGCTGCTTAATCTTTTTGCTTGTTTGTGACTGCAGATTCACGAGGAACGTTCTTTCAGTGCACGGGAAGGACTTCAACGAAATCAAGCAAGCGTTGGACATAAGGTAGGCCTTACACCTATATAGTGTTTTTATGAATCCTATATGCTTAGAGAGAGATTAGTATAATTGGCTGTTTGTTGTTAGTTACCTTTAGTACTAGAGAGATTGGTCTTGTCCACAAGACGGATTAATCTACACAACAGTCATGCAACAAGAATTTGAAATGTCTTTACTTGGGGAACTAACATTCTTTCTTGGTTTGCAAGTGCATCAAACTACTGATGGTATATTCTTATCACAAGAAAAATCCCTTAAGCAAATTCTGAAGAAGTATGGCATGGAACAATGCAAACCTATAACTACACCAATGATAACAGGATGTATTCTCAGCTCTCATGATGATTCCCCCATGGTGAATCAACCAGAATACAGATCTATGATAGGAAGTCTACTTTATCTCACTGGGACTAGACCGGACATTATGCATGCTGTTGGGATTTTTGGACGATTCCAAGCTAATCCAAAAGAGTCTCATCTTCAGGCTGTCAAAAGAATATTCAAATATATACAAGGAACTTAAGACTTTGGACTATGGTATCCAAAGAATGTTGATCTTACTCTTCATGCTTACACTGATGCAGATTGGGCTGGAAATGTTGATGATCAGAAAAGCACTAGTGGTGGAGCATTCTATATGGGGCCCCGGTTAGTATCTTGGTTTAGCAAGAAGCAAAACTCTATTGCCTTATCTATAGCAGAAGCAGAATATGTGACTGCCGCATCATGTTGCGCACAAATTCTTTGGATGATGCAAACCTTACAAGACTTTCAAATCAAGTGCACACCTCCTTTCTCCATTATGTGTGATAATACAAGTGCCATCAGTATTTCAAAGAATCCTGTTATGCATTCCAGGACCAAGCACATTCCCATCAAGTATCACTTCTTACGTGAACAAGTGCTTGAAAAAAAGGTGAAGTTGGAGTATGTTCCCTCCAAAGAACAAGTTGCTGGTATATTTACCAAACCTCTGCCTAGGGAAGCGTTCGAATATCTCAAACAGAAGCTGGGAGTAGTCTCTTCCTTGCAGAAAATCAAAACTGCTTAAATTCAAAATATTAAATTGAATACGCGGGTTTCCTGAATGAAAGTCATGTATATACGCGAGTTTATGCAAAGAAAACCGCGTATGGTTAGTTGCTGACTAATTTTACTTGGGGTCAGCATTCTTCAGCATAGCTGCATTGTTGTTTGGTATCTTTGGTGGTGTTCCAGTTTTCATAATTCTGTTTCTTTCTCTGATGTCTCTTGATAAAGATGCCTTGATGATTTGCTGTTGACAGTGTTCAGGATGCACAAGCTAAGGGGGAGCACTGGTCATATGGAAAGGATGCATTGGATGCACAGTTTCAGGGGGAGCATTAGCATTGCTGAATGTAATGCATTGTTGGCATTATGATGGTTATGAAATATGATCTCTCTTGAGGTCTTTTTGGTCTTGGTTATAAAAAGTCATATTTGTAATTTGATGAAAACGTTATGTTGAGACCTATGATGTAAATTGTAATATTCAGTCTTGTAAAGGGCTTGTTCAAATCTGTAAACCCACTTGGTTGGGTAGTTGAGTCAAAATGTGTAAACCCACTTGGTTGGTTACTTGTGTCACATATGTAAATCCACTTGGTTGGATCATTGATGTAATTATGAGTCCTTGGTGATAGGAAAGTTCATAGAGTCATGTACTTCATTGAATATTATGTTGAAGACTCAACATGAACTCAGAGGGAGCATGGTAACTTCAATGCACATCAGATCTACAGAGCTCTTCTTTCTACATGAGGAGAAAAACATTGTCTTGGCTTTGATCTTCCTTTTTCCCTTGATGTCAAAGGGGGAGAGTATCATGGTGTTTGAGTAGCATGGTGTTTGAATAGGGGGAGAATATCATGGTGTTTGCATAATGGTTATAATCAATGTATCTATTTGTTGTTGAGGTGATCAAACACCATCATGGTTTCCATCAAGTCCAAAGGGGGAGATTGTTGGCATATGTTGTCCTTGATGGCAACCTACTTGATGAAATAAGACTGTCAGTGATATGATGCAATGTGTTGTCGTTGATGGCAAGCTATTTGATGAATTTTTTCTTGATGAGTTGCCTATGATAAGCAACCTATGCGTTAAATATGTAAGGATGATGTATATGTGTGTTAAAAGGAAGGATGGTGTATCTACAGATCAGCTCAGAAGGAACAGAAGAAAGGAAGTGACAGAAAAATGATAAAGATGATATGTCACAAAGCATACACGGGTTTTTTAAGGTGAAGTAGCATATGCACGCGGAAAAGTACGTGCCAAGTCACGTATGCCCTTTTGCACTCCAAATTTAGAATACCAAGGGGTGTTACCATGGTATTGACCCATTGTATTGAGTGCTTGATTATCTATTTGGTCCCATCCAGGAATACCATCGGAAGTGGTGTGGTTTTGACTCATGGTATTGATAAAGGCTAAACCTATATAAGGAGAAGAAGATCATTGTGCAAGGGTGTGCATGTGTCTGGGTATTGAATGAATACTTCACTTTGAAGTATATCTGCATGATTGAAATTTTTTCTTGATTTATAAATCTGAATCTATGATGCACCCATGGATTTTTCTAAATCCTTAGATCTGATGATGATGAATCTCTAAGATGATCTGCAGAAGAAGAACTGGTGAATATTTGGCGCAAAGTCTGCTGAAGGTAATGAAGAAATCTGGGTAAGCTTATAGATTTGGTCTGTTTTGCAAAGCTTTAATTTACAGATCTATACACGAGTCTGTTGTGGAAAAAGCACGTGTATACGTGGATCTGATCTGATAAAAGTGCGTATGGGAAGCTAGGGTTTACTGAAAAATGCACAGATGTATACGTGGGTTAGTCTAATGAAAAGCGCATGTATACGCGGGTTTGTTTAAATAAAAGCGCGTATGGAATTTGAACTAAAGGTTGCTCATGGTTGAATGTGTTTCTGAATATCTATTCTGAAGTCTGGGTAATATCTGATATTATGGTTACAGTGGTTTCACTGTTCAGTTTGAAGCATTGGGCAAAGTATGTTTGTTGAAAAATGAAAGGTTGAGTTGAAGCTGTTTGATCCAGTTTGAAAATTGATGAAACGTGGTCTGCAGTGGTGCTGAGGGTCGAAGCCTTCAGTAAGGGGGTAGTAGCTCCCTTCCAGTGATAGCTAGTAAACAAGATCAGGGGGTAGTAGCTCCCTTCCAGGAGAGGCTGGTAAATGAGAGCAGGGGCTTGTAGCTCCCTTCCAGGAGAGGCTGGTAAACGAGAGAAGGTTGTAGCCTTCTGCAGGTGGGTGCCTGCGTGCTGGTATGAGTCTGTGCCAGTACATAGTTGTAAGATGTTTTCTTTAAAATAATTATTGAATACTGAGACGACAGAAGCGGTGGTTTTCTCCCGAATTGGGTTTCCACCTAAAATCCTGGTGTTCATGTGTGATGCGTATGTGTGTTGATTTATTCTGTTCTTATTGTACATGTTTACTACTTACTAACATCTAATAAGTGAATGATGCAATAATCTAAGATAATAATTATCTGCATAATAAGAGATCTGAGCATACGTGAGTTTCCATAAGGATATCCGCGTATATACGCTATTTCTGTTCTGTAAAGTAGCGTATGGGTTTTTGAGAAAATAAAAGTAAAAAGTTGATTGACAAATCAAGATACTAATTCACCCCCCCCCCCCCTCTCAGTATCTTTCCCAACAAAATCTTACCTATTATAAAATTTTCTCTATAAGTGTCACTGTTAGCCCAAGGTTAGATTCATTTGTGCTTCAAAGACGTAGCAAACACCCAGAAGGTACAATAAATGGTTTAGAAAACTTATTCATCTCCTATCCTTTTCAATTTCTAGATGTCCCTCTTCGATGCAAAGTAGGAGACTGGATATGGCTCCAGTCTAGGTTCATCTTCCAAGTCTCCCTCCTACCTATTGGGATGCCCTAATTTTCAAAGATATAGGTAACTCATTGGGATATTATTTAGCCCATGAATCTACATATTTAGAGATGGGGATTAAGACATACACCCATATTTTGGTTAATATGGACCTCATAGAAGGGCTTATAGAAGGCATGGATATCGGGATTGGGGTAGAGTGTATTCAGATATTGGGTTATGAATGAATATCTTTTAGGTGTAGGCGGGGCCATAGGTATGGGCACCTGGCTAAAAACTATAAGCTTCCCTTTTCTTTCTTAGGACTATCCATCTAGAGGAAAGGACATATTAGGTTAGAAAAGGGTTCTGGATTGGAGGTTTTGGGCATTGAGGAAAAGCTAAGTGGTGCAACTCCTCTCTGCAACACATCCTCCAAGTCGTTGGTGACAATTGTCAAGATATGGTGTTTATGTTTTCAGTTTTATAGAAGGCCTACTAAAGGGGTGGAGTTTCATTTCCTTGGATGCTAATTGAAGGTTAGGGGGTTTAGCAGTTGGATGAAAAGCCATAAATATTTGGGTATCCAATTCTTGGGGTTTGGATTCTAGTTTTCCATTGAGGACGGAGAGGAAGAAATGGAGAGAGACATGGAGAGAGAGGTAGGGACAAGGAAAGAAAGGGAGGGAGGGAAGGAGAGAGAGGGAGAGAAAGGGAGAGCTAGAGACTAAAAATTATGCACACTATTTATTTTTTGTTATTAGAACGAAGGTTTGAGATTATATTTTGTTGAGGAAAAGGTGAGAGGAAACCCTAATTTTAGGGGATGAAGTGGTTATGGTAGCAAGAAATCTTTAAATGAAACATTTATTTTTCACGTTATAAAATGCCACCTGTTTAAGAAAACTACAGATGAAGTTCAAACCAAGTTGTAAAAATTTAGAATCTTTATTAAATATAAAATCATTTTGTTCTTGAGAACTATCTAGGCTAGGAATGAAACTCCAACACCTTCCATTGACCAATTTTTAGTACACACTTCATTAGAGGCCTCTTTTATACTCAATTTAATATCAAATTTATGCTTAAATGATAGGATTGCCACATAAATTCCCTCATTCCATGCTTTACTATATGCCTCTTATATATTCATAGCTTATTTATCATGTAGGAACCTCTAGGACATATGAATCCAACACACGACTCAACCTCTAAAAAATACATTTTATGCTTCCTCATAATGAAGGGGTTTATTATAACTCTTAAAGGAAGTTTAGATTATTGGTTGTGGGCCGATCCAAACCTTTCTATCGAACATATAGTTATGATGATGAGCCTTAGAAACTTAGCCTAAATCCCAAGGAATGATCTATATCCAACCCATAGCTAGGTTGATTAATCATATTTTATTATCCTTAATACCTTTTTTAGAATGAGATAGGTTCAGTATCGTACCTAGCCTAGTCATTAGCCCATGTGATTCTCTGAAACTATGCTACATGCATTGATTATCGTACTCCTTAAAGGTTGGTTTTGCAAGTGTGATTTTTTATCTTTGACATCCCATCTTGTATAATTCTCCCATAAATTATCTTTTTTTTTTTCCGAATACAAAGTAGCACATATGATAGACCTTCAACATTTGTGTATTTTCCTCGAAAAGCGAGACACTTTGAAACAAAATTAGAGTTTGCATGTCATTCATTCAATATTTTGAACAACATGCAACTAATTATGGTAGGTATTGGAGTATTCTGTTTGACATATATGTTTATATTTAGTTTCATTTTCTTAAGTCGAGATGGTATCAAGGAAAAATCATTTGGCCATTGGTTTGACTTTGGCTGACATGGTCCCTTAATATTTGTGCCCCTTGATATATTTTCCCTTTCGCTCTTGATTCAATTATTTTTGAATGTTTTCCAACCTCATGTATAAAGTTTATCCTTATAAATTGAGTCACCTATACACCAATTTTAGTCATCGTTATCTAACAATATTGATCATTTGGAGGATGGTGATGGTGTGGTTCTAGGCCTTGCCTCTCAATTGAACATTTCTTTATCTATCTACTTGGGTTCCAACACACCTCCTTCATAAATTCCATGCACCTTCATTCTTTAGGGCTTACAACCTAATGTTATAATTAAAAAAATGGATGAATGACAATACAATGTTAAGGAAAGTTCTCTTGCATGCCTTAAAGTGCCCTAGATTCATATGAAGACTCTTAGCTAATTTTTTTGTTGCTTCTAAGCTCAATGCATTTCCGAGTGCAACTTCTTTGCTCACCATTCATTAGCTAGCATTCCTTCTTATTGTTCTTCTTTCGTGGAGATTTTGTGGCATAGTGTCCATGCTCATGAATACTCTCGCCCTCCATTTTTCCAAACATCATTTTTAATATTATGCCTTCAAATATAATTTTAATATCATACCCATTGTTTTTCTTATGGATGTTGAGCGCACTCTGTGATTCTTTGTAATGCCAACAATTGATTTAAAAGGAAGCTTCAAAAATCAATTCAATTTCATTGTAATAAATTTATTTTAAAAACATTGATGGCGAACCACACAATGAGTGGTTCGAAAGGCGTGTACCTTAAAAAATTTATGTGATTTATCCATAAGAGTTTTTAAAGTGGTGCATCTCCCTTGAGCATGAGCAACTCCCTCATAAATTTTCCTTGTATGCAAGGATTTTATTTTAGAGTAGTGCATTATCATAGTAGATATTACTCCTCTCCTGAAGGTGCCTCATTCCATAAGTGTGCACTCATGAATGCACCTGAGATGATGGTGTTAATCTCCTCAACTAGTGTGCCATACTTGGTGGGTGTGACCCAACAACTAATTCGTCTATCCTTGGAGGTGTCATTATAAGCTTCTAGCTGTATTTAAGAATCTTTCTGACTAGTGTACCACAATCTATCTCTGCAATCCTAGTGCTGCTCAACTTCTCAGGGCTGAGGTGAGACCAACTTGGACCAACTAGGTAATCTAACACTCTTGAGATTTTTTTTTTTTTTCCAATAACCCAAGATTCTCCCCCAACTTGTCAAGCTTCCCCTTTGTTAGGAGCTTTGTCAAACTATTAACCATATGCAACTTTTTTCAGAATGTGGTCCAACACTACTAACTCCCTAATGAACTTGGAATCTTAGGAAATTGTATTGAATATCAATGTGTTTGAAATGGTCATGACACATTGGATTTTCATAGAGCTTGATGTAACTTTGTTTCTCACAAGAGAAAATACTGGGCTTCAACAACTGATTGGTTGACACTACAATCAAGTTGCAAATCTAGATAGTTTCATAATAAGTATATGAAACTGCCATATACTTTGCTTCAGTGGAACTGAATGCAATTGTTGCTTTCTTCTTGTTGATTTAATAAAAATGATTTATAAAATGATCATAATGATGTTTAAAATGAGCCTTATGATGGTCTATTTATACACATTGATTGTTCACGAGGTGTAGGGGTATGTTTATAAATCACTGCCCTTGAAAGCTTTGTCTTGAAAGCACAGTAATTAGAATTTTATTTAGTTAAGCACATTTTTGTGGTGGAATGAAGATTATCATATATCCATTTATACTTTGTAGAGGTTTGATTGTGTTTGTCCTTTGAGTATTAGTGAGGTTTCTTTGTATTTTTTGCGTCATAGTCTAAAGTCTTTTGACCTGATTGTTTAACATGAAAGCTTTATGCTTATTTGCAATATATTTGAAATACTTGCATGATCAAGAACCTGTTATGGTTAATTAAATTACTAATTAGGTACTACAAAAAGAGGATGATGTTGAGAGGGCTTGCCTGGGTGACTCTGGGAGCAACCTGGAGGTGGTCAGACAAAGCTCTTCTAAGTTACAAATCTGAAGAGAAAAACCTAGTGATGTATATGTGGTTGCTCAACCTGGGTTGTATGGAAAATCTTGGCAGAGAGTGTTTACCTTTCCGTGTCTTCACGAAAGCAGGTTGTCTGGTCACAAAATAAGATCACTACATTTAGGTGATGGTTCTATAGTAAGTTCTCAGTCTTATCTTTAGAATGGCTAACAGAGAGGATCAAGTTTGAATACAGGATATAATTTGATGAATTTGGAGATTTAGAGATGAAAAAAAAATTGTGGTGATGTTTGGATGGGGGCTAATTTGTAGGGTTTTCCATTTTTATAATTTTCTTTGTTGTGCTTTCTACCATGCTACCTAGTTTCTTTCCTGTTTCCCTCGCATTTTAACTTTTTCGATGTCTATCTCTCTATTGTTTCTTGCCCCATTTGAAATGTCATCCTTATTTGGTAGGTGTTTTCTTCAATATAGTGTGAATATTTTTCCATCACACAGCTTCTGTGGGGTTTGTCTACGCAAATAGCTTGTAAGGTCCAGTCATCAGGGTATTTGATGAAATGAAATGATTATCGATGATCACCAATTAATGGTACCTACAGTTATTTACTCTAACAATTCTACAGTTTTCCTTTGCCAAAAATTATACAACATTTTAACCTCATCAATTAGTCTCCTATGTTCTCTTAGCTGGTTCTATAAGCACTTATTGTTGTTGTCAAAGATTTTACTCTCTAGTCCCATTGAGCTATTTCATTTATTTTTGGACATTGATCTATTTTCATTTCATTTCTTCAAATTTTCTGACTGTTATGCGTTGCCTTTCGCCAGTGCCTTCTTTCTTACCTATGATTTTTTTGCTTAAGCATTCCAGCCAGCCAAAGCAACAGGGGCAGCAGGAGCCATGCAGTCAAGCCAGAGCCTAGCAGGGGCAGCACAGAGGTAGCAGGAGCCACGCAGGGCTAACGCAGGCCCAGTCAGGGCAGCGCAGGGGCAGTGTAAGCCCTTCAGGTGTGACACAGGCCCTTATTGAGCAGCGCAAAGGCCGATGCAGGCCAGTTAGGCTGAAGTAGAGGGATTCAAAGCAGCATATTACTGCCGTTTTTATTTCTCTGTTGGGTGAACCAGTTTTGGTGCCCAGGATTGTTGTACTTAGATTATGCATAATAATGAAAACCCTCCAGATCTAGCTGCACCGATTTTCCCACATTGGGTTTTTCCCGGGTATAGTTGTCCAGAAAATCTGTGTGTCACTTTGTCTATGAGCATGTTATTCAGTATTTGATCTGTATGTGTAGGTTGCTAGTTGTATTTACTATTTAATTTGCTAATTTATTGAATATTTCAGAAATTAACTTGTAAATTAATTCAAGTAGGAGAATTAAATCAAGATACTGCAATAGGGTTTCTTAGATTAAGAAATTTTCACATTCCCTAGGTCTAGTCCCATTAGGTCACCTAGGGCAACAATTTCCCAGGAATCTAGCTAGAGGAAAACTTCTATCTCCTAGAGGCAGCTGCTTTGCTGGGTGCCTTCACTCTCCTCAAAACTTGGGCCAATTCCGACGGTGGAATCTCCGGATACCTCAAGCCCTAGCTCTAGGATCAAGTTTTTCCTAAGTGTTCACAAGGATAGAACCTATTAGGATCAGTTTGACCTATCGAAGTAAAAACACTTTTCTGATCCTTTCCCGTCACCTTTTCTAGGATAGGAACATCATTGGTTACTAAATTCCATCCCTGAACCTGGTCTGGGTCCACTTGGCCCTATGTGGTCCCATTTGGTGTCAAAGGCCTTTCATCAAGGACCATTTGGGAATCCAAGTTCCCAAAGGATTTTAGGGATTGAGAACTTCCTTCATAAGTCTTATTCTTCTCCCTCAACCCTTCAATCCCCCTCCTCTCTCCCTAGAAGGTAATTCCCTTACTTAAAAGGAAAGCAAGTCCCACTCTTTATTTCATCTCAGGGAAAGGGTTTCAAGGGTCACTTCCCACCTATTCATTGATAAAACCATAAAAAACCAAGGGTCAAGGGTCTTTTAATTATTTAAAATAAGATAAAACCCTAAACAACCAAAACCCTATCCTAAGGAGATGTAACACCAAGATTTTATGGGCCCCGTTGGGGTTAGTTGGGCAACCAACTTCCCGGGGTCGTAACTTGGTCATATGATCTTCGTTTGACACACATGATACCTCGTTAGAAAGATCTCTCTGAGGACTACAACTATTAATATGATTTCTATGAAATCGCCAAACCTTTCATGCCCAAAAAAACATCGTTTGGGGCCTCAAAACGGCTTCGAAAGTTCAGGACCTGAAAAGCTAACAAAAATAGAAAATTGTGCTATAATTAAGGAAACTGAAAAACTGAAAGAGACAATGGCTAGGGCCCAAGTGGAATAGGCGGGTGGCCACCAATATCCACCTCGATCACCTTAAATCAAATTTCTTGAGCTAACTTAATCATCATGACTTAGTTAATTGACACAAGTTGTTATGAGACGAAATTACAATTTATTGTCCAATTTATTTAAGGGAAAAATAAATTAGACGCCTCACATTCCTCACTCCTGGCACATCAAAATTCCTCACCAGTGTGGGTGAATTTTTTTTTTGTCCTTTCTAGTCGTTAATTTCATTGTTTCTTGTTGCAAATTTCAACACTCCCTCTCAACAAGAAAGGAATTCAATCTATCCCAATTTGGTACCTTTGGAATGTTCTGCATGCTACACTTATCTAGTTTTGTTTACACCTGCAAATCCTGAAACTAAATAGCCTCTGAACAACTGAATCAGTATAATGCATCTGTCATCAGAGTCTTCTGACTACTGCTAGCTACTGTACCTGTCTAGTACTGGATTCTCTGCAATGCTGCTGACATCTGCATCTGTGCCCTTTGAACTATTGCTAACTCTATTTGTGATCCAGTATTTGACATCTGTCACTCTGATTTTTGTCTTGCTGACATCTAACTACATCAATCTAACTGATCCTTCCTACTACTGTTGTACTGTGGGCTCCTTGTAGCCAGGTTTGATCCATGAGACACGCCATCTCAATGGACCTTGCCTAAATTTCTTATCTTGGGATTATGTCTACACATAACCTTACCTTACACCTCGAGGCATGGCTGCTCCCTCCTCCCATCTAGCTCAAAATTTCCCCCTCATGGAGGTCTTCTCTTGAGTGGACGCTTCCACTCGGTCTCCTCTCTGCTTCTCCAATTGTGGCAGCTACTCCACAACCATCTGAGACTGCTTCTCATGAGGATGCATATTGAGAGGTAATTTATGCTCCCTCTAAACCACCAAGTCTCTAACTTCTGCCTTTCTCCTCAAAACTTTGCATGCATATGGTACCTCAAGTGCATATAGGTTCTTGACTCGCGCACAATGTAATTGTCCTGGAGTTACAAAAAGTTTCTAAAAAAGACTTGATTTTAAATCGATGATATCTCCCTCATCCGAGCTCCGATTTGGCCAATTTTTTTTCCATTTGGGTAGATTTTCACAAGATATCCAAATATTCTATTTGTTTTCGAAAAATTTACACCAAAATCTTAAAATATTCTCTACAAACTCGTCGCCCAAAAAATTCCTGCTCTGATGCCATGTAGAAAATCTAACCAACGAGATTCAATATGATCTTGTAATCTACTAAAACAAGATACTAAATCCTTCCTACAATTTACTGAAACAAAACATGATCGCACAATCATATATAAGTAAGAGAAATAAATTATCAATCGCACAACAACATGATGTATTTGGGGAAAGCAACTAATCAAAACCCCTCTATCTCTATTGTGTATTAAGTCAAGGAATCATGAAACAATACAATGCTTAATCTCTCATGAGATTCTCTACCACTCTGTCAATTGTCTCTCGTTGATCTAGGCAAACTCGGTCTAGTACTTAGCCAATTCTCATCCTTACTTCAGCCTGCCTTGCTCATGCAATTCCTAGGGAATTAACTCCTTATTAATTAGGAAAATAAGTCTTCCTTGATTGTGCAATCCATCATGGCATCCCAATGACTTTATAATTGCACATGGGAAATTTTCTCTGAATAAAACTGATAGTTATGTTCCCTTTAACCTCTGTCTCAACTGGGTATTCCTCGAAACTGACATGCATGCAACTATTAATAGTGAAGTATCAGTTATTTGATTGATCACTCATTGTGAATTAAATCTAATTTAATTCACTAGACCTCTCACTAGCTCATCACTCAGTTAGAACTAGTTAAACTAATTTTAACTCATTTAATTGAGTTAATTACACTTGCACCCCACTAATGCATCAACTTCAACCGGACCCCAAAAATATTAGAATCCCTCTAGAGGCCTCATATTCGACCCTCAACTCGAATTTATTGAGCTAACTCGGTCATAATGACTTAATTAACTGACACAAGTTGTTATGAGATGAAATTACAATTTATTGTCCAATTTATTTAAGGGAAAAATAAATTAAACGCCCCAAATTCCTCACTCCTGGTGCATCAAAATTCCTCACCAGTGTGGGTGAATTTTTTTTTTTTCCTTTCTGGTTTCCAATCTCACTATTTCTTGTTGCAAATTTCAACATTTCATAATTTGATGTGGCATTCACACAAAGACACCATTGAAATCACATGCCCATATTCTCATGAGAAACCTCTCTTAAGCGTGATCTGCCAGAAGAGAACCAACAATATGCCATCCTACTTCCTAGCGCAAATCGACCATTAAGGTATGCAACATTCTTCTAAACCCTCACATGATGATCTTGCTCTTGGAGGATGATCATGACCTCCCTTTAGCAACCATTACTCGGCCCTCGTACTTGAACTACTTTAGGACTACATCTCTCTTCACCCCCTTGATGTGCCAGATAGTGGGAATACATGTCAAACATGCTAAGATGTGCCAAGTGATAAGGCATGCCAAGATGTGCAAGGGTGTGTCAATGCATGTCAGGGACTGTCAAGACAACAAAAGGGATAAAAAAGTTAAACTACAAGGAAATGAATACATAATAGGGTTAATAAGTCATCAATTTACCTTTTCCAAGAGGGGCATGCTAGGCACACTAACACTAGGTGGCAATAGGTTCCAAGTGCAAAGTTTTAGTGCATTATAAGTGCCAAGCATTCCTTTGTTGTTTCTCATCTACTTTCCAACAATTGATCATCACAAATAAATTTAATATTAAACCATGCTAAATCATACCAAGGCATTTCAACGTATTCCATACATGCTAAGACTTTCCAAGCACCAACACGTGCCAAGCGCCAATATGTGTTAGGGACTAGTGTTATGCATGTTATGAAGTGGAAGGGAATGTTGAAGAGTGCTAAGGTGTGCTAGAGAGTGATAATGCATGTTGATGAGTGTTAAGTAGTACTAGGAAAAAACATTAAGGGAGCACTAGGTAAAAATTCATTGAATATGAGGAACGTGTACTGCCAGAGACTAGTGTTAATAGTCAGTGTTAGTCGTCATGCCAAGGAGGGAATGACAAGGTATGCTAAGCATTATTAAGGCATGCTAGGGAATATCAAGGCATGTTAAGAATTCCCAAAGTGTGCTTGGGAGTTCCAGGGTGTGCTAATTATATCATGTGCCAATTAATAGTGCCAAGATATGCCAATACATGCTAGGTGCTAAGGAGGTGGCATAAGGTGCCAGGGTATATCAATATGTGTCAAGGAAACAAAAGGAAGAACTAATAAGAGGGTTAATAAGTCAAAACTTTATCTTTTTGAAAAGGGGCATGCTAGGCACACTAATAATAGGTCCCAATACATGCCAAGTGCTAATGTATGTCAATGCATTCAACGAAGGTGTTCCAAGGCATGCTAGGGACTATATGCAGCATGCCGACACATGATAGGAGAGTTCCATGTTGTTCTAGCACATGCCACCATGTGCTTGGACGTCAATGTCATCACAAGATGTTCTAGGTACAAAGATGTTCCAAGACATGTGGGGTGCTAAGAAATGTAGTGTGTGCCAAAGCATTAATTTAAGGTGTGCCCAGATTGTTGAGGATTGTTAGGTATTTCTCATTAATAGAATTTTTAGAGCTCGATTATGTATTAAATAATATATTTCCTACACACAATAGTGGAACTTTATCTAAATGGAATTTTCTAGATAATAAAAATAATAGATATGAATCATGTGCTGAATCATAGGAAATCTCTATTCGACTAGTCATTACTTGAGGGAAATGATACACGCTTATTACTTCTTAAAAAATTTAATGACCCTAACCATTATGGCCTTGGACATATTATAAAAAATGCTCCACAATAATGGTATTAAATCGCTATCTTTTGACAAAAAATATATTAACAGGCACATAGCGTCATCAAAAACTCATTGGAATGATCAATGATGACATACATTTTTTGATCGTCACCAAAAGTAACAAAAAGAGCATTGGTGAGGGTCATTAAAAGTTCGTCACTAGAAGTGTCACCAAAGAGAGAATTAGTGATGGGCCTTTAACGACCCTCACCAAAAGTGAAATGTCTTTGGTGATGGACCATAAAGGACCATCACTATATACACTTACAGTGATAGTTTTTAGTGATCAATGATGATGGACATTTTTTGACCGTCACCAAAAGTAACAAAAAGAGCATTGGTGAGGGTCATTAAAATTTTGTCACTAGAAATGTCACCAAAGAGAATTAGTGATGGGCCTTTAACAACCCTCACCAAAAGTGAAATGTCTTTGGTGACGGACCATAAAGGACCATCACTATATACACTTACAGTGACGGTTTTTAAATGACCGTCACCATATGTGACATTGGTGACAGACCTTAAAGGTCCGTCACAAGCATGACCCTCACCAATGTGCTTTTTTCTTGTAGTGATCCCACAAAGAGATAGTTGTGAGAATTTACCTATTGTTTGGAACATGTTCTACTTTAGTGGATATGACACATAGTGGATCCATACTTTGGTGCAAGATTTCCTTACCTCAAGATTTTTGCACAAGATTCAGGGAAAAGTGAACACACAATACTAGTGGCTTTGGTTTGGGAGGAGAGCTACAAGTATGTAGAAGAGATTGAGGGCGCATAAATTATGTTCCTTTTCACTGCCGAGAGCCTAAGACTTTTTATACTAGTGTTATTGGATGAGGTGTCGGTGGAAGTGATGATGATTTAGAAGATGCAAACACAAGCATTGTGTTCTCACAATTGGTGAATCCTCGTGGGAGGTGATCACAAAAAAAGACTCCTTTTCCATGTTCCAAATTTACTAAATTAGCACATGTAGAGAGAACATTGGTGAATGTGAAATGGTTAGGTTCGGTACTTTTTTTTTCATATCACATTAAAAATCTAGTGCCTCCTCGTAAAATCCTTTCCTCATATAATTGACCACCATTACAGACGATTACACCACACTTTGTTTAGACATTTATTTAGGTAGGTAGGGTGCCCCTATCTCCCATCACCCTATAGAGTAATTTGGTCACATATTATTTCTTCTATGATATGGGTTCCTCTCTCGTAAGTCCTATCTATTATCCTTCTTCTCTCTCCCTTTCTTTCCTACCTCCCTCTCTCTTCCCCAATATTAGGTGGAGCAAGAGTCTAAGAGCCAAATTTCTCATGAATGTGGGACACTCGAACTTAAGCTTTTTTGTAGCAGTCATGAGGTGCACTATGGTTATTGAGACTTCATCACATGGCCATTCTTTAGACTTAAATTGTGTGACAACACTATGGCTGAGTTTGAAACTGGAGGTTGAACATACATTTGGTTTAATTGCAATATAAATTTTCATCAATAAATGTAAAGTAACGTCTAACAAATACTCGAAATTAATAAATAGAGAAGACATGGCAAAAAGCAACATTACCTACAAAATTGTTACATTGAGACACAAAGAATAAGCAACTATTGTGCACAAACAGAGACCAATGAGACTATCATCTTAACCCCTAACCCATTAAACACTAATTCCCAACCCTAATCCATTTAACCCCCTAAACCTCTAAACCCCTAACCCATTTAACCCCTAAAACCTAAACCTCTAAACCCTTAACCACTAACCCATTTAACCCCCTAAACCGCTAAAACCCTAACCCATTTAACCCCATAAACCCTAAACCTCTAAACCCTTAACCCTTAACCCCTAAAAACCTAATTACCGACCCCAAACCCATTTAACCCCCTAATCCCTTAAAACATTAACCCATTTAACCCCCTAAACCTCTAAACCCCTAACACATTTAACCCCTAAAACCTAAACCTCTAAACCCTTAACCCCTAAACCCTTAACTACTAACCCATTTAACCCCCTAAACCCCTAAAACCCTAACCAATTTAACCCCATAAACCCTAAACCTATAAACCCTTAATCCCTAACCCCTTAAACCCTAATTACCGACCCCTAACCCATTTAACCCCCTAAACCTTTAAAATCTTAACCCATTTAACCCCCTAAACCCTAACCCCATTAATCCCTAACCCCTAACCCCTAAAATCCTTAACTGCTAAACCCCCTAACCCCCTAAACCTCTAAACCCCTAACTCATTTAACCCCCTAAACCCTAAACATCTAACCCCTTAAACCCTAATTTCAAACCCCTAACCTATTTAACCTCCTATACCCCTAAGCCCTGAACCCATTTAACCCCCTAAACCGTAAACCTATAAACCCCTAACCCATTTAACTCCTAAACCTTTAAACCATTAACCCTTAACCCCTAACCCATTTAACCCCCTAAACCCTAAAACTATAAACCCTTAACCCTTAGACCCTAATTCTCAACCCCTAATCCATTTAACCCCCTGAAACCCTAACCCATTTAACCCCCTACCCTAACCCCATTAACCCCTAACCCCTAACCCCTAACCCCTAAAATCCTTGACTGCTAAATCCCCTAAGCCCCTAAACCTCTAAACCCCTAACCCATTTAACCCCCTAAACCCTAAACTTATAACCCATTAACCCCCAACCCCTAACCCCTAAAATACTTAACTGCTAAATCCCCTGACCCCCTAAACCTCTAAACCCCTAACCCATTTAACCCCATAAACCCTAAACCTCTAACCCTTAACCCGTAACCCCTTAAATCCTAATTCCCAACCCTAACCCATTTAACCCCATAAACCCCTAAAACCTTAACCCATTTAACCCCCTAAACCCTAACCCTATTAACCCCTAATGACCCCTAACCCGTAAATCCTTAAATGCTAAATCCTATAACCCCCTAACCTCTAAACCCCAAACCCATTTAACCCCCTAAACCCTAAACGTCTAACCCCTTAACCCCTTAACCCCTAATTCCCAACCCCTAACCCATTTAACCCCCTATACCACTAAATCCCTAACCCATTTAACCCCCTAAACCCTAAACCTCTAAACCCTTAACCCTTAACCCCTTAAACCCTAATTCCCAACCCCTAACCCATTTAACCCCCTAAACCCCTAAACCCTAACCCATTTAACCCCCTAAGCCATAAACCTATAAACCCTTAGACCCTAAAACACTAACACCTAAACCCCTAAACCCTTAAACTGTTAATGCATAACCCATAACCCATTAACCCCTAAAATATTTAATTGCTAAATCCCTTAACCGCTAAGCCCCTAATCCCTAATCCCTTAACCAATAATTCATTATTCACCTAACCCCTAACTATGCCTAAATCCCCTAACCCCTAAGCCCCTAATCCCTAATCTCTTAACCAGTAACTCATTATTCCCCTAACCCCTAAATGCGCCTAAATCCCCTAACCCATAATCCTGCAATCCCTAACCCCTTAACCACTAACTCATTATTCCCCTAACCGCTAAATGTGCCTAAATCCCCTAACCCCTAAGCCCCCAATCCATAACCCCTTAACCACTAACTCATTATTCGCCTAACCCCTAAATCCTAAATCACTAACCCCTAAGCCCTTATTCCCCTAACTCCTAAGTGCCTAATACTTAATGCCTTAACCACTAAATTATTATTCCCCTAATCCCTAAGCCCCTAATACTTAATCCCTTAACCACTAACTTATTATTCCCCTAAACCTTCTAACAATCCTTAAAACCCATTGGGATTAGCCATTCCAAACAAGAGAAGGTCTAGTTGGGACCTACGATTGGGTTAATTCCCCCTTGTTGGCAAGGTGGAATACCATGAGCAAAACCATGGGTTGTAAAAACCTCTCCTAAATTTACTATTTTATCTCAATTTTATTTTAATAATTAATTAATTAATTCCTTTAAAAACTTTTCTCGATAAATCACATAATTTTTTTAAGGTCGGATGCCTTTCAAACCACTCATTGTATGGTTCGTCATTAATGTTTTTAAAATAAATTTATTAGAATGAAATTGAATTTATTTTTGAAGCTTCTTTTTAAATCAATTGTTGACATTACAAGGAATCACTAGTTCCCTCAACATCCATCAAACAATAATGGGTATGATATTAAAAATGATACTTGGAGGGCATAATATTAAAAATGAGTTTTAAAAATGATGTTTAGAATGATATTTGGAGGGCATAACATTAAAAATGAGGTTTAAAATGACGTTTAGAATGATATTTGGAGGGCATAATATTAAAAATGATGTTTGGAAAAATGGAGGGAGGGAATATTCATTTTTCGTTTAAATTTTAGAAATGAGTTAAAATAACATTTCTCCTACCCAAAACACATCACTTTGTTTTTGTCATCTCCAACTAGTTTATTGATTAGGGCTTTTGTTATCGGTCTTGTTCTTGCAACCACCTTACTGCAATTCCTTCCGGGTGCGTTTAAATCTCCTCCTACTGAAATCTCATCTTGGCACAATTTCCCATTCCCTATTCTTGCAGCCACGTTCATGGCCCTATGTGTACTTATCATGGAAACTCTTGCCACTTGTTACTCTCATTTGATAAATCAAAACAATTGGAGTGATGAGAGCTGGCAGTTAATAGCAAGGATTCGCACAGTCGCCCCATAGACGAAGATAACAGGACTGGCCATGGCATCATTTCCTAGGTAAAATCTATGAATTTTATTATAATATATATCATTTCCATCCTCATGTATCTTGATATTGCATTTGAATAAAACATAAACCGCAAGGTATTTCAATTTTAATCCTGTAACAATATACTCAGAAAAGACAAATTGGCATCATCCTTATCCATTTCTACTAAACATAAAGGATATGTCTATTGATGAAGCTAGAAAATATATATCTGTTGCCTGAAAAGGTTAGATTACTTGTAAAATTCAAAGTCTGTGTCTGGTTTTTTAACATTCGCTCTATAACCCTTTTCAAAATCCTTTGGGAGAATAACTTAGTAGTATTTCCACACTGCATGCATACTAGCTTCTTGGCAAATTGTAGTTATCTCTGCAGCACTAATTTTATCAAGCCGAGATACATAGTCTTCAAGGTCTACCTCATTACTGAGGTTCATTTTCGATGTACAAACCTGGAAAACAAGACGTTTTTGCCTCCTATCACGTAGAGGAAACTCAATTTTCCTATCAAGGCTTCGAGGACGCAGAAGTACGGGATCTAGTGTATCTAATCTATTGGTTGCCATAATAACCTTCACATTCATAGTTTGATCAAAACCATCCATCTGATTTAAGAGCTCCATCAATATCCTCTAAACCATGTTGTTGCGATCGCAATTACCGAGGTGGAAAAAATGGGCAGGAGAGACATCGTGGTCACATGGAGAGGTAGAGAGATGACACTAGAATTGATAGAAGACCTCCAGGGTTGGCTAGTTCCATTCACGTTGAAGCAAGCCCGAAATCACGAGAATGGCCTCAATTCTGAGACTCATCCCATGATGGGAAAAAGTGGGTTCCTCGGCATTTACAACAATCACTCGCAGTACAGTCACATGAGTTCCAGGGATCTAGTTGTCATAGAGATCGAGCCCTATCAGCTCCAGTTTGAGAATCAAACAATTCTGTTGCGATTTCATCCACCTCATCAATGAATATTATTGCAGGAGCATTCTCTTTAGCAAGGTGAAAGACATCATGAACCATAATTGGCCCTTCTCCAAGATACTTCTGAACAAACTTAGAGCCAATGACCTGAATGAAAGTAGCCATAGTGTGGTTCGTGACAGCCTTGGCAAGCATGGTCTTCCCCATACCTGGAGAGCCATAAAGAAGAACACCCCGGGGAGGGTTTATCCCGATCTACTTGTAAATCTCGTGGTGTGTGAGTGGAAGCTCCACGGCTTCCCGAATATCCCATTTTTGTATGTCACAGCCCCAATATCATTGTAGGTTACATGCAGTTTCTCAGACTCGGAGAGGAGTGAGATAGAGGAGTCTGCCTTAGGTGAGAGGAAGTCCACCAGGCATTCGAATGTCGATGGAGGGCTACCGAGGTGGAGGGCTTTAGGAGCTCCCTGTTGATTGTGCTCAAAATCCTCACATAATAGTTTGATCTCATCATTGAACCCACTATTCCGTTGTTCTGGTCAACCATCTCCATACACTGCCCAATCGCCAAAAGCACCGACTGGATCCCCTTCACCTCCTCCTGGGCTCTCAAAAGTTCTCTCTTTATATTTTTTTTCTCGTCCTTCATGTATTCTTATTGAATTTCGGTGAACTCCATCTGTCTTTGTAGTGATTTCAATCTGTTGTACAAATCTTCTTCGTCCATGTCGGAATGGGAATGGGGATGGGGAGGAGGAATACTCATCTCTATATTTCCCATTGGACCCTCGGCCAATATTTAGCACCACGGTTGATGAAACCATTGTCGCCTTACCTTGCCTTTCCTTCGCAAAAACCAGAACAAAGCCAAGTCTTTCTTCACCGAAAGGAAATTGTGTCACATAAAATCTAATACATTAATGCATCATTTGCTTGAGAAATCGATTTTAATTTTTATTTATTTTCTAAGAGTTAGGAATCTTTGGATGATGATGGATGTTGAGGTTTGTTTTGATATATCTTAATTTATGAATCAGGTGTTGGAATTTGAATTAGGTGTCTGTTATAAAAGTTGATGTAGATCTGAAGCCCGGAAGGGAAGAGGTTGCAGGTCTGAGCAATAGGCTAGGTTTTTCTGTTGCACGAATCTGGTTTTACCAAATGTAATTTTATGTATCCCTCTTCTGTAATATTGTCTCATTTTCCTCTTATGTGTGTTTTTATTCATTGTTATCTGTCCAATCTCCTTATTGTTTCTTTATTTCTCATTTTTTGTTGTCTTCCATAATGCTATTTTATCCAAAACAAAAATAGAAATGATATTTACAAGAAAATTTGATGCTCAGCATTCAGGTGTCCATTTAACATAAGTATTCAAAATATTATGAATAAATATGATGCCAAAACAGTAGTGGTCTAGCAACAATATTCATCCAAAAGAGAAAATGTTTCTTGCCCAAGACTTATGTGATAAGTCATATAAAAAGCACAAAATTTTGAAACAATAAATTATTATGGATAATGGTGGAATTAAATTTTTTTTGGCCTTACTGCTGAGATGAGTTAACTAAGTCATGAGTCCAACTCTCTTCCAACATGCCATACTTGTTGGCAGCAAGTGAGTTCTGCAAGTACTTGTAGGTCAAACCCTGACCCCTGAATAACTTGTGGGCAATTTACCTACCTGAGAGTCCAACTCACAGGTGGATGGAGAAATGTTAGGTGTCAAATATATTATATAAATGCCAAAATTTTACTTTCTTGAGAGTCCAACTAACAAGTGGATGGAGAAATATTAGGTGTCAAATATATTATATAAATGCCAAAATTTTACCTGCTTGAGAGTCCAACTAATAGGTGGATGGAGAAATCATAGGTGTCAAATATAAATGCTAAAATGGGAAAGAAAAGTCTTCATTTTGGACAATATATGCTTCCAAGTTATTGGCAAGACTGTGGAACTCTTACACTTCGGGTTTGTAGAGTTTTCTACAGAAATTTTTTTTCTAATGCTGGCAAGAGCACCACTAGAGGAGGGAGATGCGCAATGCAATTTTTGCAACAAATCTGTTAGTTGGGGCATACATGAATCATATGAAATGTTTACTTCCATTAAGCATGAGGGTAGAATGATTAACTTAAATGGTGTTTAACACAATCCCTCTAGATTTGTCTCTTCAAATGTGAGGGAACCCACTCTCATGTTTGCATTTACTGATATTAGCCTTTAGGAAAAGATAAAAAAATATAAATTGGACTAATGTATCAATCCTTGTGAACATGATACCCATTCACCCTCTCACACACACAATTTGAAACTTTGTCTCCTAAAGGACATGATTTGAGAAGTATATCAGTTGCCTCAAAAACTTAGGTTCGAGTCAGTTCTTCATGCAACATGATACTAAGAAGTTGCGAAGTTGTCTCATACTATAATTCTAAATTGGTCAGCATCAGTTCAGAAATTATAGATGACTCTCATGGTGTTACAATGTTATTTAATATTACAATTTGGCATACTTTCTTAGTCTCACAGTGCTGAAAAACTTTCCTCAACTATTAATCCTAATGAAGCCCAATAATGGGTGAACATGGATAGGCCAGCTTGAATTTTCTCACATCTCTTCCATCTCACTTAGACACTTATTTCAGGATCTCCTATACATTTACTATGTCATTTTTCTAAGGCCTAAGATGGGAAAAATAAATAAAAAGTGTGTGCAAGTAGCAACACAATTGACTAGATTGAACTCGGCCTAGTGTTATGATGGATGTACATTTTAAGGGCTTATTTCCTAATTCAAAATCGTTGAAGATATATAAACTAACTATTTCATTTGTCCTACAATTCCAATAGTGCACATGGAAAGCTTCTTTGCAAATCTATTTTGTTGCATATGGTAGGCCTCTGAATAGACTAAGCTTGTACTAGCGTAATGAAAAAATGACTTGCAAGCCACCACTATGTTTTGGTTTCTGAAGGCTGTTGCATTATTGATTGACTAGTGAAGTATCAACCAGTGAATAAGTTTCAAGATTTGGAGAAGTCACAATATATATTATAATTTTGTCTTGCAGATTGGCCTCTTGACCAATTTTTTCTAGGAAAGCCTCTTATGAAAAAATAAGTTCTTTCCTAACAGGTTATGATACTCTTGAAAATACTAGGTTCACTAGAACATTGGAAGCAAATATCTAATGCACACATCATGCTACCACTACAAGCCATTGTAGAAAATAGAAACCAAGGTGAAAAAGGATCTATAGCTACATTGTATACGTGTTACATTGACAATAATTTCTTGAATGTCTATTCTCCAACATACATAGCATTACCACAAATAATCATAGTTTTTATTTAACTCCAAATAATATACATTCCAATAAGAAGTTTTCAATGATAGTTTTACTTTGTGGCAATGATTTTCCTTATGCCCTGCTCTCATTTTCAGTCAAAAACTAGATTTCCTATATTGATGATGTTCCTATTGTAATATGACCAACTATTAGACAACTATCTCACTGTGATTCTAGATAAAATGAGCAGTGTGCCAAAATAATAAAGAAACTGAAAATGATAGTAGATATTGCAGGGTAAGAAACTAAATAGGTAGTACACATGATATGATATTCCCATAATTCACTATCTTTCCCATTTATAAAATAGTTTCTACAAAAATTCCGCTGCCTATTAGTTCTTTATGTTTCTATTTATTGAGATTTTGGCTCACACAGGGATTACAATCAGCCATTCCACAAGAGATACATATGGATTATGTAGTTGGCATACCATTGTTGTTACTGTAACTAACTTTTCATGATAAGAAGTTACATTTGAAACATTTCCTTTACTTTTTTTGGCTTCCTAATTGTTATGTATGGCATATATAATACCATTTGTCCATTGGGATTCATACATGACCAAATGAAAAAGGATTTAACTGTTTCTAAATTCAAAAATGTGACAGGCTAGGATTGGAGGGATTTTGTGCAAATTATAATGAAAAATAAAAAAGTGAAGGCCTGCACCTCTAGTGCAGTGACAGTAGGGTTTGATATTTATAATATTCTAGAGTTATTATTATTATTATTTGTTCCTTTCTTTCTAGATATTTTTCCCTGGTCAAGGTGTTTCTCAAGTTTTTTAGCTCTGAATGCTAAACACACTGCTTGATGTCTTGTAGTGGAAACACCTCACATCTTAGCATAGGTCCAAGATCTAGTTCTGGTACAATAGCACATATTATGGAAGATTTGGTAAGTGCCTGCTACTGAAATCCTTCCCAATGTGACCCAAGTGTTATTTTGCCACAATTAAAAGGTTAGTGCATTGGGAAAAAGAGAATGTTGTGTGCGTTGATGTTGCACACAAGGCATATTTTTTCAAGGCCTTTTTCCCATCATGTGAAAGAGAAGTTTAGATTTGCAAGATTCACATAGCATTCTCTTTGCCCAATAAAATAACCTTCTAGTTTTGCATGAGCTTCTAGCCTCTTTAGATTAAGGAACTGTCTAGAACTTTGTCACTCTTGGTTCGTAGTTATCCAGTGAGTTTAGTCTGATTGCAATACTTTTGCCTTAACTTTCCTTCTCAATGTTTCTTCCATAACCTAAGAGCTACTCGGGTTTGGGGTTGTTCCCTAGATATCTCTTGAGGTCTATACCAACCTCCTGATCTAATGGAAACATTTATATACCTCCAGCAGGTATATCAGTAATCATAGGAATTTTGTTTTCTCCAAAATGCCGTTACTCTGCATTATAATTTAAGATTCTTTCTCCCACAACTCAACATGTGTGCAATGTGGTGCCTGTTGGGTGATTTTGATGGCTTCTACAAACTAGTTATTAGAAAATTTTTCTAACCTCTTAGGAAGGAGCTACTTAGTGGTGGATGCCTCTTTGACAATTGTTGGTATTGATTGTTCATTAGTATATTGAAAAAATCATCGTCGGGGATTAATGTTTCAATTTTATCAAGTGTCTCTTGTTTCATATTCAACACAAGATGGAATTTTCATGCACTCAGTTCATTGGAGCAAGGCTTTCTGGCTTGCCTTGAATATTGAAATCAAGTTACAGAAGCGATCCCTAAAGATGGAGCATCATTGACAACAATTAAAGCTCCTCTCAGTGGATGTTTTCTAATCCCTCTTCTTCTGCTCCTTCCCCTTTTCATCTTCATTTTTTTACAAGGCATGACAAAGATACCCATAAGTCTAAATTTTAGCCCAAAATAAATTGTAATGATAGTGGAAATGTTATGAGAATATTGTTATTATCACTAGTGGTCTTCCCATTCTAATGAGGGATGTCTTAAGCAAAGAGTTCTCAACACATATTTCAGTGGTTGAGAAAAAGGAAGCAGAAGGTTAAAATGATTATAGTCAACAATCCCACTTACATAAGTGGTTTTTGTGGACTTCCAAATCCATGGTGGAAATTCCTCTGGTACTAAGTACAGTAATTCTAACAATTCAAAAAAAATTGGAAAAACAATTCTAAGCTCACAATTAGTCTTAATCATTATGACTACTTCACTTTACACAAGGATGCTTTGTTTGTGCAAAATTGTTGCATTATAGTTAATGGTAGTGATAAAAATCTTGTTTCACCAGATCATGTGACTTTTCTTAATTTCCTTCAAAATGTTAACCTTGGTCTAAAATTTTAGGGTTGGATGAAGGATAAGGAACCAATGCAAGTTATGAAGGTTCGTCAATTCATTTTTTCTATTGACCACTCTTTGATAGTATTAAGTATGATGTCACTCTTATTGACTGTTGTGGTCTTATTCCTTGGAAGGTTTTATCAACATGATTTTATTTTTCTAAATTGGACTGTTCTATTAATTATGAACATATTTTACAGGTCGAAGCTTGCTTCAGGAATTGCTATGCTAGCCAATTCTGGAGGGAGCATATTTCAAAAAGACAAAAATAACAAAAATGAGACCTCCCCAGATGGGGAAACCAGTCCAAAAATCACTGCCCTTAGTAGGGAAACCAACTTTAACCAGAAAATACCAAGATTTTTCCAAATTGTTCAGGAAATACATGCTAACAGAGAAATTGATCAAAACAGAAAAAGGAAACCTCTCATTGCAATTTTTGCTTGTCATGCTAAGTGTCATGAGGCTATGGCGGTGGCTCCTCAACGATAATAAACCTGTAATCATCATAGGAATGGTCATATTTATTTGAGTTCTGAGCTATGGGTTCCGGCGTGGCGGCGATGCGCACAAGGCTGGGGCTGCCTTTCCTCTTTTCACCCATCGAGCGTTCTGGACTTCTGCTTCCGCTACCTTCGCTGTTCGAGGAGTTCCCTTATGTTTTGACCAGCAAAGCTTCGGATTTCCGTGAGTACTGAGGAGGCACTAGAGAGATTGTAGATCTCCTGGGATGTTTTTTGGAGCCTGACCCAGCTGAGCTTGAAGGCACCTCTTAGAAGCTGACAATAATGGTGGTTGTAACTCGTGGTCTGTCCAAGGAGCAGTCATGGTGGAAATGAGCCAAATTATCTTCAGGAGGTGGGGAGTGACTGTCAGAGTGAATGGAGATTGGAGGACATGAGGATTGGCCCCTTCCTTTTCCATGGCGACACCTCATTCTATGCTTCCTCAGCATCCTGGAGCAGGATTGAGCATGAGGGAAGCTAGTTAGCAGAGGCTTAGAGGTTGACTGAGTGTTGGCGTGCAGAGTTTGCGAGACTAAATGGCGACCGATGCAATGAGGTGACAAGGCTAATAGGAGGTGAATGTCACAAGGCGTATCTGAGAGCGAGGGGGAGCTTGGAGTAGAGACTACAGAAAAACGAAGACAACATGACAAGAATGGCATTAATGGAGGGCACAACACCATGAAGAGGAGCTTAGGGTTGTGGACCAGACAAGCGTAAATGCGAAGGGAAAAGGAAGTTAAGGCACCTTGAGGCGAGCAGCTGGAGTAGTTATGGGCAGTAGGATAGGCCCCATGCGTGGCCATGTGGATAGGTCATGTGTCACGCAATGGGGCCACCACCTCCCATCCTATATCATACACCTACATCCGAGTGGTTTTATCAACATGATTTCCATGCAAGCTATTATACATTGTCTTGAAACTTCCCTATTTTTGCAGAGAAGTTAGCGTCATGCTAGTGATTAATTTGAAACTGTATTTTAGTGAAAAAATTCATTGTTTTTTGGTGGAATAGTTTATAATTTATTCTGATCTTTTTTTGCAACTGTACTAGTCATGATGATAAATGTGTGATTTACTTCAGACGGTTCTCAATTCTTTCTAGATACACTTTTTATCATTTGCTTTGAATACTTCTCCAGTTCTTTACCTCCATATTTTATCCCTTTCACAATTTCTCTTAAGTGTTATGTTGTTATGTTTATTGGATGTTTCTATGGAAAAAATTTCCTGAGGTTTTGCAAGGTAAATCCAAATGAAAAAAATACTATTTTACATATTGATATTTGTTCAAGACATTCTTGTTTGATACTTTAATTTCATAAATTTATATTTCCATTTATTTATCTATATCAATATAAGAACAGGCCCATGGATTTTTCATATTTCTCAAACTATAGAGTTGTTCCGTTCCTGTTGCATGTTCTTTTATATTGTTATGTCGTGATTCAAATTTATATTTGTGCTTTCCAGTTATTCTCCTACTTAGTACATGTTTTGTTAGATTATATCAAAAGTTATTCTTATTGTCTTTTTATTATGTATATTGAACATATTATTTCTACCAAATTTTGATTCTCCTATATTTTCTATTCCTTTGGTGTATCTTTGCACCTTTAGGGGAAATTTCTAGTTTAAATGCTAATTCTTTAAAGGGTGCTAGCTCAATCGAAGAGCACCTTCTTTACACGCAGGAGGTTGGTGGTTCGATTCCATCGTGCCCTGATATTCATAGGGAATGACGACGATCAGTTTTTGATGATGGATGCTCTTTTGACCATCGCCAATGAGCTTATGGTGACATTTTTCGACCCTCAGCAAAATATGAAATGGCGACGGTCAACGAACACCACCATATATATGCATCAATAGTGACAACCATTAAAGGTCCGTCACCATAAATATTTGTTGTTGATATGAAATGGTGAGGGTCATTGTTTGTCATTATAGTCATTATTCGTGATGGACGTTGATGTCACCAATGAGTTTATGGTGACGGTAAATGAACGTCGCCATATATATGCACTAGTAGTGACGGCCATGAAATTTCCATCACAAAAAATCATTGTTGTTCATATGAAATGGTGATAGTCACTATCTATCATAATAATCAATATTCGTGACAAATCTTGAATGTCACCACAAAACATACTTTTGGCGACGCCACCTTTGGTGACATTCAGTTTTTTGGTGACGGAGGCTATTGTCCATCACCATTTCTCATATGAAATGGTGACAATCACTATCCGTCACTATAAACCATTATTGGTGACGGACCTTGAATGTCACCACAACACCTATACTTTGGGTGATGCCACCTTTGGTGATGTTCAATTTTTGGTGATGAAAGCTCTTTTGACCCTCACCAATGAGCTTATGGTGACCATTTTCATCCCTTACCAATGTATTTTTTTTTATTGTAGTGTCATTAAGCCTAAGCTGCCTAGTACCTTGTTAGAGTGCCTTCTATTTTTCAAGAGGATTCTGCTATCTACTGCTCCTTGAATCAACCAAAGCCATCATATACCAAAACCTATTTGTCGTAAGTTATTCCCACTTGCTCTTAATTATTTCCATCAAACCAAATCATGTTTTCCCATTCATGTCAACTGATGTAGGACACCTCATTTCCTACCTTTTGACAGATCTCTTCCTAATGACTTCAACATCTTATCTAGGAAATTGATCCAGAAACACGTCAGTACACAGATACTTGCAGACATCAGTGGCAGGTCATTTTTTTTTTGGTTGGGGGTTCTCATTATTTGCTCCCAATCAAAGGATTCTACGAGTGTTCGACATCAAGTCCTTTTATTCACACTCGCTAGATTGTAATGCGCATCTTGGGGACCATCATCATTATCGGTGGCCACCCTCACATCTGTTAATAGTTTTTGTTATTTACTGGTAATCAGAAGACTTACTGCATGTTTGACTACAACTCATTCATTCACATTTATGGAAATGGGCAGTTTAGTGAAGTGGCGTCCAAGACCTTGGGTTGAGGGTTACACCATTACAGCTGTGTTTCCTCTCCCAAGTTGCGATCTTGTTTTTAGAGACAACTTTTCATTTTGATCCTTTTATGACAGACACTTTCATGTTATGCTTATCGGTGGACATACTGTTCATATCTCTATTCTAGAGAAATCATTTTGATTAGCTACTGAGCATGGGAATGCCCGAATCAAGACAGATACTATATTTTCTGACATATGTTGTTGTTTCAAGTTTTCCCCAGTCCTCCAATTCCTCTCATTCTACTACACTTGTTATAAAGTATTTCGACCATCGTCTTCATATCTAACCTCACACTTTAGGGGGAAACTGTTACTGGACAAATGACCTCCTCATCAGCTCAGAGGAGAAGATAACATGGAAGCGAGAAAATTACCTAGACAAGACCCATTTTTGCCAAGGCAACGCACCCCACAAACAACTAGGAAGAGTTATAATGCACCTGAGCCATGAAAAGGGAGTGTTAATGCCTAGGGTAACACTCTATCTTTCCCAAGGGGAAGCTTTAACCTTGTTTAAGTGTGAAAAGGGAAAATATCTGTCAGAAAACTGACTGGCATTTCCAGCTTTCTCTCAAAAGGGAATAAGTTCAAAATAGAAACTAAATGGCACAAACCTTTTATTAGGAATTTCGAAACATAACTAAACTCATATGGAAGGAAAAATGAAGAAAAAGCAAGGAAACATATATATATTTCCCGATTTGAACATGTTGAAAGAGTTGGCAAGGTTTTTCCTCTCCATCTCCTATAAATTGGAGTTGTGGGCTCTTGGTCTAGGGTTGAAGGTTTGATTATATGTGGAGAAGAATTTCATTGTTGTAGTGTGAGGCTTGAAGATCAACGAAGTTCATTGAGAGCTTTCTGTATTGAGCATAATCACACTCGGAGATAGAGAAAGAGAGAGAGAGGAATTGGAATATTGAGGAGGGCTTGGTGCAACTAGCGGTTGTAATCCTCCTTTTTATAAATCAATAGAACTGTATCTATTTTGTCCATTTGATGCATCAGTGTCACAATTGTTTTTCAATCGTCTATGTAGCATAATATGAATGTCTTAGATCTATATTGTTTTGTGTTTCTTATATGCTAGTTTAATTGATAAGAAGCTATACAATTGTAGAGATTATGCGAGTGCTTTGATTGATTGCAGGATCTGGATTTGGAGCTAGTGAAGAAGGATCTCTACGTCGCTACTTGGCGTCCTCTATAGGATCTGCTGTCCATAAAGAGGTAATCTCTCCATGTTGCTTTGTTGATTATATATATTAGCATGAACATATATGTAGTATATTTTTGAACTTTACAGTGAATGTTACTGTCTGCCTCGGGCATCGGAAAGCCCTGAGAGGGATATTTAAAAATCACTATCCAAGCATATTACCCTATAGCACCGATGTTGTAAAACATAGAAGTTTTCGTTAATTTTTTGTGATATATTATGAGTGTTATACCTCACTTAATGTACGTAGGTATATCAGAGCTCATCCATGTACCTTCAGGTATATCAGGTGGTGTTCTAGTACGAAAAGTATAAGGGGGTGCTCTCACTGTGCAGTTTCGCATTAGACAACGCTAATACAGACTTGGGCCTCCATGTACCTTCGGGTATATTTTTTAGGAAAAATTTAGGTTGCTATCCATCCATAGTGAACCGAGTCATCTGCATTGTAACTTGTGATACATTGAACACAACATTCAGGGAGATTTCCTACCCGTACTTCTTGGTTCGCCAAGAGGTATTCTGCATTTCACAATTACTTGGTAAAACTTTTTCCTAGAATTACCACTTTTATTTTGTTTATTTGTTTTTGTCATAAAATAAATCAGACATCATGGAATAAGAACATCCCTTTCCCTGTCGTTTTCATAGAATATCACTGAAACCACCTTTACCACCGAAAGCCATTTTTGGTCGGCAAAGGTGACATTTATCTACCAAAACTAGTACTATTAGTACCTTTGGTGCGACATCATCCTCACGTATACCAGAGTTAGCACAAGTTGTTTCTACAAATCCTATTTCATCTACTGTTGTCGAGACAGATTCCTCACAGATACTCGTGGTCACGATCCATCCAATTAGTGAGACCATACTTCCTAAACCCGACATTGTTCAACTAGAAGTTGATCTAGATCCTGTCACTTTTTTGACAGAACATCTACATCCCAAAGTCGAATGACCGGAATTTGTTCTTGTATCAGTTGTCCCACAATATATTGTAGCCATTGAGTCTCCCATATCGCGCTGTCAACCTCCTGAAATATACTTTGGGGCTGACGGTGAAATCCTTCCACCTAGTTTAATTTTGATTGAAGAAATACCACAAGACAAAACACCTTTAACTCCAACTCATTTTGGGCAGGAGGTTTACGTGTATGAGTCTTTTCCTCAATCACCTTACTCTGCTTTTGTTGATCCTATTTAACTTCGAGTTAGTATAGATCCAATAGGGTATACACCAGGTCATTTGACCATGGCTGAGACAACATCATTGACTGAACCATCTATTTCAGTTGTGACAACATCTATTGTTGCTTCATCTTCGATGTTTTGTCCATTGACTTCACCCATGTCATCATCTGGAATCCTATCTGGTCCCCCCCTTATGAGTAATGAATGGCTTGATCCTTTATTCACATATTCAGTGCAATATCAAACTGATACCATCAATTATTCTCCTTGGTTGCTGCTAATTTCATAGAAATTACCCTCTGAAATTCCAAAATTCAGTGAAAACCCTGGATACGACCCATCAACGCATGTTATAACTTATAATTTGTAGTGATAATCAAACTCCTTCAACGATGACTCCGTTAGACTACATATTTTCCAGCGCACATTGACTAGTCCAACTACACAATGAGGATGGTTCTTTTATTGTGTCAACCTCGTTAAAAAATGAAACATATTCAAGAGAATAGTTCATTTTATTTTGTCAAGTTCGTTAAAAAATGAAACAAGGTTCCATGAGGATAGTTCTTTTACTGTCTCACCCTCGTTAAAAAATGAAACAGGCCATGAGAATATTTATTTTCCTGTGTCAAGCTCGTTAAAAAATGAAACAAATCCTCTCCTATTGGAGACAAGTATTTTATTTTATCTCGTAATTGAACCTTCACTCCATCCAGCTATTTGTCTTCTTAGCTAAATGAAATGAAGATTAGGGGGAATCTTCTCTTGCAAGGGGAATTTGACATGTGCTCTTGCAGGGGGCATTCAAAACATTCCATTAGGGGAGTTTTGAGGTCTAAAACAGACCTCGTAAATATCTTATATAATAATAGTGGAAATAATAAAATAAGATTTGATTAAATCATCAAATTTTAGAGGGAAAAAAGAAAAACTATTTTTTCAACTTATCTCCCTATGGTTTTACTCAAATTTCGAGCGAAAACACTCATTGGATGAAACATTTAATTCTTCATCCAAGGAGTACCCATGTTGCATACTTTCGATGGACCCTGCTATACATAAAATTATAAATACATGAAAAATGTGATTGAAATCATGTCTTTTCATATATTTCTCATTTTTCATGTATCAGGGTCCATCGAAAGTATGCAACATGGGTACTCCTTGAATGAAGAATTAAATATTGCATCCAACGAGTACTGCCGCTCGAAAGTTGAGTAAAAACTTAGGGAGATAAGTTGAAAATACGAGTTGAAAAAGTAGCTTTATTATTTTATTATTTTTTAATCTTTTTACTTTTTACTCGAAAAATGGTGAATCATCCCCCATTGTTGAAATCATCATCTTCAATCCTATTGGTTCTTATAAAGTTTATTTTGGTTGTATATTTTTCTTAGGAGGCCCATTTTAGGCCTCAAAATTCCCCTAATGTTACCAATTGCACCCAATCAACTACTGAAGTTCGAGGGTAAAAACTCGTTTAGAGATCCTATTTCTCATATGGTAACTTTCAAATGGTAAAAATGAATGGTAAAACTCTTTAAATTAGTCATTTGATTATTTGAAAATCATATTTATTGTTGTGACTATGGTTTTATTAATTTTTATCATGAAACAGGTATTTTTAATCCATTTGATGTTGTTCTGAATAGGTTTGCAACTGATATAGCAAATTAGTCGTTCACAGTTATTTTGAGAATGATTTGACTACAAAGCATACTTTTATCCTTATTTTTCGAGCTTTGATAAAAACGAAAATGTACTTGAAGTGCACTTTTATCTCTTTTTCGAGCTTCGATAGCAGTGAAAAATAAACCCCTGGAGTCTTATTTTAGCTCTTTTCAGACTCTGATAATGTGAAAATATTGTTGAGCACTTGTCTTTTCTAGGTCGTAAAAGTAAATGAATTGATATCTACTCAGTACAAGTTTAACTCTTTTCCAGACTGAGATATATTTTATGAAAAAGAAAAATCTTAGTCGAACATGGCTAGGAGGTTCTCTCAAATATCATTTTACACTTTTTCAGATATAAGCGACAACTTTATGAAAAATTAATTATGGAGTTTTCTTTTGTCCTCTTTTTCAAACTCTCTAAATATGAGAAAGGACCGAGTTTTCACTGTTGTTAGGCTCATTAAAACATAAAATAGTGATGGCCTTGTCAATCATGGAAAGAATTGAGTTTCATTCATTGCTAGACTCATTAAATTATTAAATATCCATATATTATTCACCCAAAGGGTGGAATTATACATCAAGAATATGTTATCCTCCTCAAGCTTGTTAAAAAATAAACAGGTACTGGTTGACAAATGACCGGGGAAAATTTGGGAAAGTGAACAGAACTTTTGCAGGAATAGGTCACTCGTGAAAATGACACTTCACTCCATCATTGTGACTGTTTGGGTTGGGTAATATTCTTGAAGGTTCATTCATACCTACGGTTCATTATACCTTCACTTCGGTTTTGGGTCAATGCTGCCAACTCATCTCAGTGTCGCTGATATGTTCAAGATAATTCATCCATTGAATACTCATCCTTCTGCAATACTCATAAACCTTCATTTTCATGACAGTCATCCCTAAACATTGATATATCAAGTCACATTTTATCTCTGAAATCAATAAATCCCATTTCACGATAAGGTGGCTTCCTGTCAACATCAAATCATCATCGAGGATGTTTACCTAGAAACATCATCTTCCAATACCATGAAGCTTGTTACAGCATCGACAATATCCTCGCTTCCAGACCTTTGACCGAAATATTTTTTTTTTCCGTTCAACATCAAATCATCTATTCACGCCTTATGAAATGTACTACTGTACCTTGAGAGCCATTAACATCAATGGTGGTTCTCTCGCATTTGTTAAACAACTCACATCATTGGATGGTAATGAAATGATGTATTACTATGTTCAACTACAAATCATATATTCGCATGGCTAGACTTGTACCAGAATGATCGAATGAACGAGATAAGAAGACCACGAATCTAGTTTCATCCATTTGAGCTGTGATTTCAGGATTGTTGTACACATCATTTGTATGGTGACCTTACATACAGATCATCATCTGAACATGGGTCTATATATGTAGACATTTCTGTATTGGGTAACATTCCAATGTAGACGACTTTTTACACTATGTACATGTTATTACATTGTTTATGTGTTGAGCATGGGAATGCCTTCCTCAGCAATTCGTGATCACGATGAAAATACCATGATGTAATGTATTGTAAGATTTATGCAGGTCGCCACTCCACTTCAGCTCCAGCCCATCACATCATGAATCATCTCATTCAAAAAATATTATTATTATTATTCTGACTTCATTCTTTACAAGGTAGTTGTTATAGGTCAATTTGGGCATCATCCCCCATGACCTAGTCAAACTGGACATCATCCCTAGGACCAATGAAATAGGGTCTATCATCCCCTATCATTTCAGTTTCTACAGGCCCTAAGAGAAGAAAAAATCATTCATGACTTCTATTGTGAGATTTCCAAGATTTGAAGTATATGTTATATCACTTATGAGCTTACCAACGCTACTTCTCAAGGGAGTAACTACATTTCATATGTCGCTCCCTCCATTCAAGGGTGCACTACAATTCACTTCCCGACATTCAACGGTGTGTTGGTCAAATGGGAGTGAAATTCTCATTGTTCCGAAATCTCCACATGGCCAGTGCCTTCTAGAAGAGTCCATATATGTCAAACTTCAAATCCAAGTGTCCATATAACACCTTTGAACTTGGAAAAATGTCTTGCCTATTATTATAAAGTCATTGATTAAGAAACTACCTTCAGTTGCCCTATAAATTGATCACAGATCTTAGTGCTTGGGAAGGAATAATTTTGGTAAAGAAATTTTGTTGGATTCTCAATAGAGAGAGTGAAAGAAGTGATATGCTACTGGTGAGATGTTTATTTTGATGAGGCTGGGATGAAGCTGGAGCTAGTGACATCAAATCGATCATTGGTTGTAACCTCCCCCTTCTACTCTTTAATAAATATTGTTGTTCATTTTCCCATATATGCATCTGTTTATGTTTCTATTTCTCATGCAATGGACTCTTGAATGATATATATGTTTCATTTTGAATTTATTTAACTGATTAAGATAAATAGGCATCTATATATTGTAATCTCTTTGTGTTCTATGTTTATACTTGCAGGAATCAATTTGGAAATCTAAGTTGGATTGGAGGCTACAAAAAAAGCGATAGAAGGAGAGTAGATAGCGCTTGGATAAAAAGTATGTTCTTATTTCTTTATGTATGTCTATTTATTCTTAGAGAAAGTGATAGCAAAGCCTTTGATATGTTGTTCTAAGTGCCTAGCACCACACTTAGGGAATTTGATTTATCCGTAAATCATAATTCTGCATAACAATAGAAAAATCCATCAAGGTTGTACTTTTGAAATTATCAACCCATGTTCAAAATCAATGCATTATTTCATTGGCAGTCTCTCACTTTTGGTTATGATTGTACTTTTGTTTGGTGATTTTTATAAACTGTCCCTTTTGCGCAACTTCACTTTCCTGAGTGTCACTTTCATGTTTTTGACTGTCGCCTTAACTTGATTTTATCTTAAATAGTAATTTTTTCATGTTATCTTGGCTCTGGAATGTGTTGTTTTCACCTTCATTCACATATCGCAAGTGTCGTTCACACTTTTATCTTTAAATAGAAAATGTCATCTTTTGGCATGGGAAGTATCGCTTACAATGTAAAGTGGAATTTTGGATTGTTTCAAGGGGTATATTTGGTGTTGATGTGATCCATGTGGATACTGGTGGCTTCCCACCTATTCCACTTGGGGCTCCACCATTGTCTCTTTCATTTTTTTAGTTTCGGCATGAATTACTATTTTTAGTAGTTTTTTTAAACTTCCAGAGTCGTTTTGAGGCCCTAAACGATGTTTTTTGGGAAAACTGGGAGCAACATGGGTCCATGGATTGATGTTTCTCACACCAAAAGTTGTAGTCCTTGGATAGATATTTCTAACTAGGTATGGCGCATGTCAAACAGAGATCGTATGCCAAAGTTACGTCCCCAGGAAGTTGAAACACCAATTTACCCAAACGGGGCCCATAGTTTTGGCACTTCATCTCCTAGGGTTAGGCTTTTGAATTTTTAGGGTTTTCCATTGTTTCTAGATAATAAATAGCTCCTCAAGCCTCATTTTAACACAGTTTAGAGACCTGTAGATGCCACATATCTTCTCAGAGATAAGCTACCAACGCCCTAGCTAGTTTATTTCCATTTCGTCTATAAGCAAATTTCAGTTCTTTGATATTAGTGAAATGAAGTATTATTTCCATTACATCTTTGTGTTTTTGGTTATATGTGTATTATATTTTTTTCCTGCATAAATCCGGATCAGTGGTATCTGAGCAGTCTTCTTTTTCTTGATCCTTTTTTGCATGTCCCCAATGAGGTCGGGGTATAAGGAGTTAGGTCTCGATCTGGTAGAACCTTTGCAAGATCAGCCTTGCAAACCCTGATGGCTACCCATGGGAGATGAAAAGAAATATGAGGGAGCAGGAGATCCTATCAAAATATTTTTCAAGGATGCCCTCGAAAAAAAAAGGAACGCAATGATGGATAACTTTGCCCAGATCCTTCAACGATTTCCCATCGGCAGCGCATCTGCATCCATCAGCCACTCTAGAGGGGTGACTCCCTTTAAGGTACAAGTAAAATTTGACATTCCCATATTTGAGGGTGCAGATGCCATAGATAGATGGTTGAATCTACTAAAAGGATATTTCTCGATTCATGAATTTTCCGACCAGGAGAAGATTATTTTTGCACTCCTCAAAGCTACCCCCCATGTCAAGGACTGGTGGGAAACGTACTGTGAGAAAGAGGATGAGATAGAACCCTCTTTGTTCTCATCCATTCCCACTTGGAATTATTTCCGAGACACCATCAAGGATCAATACTATCCCGTGGGGAGCTATGAGGACAAGTACATACAATGGACCATGATGCAACAACAAAGGGATCAAGATGTGCATGAGATGACGAATCTATTCCATACCCTGCGCACAAAGTTCGGTATCAAAGATTTGGAGAAAAATTTGGTGCTAAAGTATCACAGTTTTTTGCATAGATACATTCAGGAGGAAATGGAGTTCCTCGACATCTCCTCGCTTGGTACGACATACTGGTATGTTGCCAAGATTGAGCAAAAATTCAAAGAGAAGAAGCGAGACTTTGCATCTGCAAATCAAAAGCAAGGGAAAGGTTTCCCCAAACCATAGAACAAAGGACAAAGCCAAGGCATGGCCGCCCAAGACAACCTGTCAAAGCCATAAGAAAAGAACAACACTACAAAGCCAAAGAAGGACACGGGAAAGTGGTGTGAATTCTTGTTGTAAAGAAATACAACTCCCCCATTTTTCAAATTTAAATGAAAAATGGGGACCCTTTTAAACAATTACTTGATAGCACTACTATTGAAATTCAAAAATGAGGAAAGATCTAAATGGGTTCGATTTGTTCTTATTGATCTATATTAATTCGTTTTGACCTCATTTGGATTAAGTCATTGTGAAATGTACTTATTTGAAGGCTTTTTATTTTTGTATTTGTTTGATTTTAGAGATCCTTCATTTTTCGACTCCCTTCCTTATTGGTGTTTTCAAAGAATTCTTGACTTCTTGAAACTTTACCACTTGCTTCATCGTTTTGATCATGTTTTTGCACTTCCTTGTTGCCTTTTACATTCATGGAAACAGTTTTCATATTGGTCAATTGAAGACAAAGGAAAACCTTTGGTTATCACATTACCTCGCATTTGGCATTTGATCGCACTAGTTGGCATCTCTTCCACATGAATTAGCGCATCATTTCACATTCCACATTGATTGTTTATCTCCTTCACCTAGTTTAACATATCCATTAATAAAAGAGTAAATCATTAATTTGTCATTTTATCCATTTTGTACATAAATAAATATAATTTCATAACATTAATAATTTGTAAAAAAATTAGATTAATTATAATTTTTCGTTATTTAAAACATCAAAATATAAAAAGATAAAAATTAAAAATTAAAAAACATTTTATTTTTAATTTGAATGTTGTAAATATTAAATTGTATATATTAAATTCTTTTAAAAATAAACAAATAAAATAAAACCCAAAAAAGACTAATCATAAAACTTTAAAAAGAACTTTAAAAACACAAAATAAATCATGTATTAAAAAATATCAAACATGAAACTATCATATAATAAAGTGGGTTAATAATTTAAAAATAAAGTCAATTGTATAAAAAACATCGAACCTAACAGACAAACACATTATTATAAAAGTTCGGTGGTTAATACATTTGATATAAAACTTTGTTAAACAACCCATCTCATATTTAATTTTTAAATAAACATTTCAAAGTCTACATATTATATATAAACCCATTTTATATTACACATTACGTGCATTGGCATATGAACCATAATATAACCAAACAGTGGTAAACATACTACAAAGGTTCGTATTAATATCACGTTGGCTTTGGTATTCACGCGGAGGAGCATCAAATGGTAGGTCTGACACCTATGTGGCATATTAAAATCTCATCACATTATTATAACGTGTTATTTGTATGTGATAGGTTTGAAAACCAAATCGAGTTTTGTTAGCCACCGGTTATCACTAAGGGACCGCGGAGGAGATTACATGCCGCAACAAATACAACTAGCAATTGCACCAAGAGGCGCAAAGGAACGCCGGGGCGGTAGATATGTAAGGGAAGTAATTTAATGAAAATAAAAAGTTTGTGACGATATGGAATATTGAATTTTAAACTGTCAACATTTTTTTTTTTTGTGTTATCCCTAGTTAGGTAATATAAACTCTCTATGTAAATATGAAAATGTCTTGAATTTGTGTCTATGTAAATATGAAAATGACTTTGGAATAAAATTATGTGAATATGAGGATTTTGAACGACAGAAACTACAAGCGTGAAGCCACATCGATATTTTATGCATATATACGTGCTCCCTTATTTTTCACGACACGTTTCCTCGTTAGTTTCCCAATTTTCCTTCGTCTGGCGGTTGAAAGAGCGAAGGTCCGGCAGATTTTGGATCCACGAACCATCGAAAATGGAGAACGATAAGGGACTCAGCCCAACCAATGGCAATAAGAATCATAGTATTTTTGTGGGAAGTAAATTGAAGAAGGGCGTTCTGGATGCGGGCACCAGCATGTGGGAGGGTTTTCAGTGTGTAAAAGATTTTGTTGTCTTTCGTTGGAATTTTCCTCGGCATAAACTTTAATTTCTTCCTTCCCCAGGCCCGGCATATCCACCCACAGAAGCAGAGTTTCCTTATCTTCAACAGCTTCTCACGGCTTTCTCGGGACGCCTATGACCACATCCCTTGTCCCGCGAGAAGCAGCAAGAAAGGGATTGTCGAACAGCTGATCGAGACCAAGTCCCAGGCTCCTCGGGCCTGTATTTCGCTACAGCCGTTGACAAGTCCCGGCACATTACAGAGGTAGCGGAATCCCCTGGACGGGCCGAAGGCAACAGGCATTTCTTGACGGCCGGAATTACCGATTTCATGAAGTTACTCTTTGCAGAAGCTACAGAGGCCATTTCTGTTCAAATAATTGACGCCAAGGTATGCACACAGTTAGTAAGCTGCTTAAAACCCTGAAAAAGGATAACTATGAAACCCATGAGTCATCGCCTGAAACCAAGAAATTATCAAAAACCTGAAACACATATCGTGTTAGCCAAGAAGAAACAGAACCCTTCTGAAATCTAGTTAGAAAGAATGAAGACGAATATGAGTAGGACAATCGGATCACTGATATCGCCCTCAACGTCTCTTTCGCGAATCGATCATTGTTAACGAGCGCACACAGAATCGGTGCTCAGACCCCGCTGCCAACACTCCATCCCACGCGTCCAGCAGATCTCGCAAAACAACGCCCGCCTCGACTGTGAAGGGCCATACACGTGACAAAATATAATTGGTTCCATGCACGATAGGAAAACACCTTTTCATTGGCTGGGGTGAACAGTGTTTGCTCACCCCAAGCCCGCAAAGAAAACGCCTCCGGCGTAACAATAGGTTTATATCTATCAGATTTTTGAAATATTTTAAAATTTACTATTAAAATTATTTTTGAAATATTTTTAAATTTCGTATTAAATTATTTTCAGGTGGTGATTAACTTAATGGGTATCAAGATGTCCAAAAACATTTGAACATGTTCACATGTAATAGTTTTTGGATTGGTTAACTTTAAACCAGGGTATTTTTGGGTTAAATTTGAGATGTGATATTTAAGTAATATTTTAATGTTATTTTATTGAAATTGTAAATGTGAATGTATGAATTTATTAATATTAGAAAAATAAAAAATAAAACTAAAAATTATATAAATTATAATTATAATTTTCTAAATTTCTAACCATAATAATTTAGATAAAAAATATTTAAAACATTTAAAATTAAGTAAATTAAACTATTTAAAATTACAAATTTTTAAATTTGTAACAATAATATTTTAGATAAAAATTAATAAAAAACACTTCAAAAACTCACATTATTTAAAACACAAACTTAGAATAAATAAATGAACTATCATCTCATTGTTAAAAATATCTCAAAATCTACCATCCACACAATGGAAAAAGATGAATTTAGAGTAGGTGCTTGTTTGGCTATATGATAGCGCATCAATTTGAATTGTTATTAATTTAAGATGAAATTGAAATGTTGCTAATTTATAATACCACTGCTGCATTGTGAATGGCATCTGAAACAGCGGAGGCATTAAATCCAAAACGAAGGGAAGCTTATGCGACCATTCTGCATTCGTGAGAGTTGTATGTGTGCGGAGCCATAGCCCTGGGTCAGAGCATACGCATGAGCGGGTTGATGAAGGATCTCATCATTCTGGTGGACAAGAAGGTTGGAGAGGAGAAGCGTGAAGGCCTCCGGGCAGCCGGTTGGCAGGTTCGAGAAATCCGTAGGATTTGCAACCCCAGAGCGGAGAAGGATTCCTACAACGAATGGAATTACAACAAATTCAGGCTATGGCAGCTCACTGACTATGACAAGATCATTTTCATCGATCCGGATCTTCTCATTCTCCACAACATGGATTTTCTGTTCGATCTCCCTGAGGTCTCGGCGACGGGTAACAGCCGATTCGTTTTCAACTTGGGAATGATGGTGATCGAGCCCTCCAATTTCACCTTCAGGTTCCTGCTGCGCCACAGGAGGGATATCATTTCCTACAATGGCGGAGACCAGGGGTACCTGAACGAGGTCTTCACATGGTGGCATAGGATCCCGAGGCGCATGAACTATCTGAAGCATTTCTGGTCTAACGATACCGAGGAATACGAGATGAAAACCAGCCTTTTCCACGCAGATCCTCCGGAGCTCTACGTTCTGCATTACCTGGGCATCAAGCCATGGCTCTGTTACATGTGGCAAATCCAATTGGTTCCATGCGCGATAGGAAAACACCTTTTCATTGGCTGGGGTGAACAGTGTTTTCTCACCCCAAGCCGGCAAAGAAAACACCTCCGGCATAACAAAATCCGCCAGCCCATTCAATGCGTGCGGAATATGAGGCACGATAACTTCACGAAGAAAATCGAATTCGTATGGTTTCCATTATTTGCTCGGTTTTGTTGACATTTTTCTATGGCGTGATCATTGGCATGGGTCCTTTTCACTCTCTTCTCAGAATGGATAACTCATAACTACTCGCAATTGGCTGTTGGTTATGGAAGATCGAGGTTACTGAAGATGGAGAAGGCAAGATTTTGAGCATGAAATCAAGGATATCAAACAAACTCAAAAGGCCTATTAAAGAAGTGGAAATAGACATGAATGATGGTGGAGAATTTTTTTTTAAATAATTTTTTCAACAATTTGAAGAAGACTCTATAGGATTTGAAGAAGAAGGGGTTGCGATCCAGCATAGGGGATTCTTTGCTATCATTCAATCTACGCTTATGCATTTCTGTTGGGGTAGAATAGGTGATTGTAAAGATTGTAAGAGAGTTTTTTGGCCTTTGTAATATTGTCTAGCATTTCTGCATGCAGTAAAATCATAGGTTTCAAATTCTCAAATATTGTATATTTTTGTAAGCAAAGCTTTGGCATTATTTTGAATTTCCATTCATGAGTATTTCTACCTGAATGCTGAATTTTTATTTGTGTCTCAGTTTCGTAAATTGATTTCGATTTCTACTCTAAAATATATTTTTATTGATACTTAACATTTATGTTGGTTCAATTTTAATATGATTTGAAGCTTTGCAGGAGCTATCTCCAAGAGGCAGAACGAGATCGGATCAATATCGAATTCACTGAAATATATTTGCGATTAAATAATAATTTCTTATATTTAATTCGTAAATGTATTTTACTTTTATTCCATTAATTAATATGAATTTTTTCTTTTAATTAATGGAAATTACATAGTGAATTCAATCATAAAACCAATGTTTTCCCCTATTTTATTTTGAACAAATTCACTGAAATATATTTGCAATTAGATAATAATTTCTTATATTTAATTCACAAATGTACTTTGCTTTATCCCATTAATTAATATGAATTTCTTCTTTTAATTAATGGAAATTATATAGTGAATTTAATCATTAACCCGTCTTTCTTCGTTTTTATTTAATTTTCTCTTGGATTAAGAGAGGGCTATCCCATCTTAGTTCGAGATAGGATTTTCGTCTTAGATTTAATTTTGTATCTGAAAATGAAATATACATAAAAGACAAACATTTTTTGTTCTCAGTGACACAATTCAACTCTTATATTAGTCAATTCTTTATGATTAATTTTAATCTTTATCTAAAACATTAAAAAAATCAATCATAAAGACCAATCTAATATAGTTTATAATAGTCCATTTATTTTTTAGAAATCACATTTTCTTCTTTCTTTTTAGAGTTAGCTTTAGCATATTAATTACTAATTCATTTTTAATATTTACTTTTCATAATAAAAATAATATTATTTAATTAAACTTTCATCTTATAGGTTATCATAGATTTCTTAATGTTAGCTTTAGCATTACTAATTATTAATTCACTTTTAATAAATTTAATTAGAATAAATGTTAACTTTCATATGGTAGTATAAGATTTTATTAATAGTTTATTTAGAATAAACAATAACATTATTTAGCTAAACTTCCATCTTATAAGTTATCATATATTTCTTAGAATTAAATTTTAGTATATTAAATATTAATTAATATTTAATATTTAATAATAGTTTAATGTAACTAGAATAATTTTAATTATGGTAATGTATTTAACTAGATCTCAATAAATGTTTCCCTAGAATAATAATAAACTAGATTAAATATTTAGAATTATTATTAGAACTATATTAGTAATATTTAGGAATATACTATATTATAAGGTATATTTATTTACATAGTATAGTTAGCATAATAACATAGGTTATATATTAGTTTAGATTTGACTTATGAGATAAATAAGAATTGCTTTAGCACTTAACAAGACTTTAACGATAAATGTAGTATTAACAATGTGTTACTTGAGGATTAATAGATAGTGTTAAACTAACAAGTTTCATAGAGATAACATTATCATAGTGTCATTTAGGATTAACAATTAACAATAATTTAATAATATAAAGTCAGTTAGGTGAGAAGAGTTAGGATAATTTTAAGACATAATTTAGTCATGGCTTGGCTGAGCCTCAGATCAGCTTAAGGATCAACTCTCTTGCCTAATCAACAAGAAATTTGATCTGATATCTCTTCTCCGTTAATGAATGAAAGCTGTATTTTAAGCAATCAGAGTTTCGGAAAAGGTAACTGGACCTAATTTAACCAGTCGGAGCCACTACTCCAAACGGAAAAGGAGCTGCTTTAAGCTCCGGACTGGGTGGTTATCCCCCAATGTTGTTGCAGTGATTTTAGAGGCTTCAACAGTTCCATAAGAGTTCCACTCACAGCAAAAGTGAGTTTCGAGACAAGCATTCGCTCGTGGCCAAGGTGAGGGCTTCTGAGTTAGATGCATGCTCCAACTCTGAATCAGAACCTAACAAGGGGAATGAAAAAGGGAAACAGATTATTGATGTAGATCCCAATGCCACTATTTCCAGTGCGAAGATCCAGAAGGAGGAACCGGAAGATCTAGAGGAGGAGGAGCATCTCTTCCACTCTCAGATGTGGGTAAAGAGTTATGCGCTACAGTTCATTGTCTACAATGGGAGCCAAAATAACCTCATTTGAGAAAACACCATGAAGCAGTTGGGCTTGCTGACCACATCACACCCAAAGCCATACACCATCGGGTGGCTTCACCAAGGACGGGATCTTCGCGTTAGCCAACAGTGTCGCCTTTCTTATAGCATCAAGCCCTGCACGGATGACGTATTATGTGACATTGCTCCTCTTGATGTTTTTGATGTATTATTAGGCCAACCATACTTTGTGGAAGCAGCATGTTGTGTATGAGTCCCAGCCTCACATCGTTATTATTACTTTGGGAAATAATCTTTACAGGATACCAGAGGTACCACTTCCTGCAACTATCTCTTTGGTTACTGCAAAACAATGCAGTAAGCTCATTTATAAAACCAAGAAATTTGTTTTCTTGATGATCCACCACCAAGGCAAGAAGAACACTATGGCCATTACCTCCAGACAGGGCTCCTCTACACGACATCAACAAATGGACAAGGTTGTGGAGGAGTACAAGGACATCTTCACCTCACCCACAGGGGTTCCTCTGCACTGTTAGGTCAAGAACACCATTGATCTCACCCCAGGTGCACCCCTACCCAATGGACCGATATATCAGTGCTTTGTTCTAGAGAATGATGAAATCAAGAGGTAGATTTAGGAGCTACTGCAGAAAGGTCACATCCATCCAAGTTCATCGCCCTGTGGGAGCTCGATCGTCCAAGTTCATCCCACAGATTGATGACCTTTTGGAACAACCCAAATGGGTGAAATATTTCAGCAAGATCGACTTGAAGTCTAGGTATCACCAAGTACCAATCGAACCCTCCGATGTGTGGAATACTACCTTCAAAGCCAAGGAGGTCCTTTTCAAATGGTTGGTCATGCCTTTCAGGTTAATGAATGCTCCTGCAACCTTCATGAGGTTGATGGATGCCATCTTGCGGCCATTCACCAACTTATTTGTAGTGGTGTACTTGGATGACATTTTGATACTCAGCCAAACCTAGGAAGAGTAACTCCACCACATTCGACAAGTCCTCCAAACACTGTGGCAACACAAGTTGTGTGCCAATTTGGAGAAGTGCACTTTTGGCATGACCCAGGTTCAATATTTGGGATACATTATTGATGCAAGGGGGGTGCATGTGGATCCAACCAAGATCCAAGTCATTCGGGATTGGCCATCCCTAACCACTCTAACAGAGCTTCACAACTTTCTTGGTCTTGCTAATTTCTACTGTAGGTTTGTGTTGGGATTCTATCATATCACTTGGCCCTTGAGTCAAGTCACCAAGTGAGGAGTGAAAACAAAATTATTTTGGTTAGAATCTCAACAGAAGGTGTTCATAGAATTGAAACACTGCCTCTATTCTGCCCCAGTGCTCACATTACCAGACTTGCAAAAACCATTTGACATCGAGATAGATGCCTTTGACTATGCTATTGGGGTTGTTCTTACTCAACATGGGCATCCAGTGGAATATCAAAATGAGACATTATCCGACATAGTTCGCAAGTATCCAACTTATGACAAAGAAATGTATTCCACTGTGCAGGCTTGTCGACAATGGAAGCATTACATTTTGGGGAAGGAAACAATAATGCACACAGACCACAAGCCCCTACATTTCATACATACACAAGGGAATTTGTAGAAAAATCACCATCATAAGTGGTCCACATAGCTGCAATAGTTTCATTTTAACATCAATTACAAGAAGGCTAGCACCAATAATGTTGCAAACTGCCTCAGCTGATCATCCATAGCTATTACACTCTTGAAAGTGTTGATGTAATTCTTCTCTCATGCCTTCCCAATCAAAGCTCCTCATGATCAGGGTATAGATCTTCATTGAATGCATATGGCTGAGGAAGAATTCTTCATGTGCTCCTTGAAGGATCTTCTTGAGCTTGGAAGCTCTAGCCAAGAAGACCTTACCATAATAATAGATGACTCCTCCTTGGACTAAGTAGCCCTCTTCTTGTTGTATGCCATCTATTATCATACCTGTGTGGAGATCTTTGGAATACTCTACAAGTAGTTGAGATTTCCAATAAGGATCCACATTGCTCAACAATGACAGCGTTGCTAATACATCCATGGAAGTTCTTGTCATGTTGCTGATATCCTTTTTGACATTACTCATGCCAAAATTATTTGTTGGTGTTGAGATTCAAGAAGATGATAACCTTAGTGAAAAGAGTCGCCTTCATTAAGTGGGCCCGCAGGCTATTTTTGGCGCAAGTCTATTTTTAGACATGGTGATCATATTTCAGAAGTTGCAAGATGCTATTTGTGGATGGTTGATCAAGTTGGAAAAATAGATGAAATTGTTTTTTTAGAATATTGGGCGAAGTCTATTTATAGATTGCTGATCTAAAAATATATGCATGTCCATTATTATTAGCTTTTAATAATAATCAGACACTAAACAACAACTTATTCTCTTAGAGCACTTCAGTTCAGTGCACAAATGTGGCACATCAGCGGACTGAGGGAATTATGCAATTCCCAAGGGTTTACTGGAGCTAATGCATGGAGGACTCAATTAGAACTCAAGTGGCAGAGTTATGACACAGTTGAAAGAAGTAGTTATGGAGTTGTATTTAGTTTAACTCAGTTAGACTCAGTTGAGCTAGTTGTATCTAGTATAAATGAATGATACACTAGTGAGAGTGGATTGAAATAATTAGTTAATTAATTCAAAAATAATAACTCATTAATCAACTGAAAAATACAATACTTAACTACAGTGCATGGTAGTTTCAGTGGAGACCCAATGAAGAGGTAGGTGAAAGGGAAAGATAGACTATCTGTTGTGACTATAGTGATGCATTGATTGCATCACACACACATTGGAGTTTCCAATGAGGATTGTGTAGTCAAGGCAAGAGTAATTTGAATTCATTCAGAGTTATTCTTCAGCAGGGGTTGCACAGTGGAGGCAAAGATCGGTGCATGGATTTGCAAGATTGGTCCTGATTAGTGTATGGGAATTGTACTGTACTAAGAGATTGATAAGATTTGTATGAGGATTTTCATCTGATTCCATGATACATAATATATAGTTGGGGTTTTTAGCTTTAGGCTTTCCCGGTTAGAAAAAAATGTGTTATGTGCGATTGATTATTTTTTTTTATAATTCACATGTGTGTGCAATTAATTATTCGCAAAAGATTAACAAGTGGAATTGATTCAGTATTTTGCATAAAGTTAAATAGTGTGAGATCAGGTGAATCAAGAACATATGCATGCTTAGTGCATATAATTTCTACATGGTATCAGAGCATTGTTGATTGAAGATTGCAATTGTGAAGTGATTTTGTGCTGGTGGACAATTCGAATTTGCTACAGAAGATTCTTGGTGCAGAAGTTGAGTATACATTGAAATGTATTTCAATGGGTTGCGATTGGAGTATGCCCTTGATGGGAGCTCAAATTACATAGCCTGGGAGGACAGGATGGAGGTAGTGCTGGAGGATAATGGACTAAAGGATTTCATCGATAGCGATGTTCCTAAGTCGGGATCTAGCGATGCTACATTACTTGACGCATGGAAAAATAAGACAGCAAAGACAAGGAGAATTCTATTGGAAGGTATGAAGGACCATATTGTGTCCAGCCTTCACGGGAAAGCCACTCCATTCTTAATGTGGAAGGCTTTGACAGAATTGTTCCAAAGCAAAAATAACCAGAGGAAGTTGGCACTTAAAGACAAGCTCAGAAAAATAAAAATGGAGAAGGGCAACAGTATTCCAAAATACCTCACGAAGTTTGTCCACTACAAGTATGAACTGGGAAGTGTGGGGGTTACTGTTGATGAAGAATACTTGGTGAGCTTGGATCTCCTTGAGCTTCCGAAGAGGTTGCATAGCTACGAGGACTCTGTTAATGGACGGGAGAAACTACTGAGATGGGAGAGACTTTGGTCAGATCTTGTGCAGGAGGAGATAAGGCGAGGTACCAGGGATGGATCTTCATCGAAGAATTAAGATGAAGAGAATTGCGCTTTGGCTACCAAAGAAAGGAAAGGGAAGTGGAAGAAACATCCTTCAAAATCCGATGCTAAAGGCAAGAAGCAGGATTTGTCTAAAGTGAAGTGTTTTCACTGTCACGAACATGGGAATTTCGCCACTAACTGTCCACAGAAGAAAAAGAACAAGAAGGTTGTTGGATCTGCAGCTGGACAGCCCTTAGCCTCGCAATTTGAGCTTGATTTCTCCCTGATCTCTTGTTTGGTTTCAAGCTGTATGGGATCAGTGTGGTATCTTGATAGTGGTGCGTCTTTCCATATGACAGGAGACAAGGAGTTGTTTAGTGACTTGGAGGAGAAGGACCTCCAGATACATATAGAGATGAGTGACGATGGTCGGTACAGTGTGACTGGCATTGGGACCATTACCTTTGAGAGGGAGTCTGGTAATCCATTCTTGTTGAATAATTTTATGCATGTTCCAGGTCTGAAGAAGAACTTGGTCTCAGTCGCAATGCTGGACGACAGAGGTTATGATGTTGTTTTCAGTGAGGGAAAAGCCTTCCTTCGACATAAAACAACAAGTAAAACCAAGAAGATAGGGGTTCAAATTAAAAATCTCTACAATCTGGAGGTAGATGGCTGCACTGCAATGGTGGGCAAAGCAGAAGAAGTGGTGAGCCAGGATGAGGGCGAGTTATGGCACAGGAGATTGGGCCATCTTCACCATGGCGCTTTGAATATTTTGCAGCAAATTTATATTGGAATTCCCAAGGGTACTCTTGCGTATTCAGATCAGTGCAAGGGATGTACTATGGGTAATTTTTTGAAGACCACCTTTCATGAGAAGGAGAACCGTGCTTCGGTGATCCTGGAGAGAATTCACACAGACGTGTGTGGACCTTTCTCAGTTTCTTCAACACCAAAACAAAGGTATTATGTTTTATTTTTTGATGACTATTCCCGTATATGTTAGATCTTCTTCATGCAGAAGAAGATTGAAACGTTCTCAAAGTTCTGTGATTTCAAGGCATTAGTGGAGGAGTCGAGAGTAGTTAAAGCTCTGTCGACGATAATAAATTTGATGAATATCCGTTGAATTCAAAGACACGGCAAGGGTTAAAGAGAACTCATAGCGCCCTCATAACCCACCGTGGGAATGGGGTCGCGGAGGGAAAAGAACGAATGATCATGGGTCTTGCCGCGAGCGATGTGCCGCTATTCGGGCCTACGGTACGCCGCGTGATCCTTGGGAAAAATGCGAGAGGGGGGGGGGTGGATCGGTATTTTGAGCATATGGAGCACATATCTAAAATAATGCCTACTTCAATCAACACAACTCGCGTATACGCGTGGATAACCTTCATAAAGCTGCGTATATACGGAATCTTATTATGCATTTAGTTCTTTACTTATGATCTGTATCATTCATTCATCGGATGTTTAGTTACATGATGAATGTGTGTGTATATGAGAATAAATCATCACATAAAGAACCACCGCCCACGTTTGAGGTTAAAATTTGAAACCCAAGTCGGGAGAAAACCACCGCTGCCATCGTCTCTGTCTTCAATATTTTTATTATAAAGAAAACATCTTACAACCATGTACTGGCACAGACTCATACCAGCACGCAGGCACCCACCTGCAGAAGGCTAAAACCTTCTCTCATTTACTAGCCTCTCCTGGAAGGGAGCTACAACCCCCTGCTCTCGTTTACCAGCTACCACTAGAAGGGAGCTACAACCCCCTTACTGAAGGCTTCGACCCTCAGCACCACCATTACGGACCACGTTTCATCAATTTTCATACTGGGTCCAAAAAATTCCATACAACACATCTTGTAGGCCACTTTTCATCAGATTTTCAGACTGGACCCACTCCACACATTTAAGCTCATCATATATCAAACTCAAACTTATAACCCCGTCAATTCATTCATTGAATCATCAACCAATCAACCAACAACTTGATCTTAAATTAACATAATCTGCAGCATATTCATTATTCAAACAACCCAGTTCTGTATGAATACATCATTGACAGATAGTAGTAAAACAGTAAAACAGATCAGATAGTTCATTCCACTTACTTCAGCAAACCCTAGATTCCATACACGCTTTTACTTTACTGAACCTTCATATGTACGCGCTTTTATGCACACCAACCCGCGTATACTTCTGTGCATTCTTCAGAAAACCCTAACTTCCCATACGCGCTTTTCCTTAAGCAGACCCGCGTATACACTCGCTTTTAATGAATCGAACCTGCGTATAGATCTGTAACTTTTCAGGATTGTGTATCCCTTCATATCAGATAAACAACTCAAATTTCATCCTTTACTTCAGAAAGTATTTCGCCTCATCTTAGATCTAAACATTTCATAAACAGATCTAGAAAATACATATACATTTCAGATCTAGAGATCCCTCTTCATCATTTTCTTCATAGGTGCATTAGTAATTCAGATCAATCAATTCATTCCATGCAGATATACTTCAGAGTGAAGTATTCATTCAATACCCAGACTTGCACACCCTTGCTCCATGATTTTCTTCTCCTTATATAGATTTAGCCTTTGTCAATACCATGAGCCAAAACCACACCACTTTCGATGGTATTCCTGGACGGGATCAAATAGATAATCCAGCACTCAATACTGTGGGCCAATACCATGGTATTGTCCCTTGGTTTTATAAATTTAAAGCGCAAATTGGCATACGCGACTTGGCACGTACTTTTCTGCGTGCATACGCTACTTCTTCTTAACAAACCCGCGTATGCTTTGTGACACATCATATTTATCATTTTTCTGGCACTTACTGAATTTCATTTCTTCTGTTACTTCTGATTTGATCTGTAGATACATCATCCTTACAAATTTAACATATAGGTTGCTTATCACAGGCAACTCATCAAGCAGGTTTCTATCAAGAACAACTTCATCAAGTAGTTTGCCATCATTCATCAAGTAGGTTGCCATCCAAAGACAACTCATCAAGTCAGTTTTCATCAAGGACAACTTCATCAGGCAGGTTCCATCAAAGTCAACACATTGTATCACATTTCCAACAATCTCATTTCATCAAGTAGGTTGCCATCAAGGAAAACACATGCCAACAATCTCCCCCTTTGGACTTGATGGCAACCATGATGGTGTTTGATCACCACAACAGATAGATATATTGATTATAACCATTATGCAAACACCATGATACTCTCCCCCTATTCAAACACCATGTTACTCTCCCCCTTTGACATCAAGGGCAAAGGGCGGATCAAATCCAAGACAATGTTTTTCTCCACATGTAGAAAGAATAGCTCTGTAGATCTGATGTTCACTGAAGTTACCATGCTCCCCCTGAGTTCATGCCGAATCTTCAAACATATTTTTCAATGAAGTACATGTCTCTATGACCTTTCCTATCACCAAGGACTCATACTTACATCAAGGATCCAACCAAGTGGATTTACATATTTGACTCAAGTACCCAAACAAGTGGGTTTACACATTTTGACTCAACTACCCAACCAAGTGGGTTTACAAATTTGAACAAGTCCTTACATGACTGAATATTACAATTTTACATCATAGGTCTCATCAAATTACAAATATGATTTTTTTTAATCAAGACCAAGGAATCTCAAACATGAGATCAGATCACAACAAATAAAGAGAATGCCAACAATGCATCCTTTCCACATGACCAATGCTCCCCCTTAGCTTGTGCATCCTGAACACTTTTAACAAAAAATCATCTAGGCATCTTCATCAGAGAATGAAACAGAATTATGAGAACTGGAACACCACCAGAGATACCAAACAATACTGAAGCTGTGCTGAAGAATGCTGAACTAGAATTTTGTTAGCAAATACCCATATGCGGTTTCATGTGTATAAACTCGCGTATATACGCGACTGTATTTCAGGAAATCTGCGTATCCAATTTAATCTTCTGCATTTAAGAAAATCTGATCTTCTGAATGGCAAAAACTACTCCCAGCTTCTGTCTGAGATATTCGAATGCTTCCCCGGAATATATGAGAGAAGATAGATAGGACAATGTAGCTATGTTTTAAAGTGTCATCCAATAATTGTAGCATAAGCACATCAGTAACCAAACCTTCAGATCATATTCTTCAAGAGGAATTATCATATCAGAACAATCTTCTTCAATATGTATTAAGCAATCATCCATGTGATCTGTTACCATCAAGATCTTCATGATTTATATTTATTTCATAATCATGATGTAACATGTGTAAGAAAAAGGTCTCAACCATGACAACAGTCATTAGCAACAAAATTTGCATGATCTATCCTTATCTCTGCATCATAAGACTTCCATCTCATCCATGTGAATCAAAAGGTACTTTTCAACAAAAAGCAATCAGGGCTCATCCATAATATCATTATAAGAAACCAAGTATCATGTCACCATCATTTGAGTATGAGTTATTACAAGAACTAAGGAATAAGGAGATACAATGCCAACAATTCAATCATTAGTAGTTAGACTGATGCTCCCCCTGAACTTGTGCTCCTGTTCTTGAGCTGAATCACTATTTTCCTTAACAGAAAAGCATACGCTTTTGTCTCCAAAGGAACTCGCGTGTATACGCGGCTTTTGTTCACTAAACCCGCGTATGGAAAGTGAAATACTGAAAATTTCACTCCTTCATCTCCCCCTGAACTTATGCCACCTGTACCTGTCTTCTTCACATCAGATGCACTGTCAGAAATAAACATACCCAGAATTACCAAACCAACCATGAGAATCACCATACATTGCTCCCCCTGTGATGATAAATTACTAATCCCTATAATGTAACTCAAATTATTCCTGCGGTCCTTATGATAAGTAAGCTTTAGAAGTGGATGACTGCAGTAGGGTCAATATTCCCTACGTTTTTGACTGGTCCTCCTTCTTTTTCCAGTTTTGCTTGAAATTTCTTTTAGTGTGCTGAAAATTCTCCAATTTCTCAGATCTGTTCATCCTGCATTCTTTTTCTACATGTCCATACTTGTTACAGGCATAACATCTTGCATGGCCAGAAAAGTAAGCATAAGGATCATAATGTGTTTTTCTATTCTTTCTTCTATTGCAATCAGCTGCTTTATGACCATACTTGCTACATGAAAAACAATATCCCTTGAAGAAACCAGAGTACCTTTCTGTGTAGAATCTTTTTGTATGTGATTGTAACGATCTGCTTCTGTAATTGGCTGCAACATGCCCATAATTATGACATTTAAAGCATTCAACATAATTGATGCTTCTATAGTTAGGAGGGAATGATTTCTTTTGAGACTTCATGATTGTCACTTGACCTTTTGTTTCTTCCAACACTTCAGGTTTTGCATTGATATCCTTTGAATCTTTAGCACTTCATTGTGAACTAGATTCTCCTTTAACAGTTTCATGAAAACCAATACCAAATTTAACAGAGGGAGACCTTTGACTACTAAGAATATTGTCCAGAATCTTAGTACTATCTTGAAACCTCAAGAGTTTATCTTTTTCTTCTAATTTACCTTTCAAAATATTTACCTCAACCTCCAATATTTGGCATTGCTACATGCTTTCTTCTTTCCTTCTTCCTACCTGATCATTCAATTTTAGAATCTCTTCTTTCAACCCTTTTTCTTGTTCTTCAAATTTTTGTAGAAGTTCTTCATTCTTCTTATTTGATTTTTCCAGTTCTTCTTTCAGAGAGATGATTTCTGCTTCAAGTCTTTCACTTCGATTGGTTACTTTATCCTGCAGTATTTGATACATTTCTATCCGTCTTTGATACATTTCCATCTGACCATTCATTCCAGAGATCATATCTTTGTAGATAGATTCCTTCTTTTTAAATTGATCTTCATCATTAATCTTGAGATTTGCTTCTAGACCCATACTATTACTTTCACTATCATTTTCACTATCTTCACCATTGCTTGCATAAGGAAGTGAATCACAAATATTAGTACCTTTTTCATTTTCTTCATTCTCTGCTTCACATGTTTTTTGAGAAATCTCCTTTCTTTGAGTAGCCTTCTTCTTTTGCTTCCTTTCCATGAGCACTAGCAGATCTTGGTTAGAATCTTCTTCATCCTCATTTGACATTTCATCATTATCTTCATTTGTATAATAGCTCTTTCCCTTTTCAAATTGTTTCCCTTTATCATGATTTTCTTCATAAGGACATTTAACAGCATAATGACCAACTCTTCCAAAATTAAAACACTTGAAGGGAAGCTTACCTCTGAATCTTCCAGTACCTAGTTGGAGTCTTCTCATAAAATTTGCTTCTTCTTCTTCCGCTATGTAACTTGATTCCTTGACAACTTCCTTTTCTTTTCCTTTTGCACATGCCTTAAAGGAACCTTCTCTGATTTGAGAGGGACCTTCTTTTCTCATTTCAAAAGCCGTTATAATACCATGTAGTTGAACAATAGTAAGAGTTTGCAGATCTTTCCTTTCTTCAATAGCAGATACTTTTGACTCAAATTTTGAAGTCAAAGATCTTAAGACTTTTTCAACCAGAGTAGTATCGGTTATGGTTACACCCAAACTTCTCATATGATTTATAATATCATCTAGATGTAAAAAGAAACTGGCAATACTCTCATCACTATGCATCCTTAAATTTTCATATTCAATTCTGAGAGTTTGGAGTTTGGCACTTTTTACCTTTGTATCTCCTTCATAGCTTAGAATGATTTTGTCCCATATTTCTTTTGCTGAATTTAGCTGCATCACTTTAACAAATTCTGATTCAGACAGGCTTCCTAATAAAACATTAACTGCTTTGGCATTGATTTCATATTTCTTCCTTTCTATTGCATCAGTAGGAATAATTACCGAATACCGATAACCTTCTTCCACGATTGCCCATACTTCTGCACCAAGACTTTGCAAATATGCTTTTGTTCGTATCTTCCAGAATAATAGATTACTTCCATTGAATAAAGGTGGCCTTAGAGAGATTACTCCTTCCTGACTTCCCATTGTGACAGATCTCCTTCAAGCGATCAAGCTTCTGCAGAAGAACCTGCTCTGATACCAATTGTTGGGAAAAATACTAAGAGGGGGGGGTGAATTAGTATTTAGAGCATACTCAGAACTTTTCACTTTTTCTTTCTCTAAAGCCCATACGCTACTTTACTGAACACAACTCGCGTATACACACAGATAACCTTGATAAAACTCACATATATACAGAGATCTTATTATGCATTTAGTTCTTTACTTAGATCTATGCATCATTCATTCATCAGATGTTTAGTTAGCAGTAAGCATGTGCAGTAATAACAGAATAAACCATCACACATAAGCAACACACATGAACACCAGGATTTAAGGTGGAAACCCAATTCGGGAGAAAACCACCGCTGCCGTTGTCTCAGCCTTCAATATTTTATTATAAAGAAAACATCTTACAACCATGTACTAGCGCAGACTCATACCAGCACGCAGGCACCCACCTGCAGAAGGCTACAACCTTCTCTCGTTTACCAGCCTCTCCTGGAAGGGAGCTACAACCCCCTGCTCTCGTTTACCAGCTACCACTAGAAGGGAGCTACAACCCCCTTACTGAAGGCTTCGACCCTCAGCACCACCATTCCGGACCACGTTTCATCAATTTTCATACTGGGTCCAACAACTTCCATACAACACATCTTGTAGGCCACTTTTCATCAGATTTTCAGACTAGACCCACACCACACATTTAAGCTCATCATATATCAAACTGAAACTTATAACCCCATCAATTCATTCATTAAATCATCAACCAATCAACCAAAAAATTGATCTTCAATTTACATAATCAGCAGCATATTCATTATTCAAACAACCCAGTTCTGTATGAATACATCATTAACAGATAGCAGTAAAATAGTAAAACAGATCAGATAGTTCATTCCACTTACTTCAGCAAACCCTAGATTCCATACGTGCTTTTACTTTACTGAACCTTCGTATGTACGTGCTTTTATGCACACCAACCTGCGTATACTTCTGTGCATTCTTCAGAAAACCCTAACTGCCCATACGTGCTTTTCCTTAAGCAGACCCGCATATACACGTGCTTTTAATGAATCGAACCTGTGTATAGATCTGTAACTTTTCAGGATTGTGCATCTCTTCAGATCAGATAAACAACTCATATTTCATCCTTTACTTCATAAATTATTTCATCTCATCTCAGATCTAAACATTTCATAAATAGATCTAGAAAATACATATACATTTCAGATCTATAGATCCCTATTCATCATTTTCTTCATAGGTGCATTAGTAATTCAGATCAATCAATTCATTCCATGCAGATATACTTCAGAGTGAATTATTCATTCAATACCCAGACTTGCACACCCTTGCTCCATGATTTTCTTCTCCTTATATAGATTTATCCTTTGTCAATACCATGAGCCAAAACCACACCACTTCCGATGGTATTCATGGATGGGATCAAATAGATAATCCAACGCTCAATATTGTGGACCAATACCATGGTAATGTCCCTTGGTTTTATAAATTTAGAGCGCAAATTGGCATACGCAACTTGGCACGTACTTTTCTGCGTGCATACGCTACTTCTTCTTAACAAACCTGCGTATGCTTTGTGACACATCATATTTATCATTTTTCCGCACTTACTGAATTTCCTTTCTTCTGTTACTTCTGAGTTGATCTGTAGATACATCATCCTTCCTTATTTAACGCAAGATACATCATCCTTACAAATTTAACATATAGGTTGCTTATCATAGGAAACTCATCAAGCAGGTTTCTATCAAGAACAACTTCATCAATTAGGTTGCCATCATTCATCAAGTAGGTTGCCATCCAAAGACAACTCATCAAGTCATTTTTCATCAAGGACAACTTCATCAGGCAGGTTCCATCAAAGTCAACACATTGTATCACATTGCCAACAATCTCATTTCATCAAGTAGGTTGCCATCAAGGACAACACATGCCAACAGTGGGTGGAAGCATGCAACACTGTGGTTTATGTGCAAAACCATTGTCCTCATAGATTACTTGGCATGAGTACACCCAAAGAAGCTTTTACTGGTAAGAAGCCTGATATTTCTCATTTGAAGATTTTTGGCTCACCTGTTTACATTCATGTGACGAAGGACGCCAAGAAGAAGCTAGAGCCGACTGCAGAAGTTGGGATATTTGTGGGGTACACAGAAAAACCCCATAACTATCGTGTGTATTTTCTAGACAGTTGGATGACTGTTGTTCGATGGGATATAAAATTCAATGAGGTGAAAGCCATGAAGTTGTCGCTTGAGAGGGAGCTACACTTACATGCAGAGGAGGAACTTCTTGTTCCCAAAGATGAGCCTCCAATTTTGGATCAACCACAAGAGGAGATTCATGGAGTGGAGGAGTCCACTCATGCAAAACCAAAAATTAGACAAGGCAGAAAGCATTCCATAGAAGCTGAGAGACTGAAGCTTGATGCGGCACAGAATGTAGGAGTCCCTACATCACAGCGCAGACAGAGACAGTCACCTGACCGATTTACTAGATAAATGGCTCTTATGAGCAAGTGTATCGTGACAGAGCCATCTTCTTTTGAAGAAGTAGTATAGGATCCCACATGGGTAGATGCCATGGTGGAGAAGTATGACTCCATTGTCAGAAATAGTGCTTCGGAGATTGTTCCAAGGCCGGTGGGAAAATCAGTTGTAGGATCAAGATTAACCTACAAGGTAAAGCAAGCTGCTGATGGGAGCATCAAGAAGTATAAGGCAAGATTTGTTGCCCAGGGCTTCTCACAGATCGAGGGGATTGACTATGAAGAAACCTTTGCACCTGTCGCACGGTATTCTTACATATGGACCATCCTTGCTCTCTCAGCACAGATGGGTTGGCACATTCATCAGATGGATGTGAAGACTGCATTCCTTAATGGGATCATTGAGGAAGAGGTGTACATTGAGAAGCTTGAAGGATTTGAGATCTTCAGCAGCGAGTCGCATGTGTGCAGGCTCAAAAGAGCATTGTATGGGATGAAACAAGCACCACGTGCTTGGTACACTCGGATTCACAATTATTTCACTGGACTTGGCTTCACCAAGAGTGAGGCGGATGCAAACCTTTACTATATTATTGTGGTGGAGGGTAAGATTTTAATCATTTTACTTTATGTTGATGATTTAATACTAACAAGTGATGAGAAGTTGATACACTCATGCAAGGCAGATCTTGCAAAGGATTTTGAGATGAAGGATTTGGTCCTCCTTCATGATTTCCTTGGATTGGAAATATGGCAACAGGAAGATGAACTGTTTGTGTCTCAAGGCAAGTGTGCCCGGGAGATATTGGAGAAGTTTCACATGCAAGGTTGCAAGCCTATCGACACTCCTCTTCCAAGAAATTGGAAGAAAGAGGATGCTACATCAGCAGAGGTAGTGGATGCCACTGTTTATCGACAGTTGGTGGGTTCGCTCATGTATTTAGTCAATACAAGACTAGACATATGCTATGCGGTGAACCAGCTTTCACAAGAGATGGTTAAGCCTACCAAGCTCTTTTGGAAGCAAGCAAGCATGTTCTGAGATATCTCAAGGGCACATCTGAGTATGGTTTATGGTACAGAAAGACGGATGAGGTGAAGTTGCATGGCTTCATGGATGTAGATTGGGCAAGAAGCCCAATAGACAGAAAGAGCACATCAGGAGGGATTTTCAGCAACATGGCAACAAATCAACAAATCAAGCTGCATGTGAGGCTATCTGGATGAGGAAGATCTTGGTTGGTTTGTTCGGTTCACATTTACATCACACAATGTTACATTGTGATAATGAGAGTTGCATTAAACTCTCGGTTAATCCTGTGTTTCATGATATATATAAACATATTGATATCCGGTATCATCATATTATAGATTGTGTGCAGCAAAAGATCATGTTGCTTTAGTACATTCCTACGGAGGATCAAGATGCAGATATTCTAACGAAGGCACTCACCAAGAGCAAATTCGAATACCATAGAGGCAGGATCAGGGTGAAGGATAATCCATATCTTGTTGAGAGGGAGTGTTTAGATTCAACAATATGATGAGCTTAGTGAAAAGAGTCACCTTCACTATGTGGGCCCGTAGGCTATTTTTGGCGCAAGTCTATTTTTAGACATGGTTATCATATTTCAGAAGTTGCAGGATGCTATTTGTGGATGGTTGATCAAGTTGGAAAAATAGATGAAATTATATTTTTAAAATATTGGGCGAAGTCTATTTATTGATCGCTAATCTAAAAATAGACGCATGTCGATTATTATTAGCTCTTAATAATAATCAGACACTAAACAACAACTTATTCTCTTGGAGCACTTCAATTCAGTGCACAGATGTGGCACATCAGTGGACTGAGGGAATTATGCAATTCCCAAGGGTTTATTGGAGCTAATGCATGGAGGACTCATTTAGAACTCAAGTGGCAGAGTTATGACACAGTTGGAAGAAGTAGTTATGGAGTTGTATTTAGTTTAACTCAGTTAGACTCAGTTGAGCTAGTTGTATCTATTCTAACTAATTGATAGACTAGTGAGAGTGGAGTGAAATAATTAGTTAATTAATTCACAAATAATAACTCATTAATCAACTAAACAATAAATCAATTAACTACAGTGCATGGCAGTTTCAATGGAGACCCGGTGAAGAGGTAGGTGAAAGGGCAAGATAGACTATCTGTTGTGACTATAGTGATGCATTGATTGCATCACACACACATTGGAGTTGCCAATGAGGATTGCGCAGTCAAGGCAAGAGTATTTCAAATTATTTCAGAGCTATTATTCAGCAAGGGTTGTGCAGTGGAGGTAGGCTAGCAGGAGGCAAAGATCGGTGCATGGATTTGCAAGATTGGTCCTGATTAGTGTATGATGATTGTACTGTACTGAGAGCTTGATAAGCTTTGTATGAGTATTTTCATATGATTCCATGATACATAATATATATTTGGGGTTTTCAACTTTAGGCTTTCCCAGTTAAAAAAAACAGTGTTATGTGTGATTGATTATTTTTGTTTATGCTTCACATGTGTGTGCAATTAATTTTTCCGCAAAATATTAACAAGTGGAATTGATTCAATATTTTGCATAAAGTTAAATAGTGTGAGATCAGGTGAATCAATGACATATGCATGCTTAGTGCATATAATTTCTACAGTTGGAAGGCTGATCCTCCCATACTTTTCCTCCCACGGCGCAGATTCCAAAAAGAGAGAGGAAGATAGTGATGCAGGAAAAAAATCTCCCTCATACTTGGGTTTTCCCAAGCCCTCTAATGTCGTGACTTGATCTCTCATTGCTCCAATCCTTCCTCAATCTAGATTTGGAGTAGCACTTTGTGAGGCTTTCCCCACCAGGTATGAATCTGATGGCATTCCAGGTGGCTTGCCACTAGATAAGAATGTCCCTTGCAGCATCCTCATGAACGTGAGAGAAGGGATTGTGAGATCCTTGCTTCCACTGCGCAAATCGATCTTTGTTGTTTGTGTGGAAATACTAGGTGAAGGATAAGTGTGCATGCCTTGAATCATTTTTTTTCCCCACTCTTCAAATCCACCCACTCCATTTGCAAATCATTCCAATCAGTGGTAACCTTCCCCAAGGTAATCAACCATTGGACACCCAAAATGATGTTGGTGTCTAGTATGTCAACTACAAAGAAGTGATCGATCAGAGTGTAGGATCCCATAATGACAGCATGCATTGCATGGTCCTATCTCCTGGGACCAAAATATAAAATCCCTCAAATTTATCAGTGGGGATTACTCTCCTTTGCACAAGATGAGCATCAATAAAGTTGTGGGTTGCCCCACTGTCAATTAGGATAGATACTCTCTGATTCATGAATGAACCTTATACTCTTAGAGTCAAGTACTTAGGCACTCCTCTCAAAGATGAAAGAGTCCCACTTATTAGAGAAAAGGCTCCCTTCCCATTTGTAGATGGTGTTTGATCTTCCTCATCATCATCAGCGTTGTGACCCCTCCTAGGTTCATCATCTTCATCTTCCTCCTCAAAATATGAGAAGACTTTTATGTAGTGTGCTTTTCCAGCAGCACATCTATGTCTCGGTGCCTATGACTCTTGGAAAGTGAAACACAGTTTCTTATTCTACAATTCCCTCCTAAGATCAATATCAAGAGGCTTCTTCAAGGAGCTTTCCTTAGGAGGAGAAACTTTCCCTTCCTTCCCCTTATCAAAGTGAGGGGCCTTGCTTTGGAAAGTTTCATTTGCTTTTGGCAAGGCATATTGGAGGTCTCTAGCCCTCTCAATGGCATCATGTAAAGTGATGGGCTTGGTAAATTTAACCAACCAATGCAAAGGTTCATCCAGGCAATCGATGAACATGTAGACTCTCCTTGCTATAGATAGATCAGGGACCATGACTGATAATCTCACAAACTCAGAGATATAAGTCTCTGCATCCCCTGATTGCTTCAGCTTTGCAAGGCTTATGAAGGGTTATTCAGGATCCTTCCTATAAAACCTCTAAACCAGTCTTCTAGTAAACTCAGAATAGGTAGTCACATTGATATGTCCCAATGTAGACAACCCATGGAACCACCAATTGTGTGCCTCAGCTTCAAAGTGCAGCACTGCAATCTTGATGGCTTTAGTCTCAGGGACTTTATTCAACTGAAAGTAAATATCCAACTTTTATACCCATGCCTTGGAAGGACAAAAGGATGATCCAAATTTTGGAAAAAATAATCTTCCCATAGAGTGGTGTCTATCCTGATTATGAAAGAACCCACCATCTGTATACTACTGCCTTGGTCTTCTTCTGTCCTTGAGGTGACAAAAATCTTGGAAAATCAAGTTGTCCTTGAATGTTTGACTTTGAGAATCATACTCCAAAAAGTAATCTTCAAGGTAAGCTTGCTCTTATGGTCCTTAATTCTCCACAACAAAGAAAGTAGGCATAATGGAGCATTGTGAAGCTTGTGGGGCTTGTGGCTGGCTCACTAGTTGACCAGTCCAGAGATGAGATATGTCAAAGCTTTCCCCCGGATGAAATATTCCAGGATATTCCCTCATTTTTTCCATCCTCATCTCTTTGATCTCTTTTTCAATATATTTCATGGCCACCAAAAGAGTTCTTGCAAACGATTCTCCTTCTTCACTTGCAGTCTCAAGGGCTTTACCCTTGTCTTGATCATCAGTAGTATAATCATACTTCTTATGACTTCTGTTATGATACCTCTTCTCCTTCTTAGTAAGAGGTTCATATTCTTCTGAATGAAACATAGCTATGATGCTCCAAGGAAAGTACAGGTTGTGCCAAGAAAGGAGCTCTGATACCACTGTAATATCCCAAATCTGGAATAGCAAAGAAAGCCTGCTGAAATAACGCACTCCTGGGAGATTGATGTACAGAAATGAGTTTATAGCCATTGGATCCCTTAGATCAGTATATCTGGAGTCTATATCCCAAAGGGGATAAAAAACAAATCAAACTAGGTGTGGTAAACAGATCTCCCACCACCTAGTCTAGCTGGAAAACACCCTACAAGAGGGGTTGCAGCTATGCACAACAAACTACTTCAGAAATAATGCAGTCTTCGATAGTATGAGTAGGAGGCCATAAAATATGATTAAATTATGAGTATACAATAGCAAATAAAAATTATAATGAAGCTCTTTCAATATACAGTAGAATATAGGAGACAATAGAGCAAGAAATCTCCAGGAAAGAAGGCTACAACATATATATATATAATTGCATAAATGGCTTAACAACATTATTTTAAGGAGCTATAGTAGTTGAATATTAAAAATTAGATCTAGGACAGATATGTGGACAAAAAATCAGATCCATTTCAGATCTGGAAACTAGATAGTCTTATTTACAATGTCCCCTCGGGGTTTTGACCAAATCATGCATAAACAAGAGTAGATCTGAGTTTAAAGTTGCAGTTCTGTAAAATACTGCAGAAATTTTTGAAGATGAATTTTCATTATAATAGACCAGATCTAAACAGAACATGGATCAGCAAGCTAATCCATGGATAACCCAAGTGAAAGGAAAATCCCAGCACTGGAGATCTCTCATCAAAATTGGGATCAAAGCACCCTGAAGAATCTCATATGAAAATAACGCAATTCCTCAATGAAAACTGTGTTGTAGCTTGAATAACATAGATGGCCAACTGCTAAGATACAGATCTAAAGCACAAACAGTAGAGGCACTCTTCCAAGAGGTTAAAATACACACTCGATGAGACGAGGCTCCAATACAAGCTAGATCTTTGCAGATCTAGAATCCCACTTGCTGCAACTTGAAAAAGCAGAAAAACCCTCACTAGATCTGCACTGCAATTGGAAGTAGAGCTTGGCCTCAAGCTTGATAGTGGATCAAATCAGCAAATACTCCTCCAAGAATCCTCAAAGGAAGAGGCGAAATCCCTCCATAGGAACTCCAAGTGCTAATCAACACAATTCTCCACTAAACAACAGAGAATAATATTTGTCTAAGAGGAAAATATACTCAGAAATATAATCAATCAACAACATTCTCTTGTTTCCTTCCCCTTCCTTTTATAAGATGAAATCCTTTGCAAACCCTAAACCACCTTGATGAGTTAGCTCCTTTCACATGAGGGGCCTCCTTCTAGATCCGCGTTGTCCCTTCATGAGATACATTGAACCTAGACAGTGTTGTATATTTGGTCAAGGTTGACCTAGTCTCACAGCTCAACCCCTTTCACACCTGCAAGGGATTTATTTACATGGCCCTGATTTATCTTTGTTCACATGGGCATTGATTTATTCAGTCTTTTTAGGAGTTTTACATGTCCTCCTTTATTCATTTATTCATGCAACAGAAAGTAAAACAAAAATGAATACTCCTCCTAGCTTAGGCTAAGTAGGAATATTACAGCAAATTTCAGTTCTTTGATATTAATGAAATGAAGTATTATTTCCACTGCATCTTTGTGCTTATGGTTATATGTGTATTCTGTTGTGCTCCTGCATAAATCTGGACCATGATGATTCCTACTAGTCACGTAGACATGTTTTACACTCATTCCCAAAGTTTCATGAATTGCTGGAGAAGTGTTGTCACTTTTGTCGCAAAGTGTATCTTTTGTGTCACACTTGGAGAGGTATGTTGTATTGCTATCACATTGAGGGCATCATGTTGTTCTTTTTTTTTAGTGATAAATGTTGTATCTTTGACTATTCACAGTGTGTGATCATGATCTAGTTTTGTCTTTGCTCACTTGAGCCTCACTGATCCCACACTTAACATTATTTAGAAAATTTCATTCCTGGGAAACTTTCCTTCATTTAGCCTTCATGAACTACACATTGTGCAGTCTCAATGCTCAAACCCTGACCTTTCCTCTTAGAATATGAACTGCAGAGTATTAGTTCTTAGTCCTAGTCCTTGAGCTCTAGATTTGTGCAATCCTTGCCTCCAGCCAGTCGTATTCGTGCACTGCACGGTATCATGCATCAAGCCTCAGCCTTGAGCTCTTAAAATGTACAACTATTAAATCACTTGGCCTCTCTCCCTCCACAACTCCACATTAGGAAACTTAACTCTTCAAGCCTCTAGCTTAAGGCCTTGAACCCCTCAACTGTGTAATCTACTAGCCTATTCTCCTATATGAACTGTGCATTTGGAAATGTCAAGCCTCAAGCTTGACCTCTTTAGTTCCTCAACATTGTAGTCATTCAATCTAGACCTTCAAAACTATGCTCTGCGTAGTCTCAAGCCTTGAGCCTCCATATTGAGTCCTCAAGTCCCTCAACTACACATTCCCTCTCTAGGTCTCTAGAATTGTGCATTTCATATTCTCAAGTCTCAAGTCTCCAACATGAGTCCTTGAGTCCCTCAATTGCACAAGAATTTGATCCTGACCATCCTAAACTATGCATTACGCAGTCTCAAGCCTTAGTCCCAGACTTTGGCCTCTATAACTGTGCAATCCATAATTTATTCACTTAACTAATCACCACTTCTAGCCCAAACATGTGATTTCATGGAGCATCTTAGGTTAGGGGTTTATCAGATTGAAGTGGGTGGATTTCAGTCATAGGTATTATATTATGGCATGAAAGGATGATGATGAAGGAGATCGAGACGGAGACCATGCAAGAAGACACCTAAGGAGCTCAAGAGATAATAAGATCTTAGGCAAGAAGATGAAGGAACAATGGATTACAAAAAAATACCAAATCTCAGGACTGCATGAAATCTTGGCACTGCCACCTTATCATGTAGTCCATGTCATCAGTGGCATGTCATGTCTAGTCACGAGTCATTATTTTCCATATAATTTGTGGATGATGTAAATTCAATATTATAAAAATCTAATGTAAATTGGATTTATGTAACATTCCTAATTAGCCCAAGCTAATAGGAATATTTCATTTTGTTTTAATTTTCTTAATTGATGAAAAAAATGTAAAGGAGGACATGTAAACTCCTAAAAACATCAAAATAAATCAATGCCAAATGTGAACAGAGGCAAATCAGGGCTCTCTCAATAAAATACACTTGTATGTGAAAAAGGATTAAGGAGATTGACTGGGTCAACAAGACCAAATCACAACACTGTCCAGATGCATTGAACTTCCTTGTTGATCAGTGAAGTTCTAGATGGAGGGTCGTCATGTGAAAGGAGCTAAAGTTTTGAAGGTGGTTTAGGGTTTCTCAAGCTATCATCTTATAAAAGGAAGGGGAAGGCTCAGGAGAAGGTTGTTCATGATATTATATTTTCAGAGTATATCTTATGTTTAGACATATCTCATTCTCTTGGTTGTTTAGCAGGGAATTGTAAGGATTTCCTGTTTAGGGATTCTCTCTCCTTCCATTGAGTACCTCTTGGAGGGCATTGTACTACTCTTCCACTATCAGGAATTTGGCCAAGCTCCATCTCCTTTATACAGTGTAAATCCAGTTGGGGTTTACTTTTTTTAGTGAGCTGCAGCAAGTGGAGACTAGATCTGCTTAGATCTAGATTTATACTAGTGCCTCTTCTCATTGAGTGTGTCTTTTAACCTCCTAGAAGAGTGTATTAGAAGTTTGGGCTTTAGATCTTGATCTTGGAATCAAGCCAATTTGTGCTTCAAGTATACAACACAGTTTATCTTCTTGGACTGCGTTATTTCCAATGGTAGAGTTGCAGGGTATTCCAGCATTCAGTTGGAGAAGAGATCTCTGGTGTAAATGAGTCTTCCTTGCACTTTGGTGATCCATGGATTGGCCAACCAATCCATGTATGTTTCAGATATGATTCATTTCTATATCTAGTCATAATTTCTGAAGCATTCTGTATATATTCTGTAGTAAAACTCAGATCTACTCATGTTCTTTCATTTATTGCTGAAATCCCCAAGGATAATGTAAAGTAAAGACAATATAGTGTATCGATCTGTTATAGATCTGATATTTTTTGTACTGATCTATCTTAGATCTGATATTTAATGCATAGCTTCTACAACCCATGAAAATTACGCTGTACATTATTGTTGTAGATAAATAAAGTGTTGCAACACCTCATACTTGAGGGTTTTTTCATCAATTCTTCCATTTTTTTCATGATCTGAGAAATAAACTCCATGATCTAATGTAATACAATGTATGTATGTATTTTCCATCATATTGTATCATAAACCCTCAAAAAAAGATGTTGTGAAGGCTTCAGCAAATTCTGCATTAGCTAAGTCATGGGGTTTAGGCCTTTTTGAGCCATACCGGAATGGGGAGATCTATTTAACATAGATAGAGTGCTTTGTTTTTGATGAAATTTTACATTTGAGTCCATTATAACATATTATAAGGGATCCAACTGTAATTTTCCTCCTTTTTTACGCATATATTTGAAATTAACCTTTTTAGGGCTTAAATTGCTGCTTTCCCCACTTTTTGGGTTATAAAATGAAGAAGAAGTTCCTCTTGTTTCTTGATTGAAGAATATGTGTTATTAGCACATTATATGAGCTATGTTTATACCTCTCCAACTCTATAATATCTTAATATATTCTTATTTTTGTAGAAAATCCCTATTTTGGGATATTAGAGTGGTATCAAAGCATCTTTCTTAGCTCAGCCTATGAGTCTCTGCCCAAGAAGACAGAATAAGATTAGAATGATGAAGAATATGATATTACTCTCATCATTTTTTAGATCCAAAAAGGACCTCCCCCAGGAGGTTAAGCAAATGAAGAGTTGCAGTGAAACTTCTAGAGGGTTTCAAGAAGAGGAAGAGCCATGCACTTCCTATTCTCAAAGAGGAGAAGACAAGAGGCATATAGGAAACTTGGAATCTAAGATTCTAAGTGAATAAAAAGCTAAATATAGAGCCTCCAAGGAGACTCTCGCTTTACCTCAGTTCATTCAGCTAGAGGAAGAGATATTCTCACCACCACTTGAGGAAGCATGCACTAGGGCTGTCACAACCTTGGAGGAGCAGCCTTCATGTTTAGCAGCGGAGGAAGGAAACATAGCTGAGGAAGGAGCTCTTACTTCTACACCTCACCAATGTATGCTTTAATTTCCATCTCTTGTCATTTCAGCAAATCATATGAAGGGATCTACATCTTTGCATGCTGTTGATTTAGAGCAACAGAGTTGCACTACGCTATACAAAGGCAGTGATGAAGAAAAGAGGACCCATGCCTTATGGGAGCAATCACATGAAAACTTCATTCATGAAAAAATGGAAGAAGGAATGGTAGATATTATATATCTTGAAGTGAGAAACCCTTTCTCCCTTCTAGATGACACTTTCTCAATGAGCACCCCCCAGCTCAAAGAGAAATTTCTACCTGCAGCAGATCCAAGGCCTCTTTGGTTTTGGAAGGCCATGCATGAGAAGGAAATCTCATGGAGAGATTTCATTGGAGGTGCACTTCAACACATCATGAAGTGAAAAGTTATTCAATAGTCTGAGGAGGCTCTTTCCTTCTCACACTTGGATCCTTATGGATTCAAGGAGAAACAGATAGATGATGGAGAACATATTTAGATGGATAAAATCTCTCATGTGTGTGTTGGACACTTATTGAGCCATACACATCATGATGGGAGGTTTTTGCCTACCACCTATTTGGGTCCTTATGGGGTCAAATTGATCCTTGAGAAGATTTCATTTCAACATCCCATGAAATGCAAGAGAAGAAATATGATTTGGGAGAATGACAGTATTCCTTGGGAGAGTGTTAAGGAAGGACAAGATGGAAGGCACCCACATGAGGATGGATGGGTGTGGATGATGAGCAAGAAGTTGGAAACCTACTTGAAAATCTATGATAATGGGCAGCAGGAGGCTTGGTTGCGTTGGTTACTCTTGAAAGAGTTTGGTCATCATCCTCTTTCCAAGGGTATGTGGTAGGATACTTGCATCATGGGGTAGCAAAGAGTATGGACACATTGTGCTAACATAACATTCTTCATGTCAATCACCATGTTTTCAGTGTTCACTACATGATTTGGATGATGAGAGTATGAGGAGGCAAAAAAAGTTTTTGTTGCTTGGGATGTTCTTGGGAGAGCAAGGGAAAATTTTCTCTCATGGTTTTCATGATGTTGTAGGAGTAGAAGATGTCACTATCACAGTGAAAAGGGGCTAATCCTTGGCCTTAGATGTTGAAGAGGTACTTTCCCCATGGGAGAGACTTCTTATGTGTAGCAACATTATGGGAGATGCCTTTGACATTCTGCATGTCAAAGGTTGGAGCTATGAGTTGGAGGGAGCCTATTTGCATAGGCCAACAGCGTTGCCACTTTGGAGCTAGGGTTTATTGATGGAGTATCCCCAGGATCATTTCACACTTGATGCATTTTATGGGCAAAGAGGAGGTAAGGAATACGAGGTAGTAGATGAGGACATCTATTACTATGATGTACTCTTCTTGTCTTGGATTTCCAAGCATGAGGGAGAGGACTTGTAGGCAGCAGTTGATTCATTTCTCTTCATGGAAGTGTGAAAAACTACTATGGAGGATCTATTCATGGATCCATGTGTCTTCTTACTTCCAACATATGGTGAGAGATTTGTTTTTGCAACACAATATTTGCATGCTCTTACCATCTCTGGCAATGCATTGCTCCAAAAGTAAGCAAGCTCTTTATTTTGCTCCATGACCAATGTTGGGCCAAAACATATGATGGAGACAACCATCTCTTATATGGCCTTGGGCAGATGTTTTTTCATTACATGTATGTTTAGTTGATTCATATGATTAACCATGTATCAAGAAACAATTTTCCCTATATGTTTCTGAAGCAGTAGTTTGAAAAACTGTGTTGTCACAACTTGGGAAATTGTTGGTACCTTCCAGCACCTTATGAAACCATCATAAGGTAATAGGAAATTTAATTTAAAGTGGATTTATGTAATATTCCTAATTATCCCAAGCTAATAGGAATATTTAATTTTGTTTTAATTTTCTTAATTGATGAATAAAATGTAAAGGAGGACATGTAAACTCCTAAAAACATCAAAATAAATCAATGCCCAATGTGAAAAGAGGAAAATCAGGGCTATATCAATAAAATACACTTGTATGTGAACAAGGATTGAGGAGATTTACTGGGTCAACATGACCAAATCATAGCACTTTCCATATGCATTGAACCTTCTTGTTGATCAACTTGGTTCTAGATGGAGGGTCTTCATGTGAAAGGAGCTAAAGTTTTGAAGGTGGTTTAGGGTTTATCAAGCTCTCATCTTATAAAAGGAAGGGGAAGGCTCAAGAGAAGCTTGTTCATGATATTATATTTTCAGAGTATATTGTCTATTTAGACATATCTCATTCTCTTGGCTGTTTAGCAGAGAATTGTGAGGATTTCCTGTTTAGGGATTCTCTCTGCTTCCATTGAGTAGCTCTTGGAGGGAATTGTACTAATATTCCACTATCAGGCATTTGGTCAAGCTCCATCTCCCTTAGACAATGTAAATCCAGTTGGGGTTTACTTGTTTCAGTGAGCTGCAGTAGGTGGAGACTAGATCTTCTTAGATCTAGATTATACTAGTGCCTCTTCTCAGTGAGTGTGTCTTTTAACCTCCTGGAAGAGTGTATTAGCAATTTGGGCTTCATATCTTGATATTGGCATCAGGCTAATTTTTGCTTCAAGTCTACAGTTCATTTTATCCTCTTGGACTGCGTTATTTCCAGTTGCAGAGTTGCAAGGTATTCTAGCATTCAGTTGTAGAAGAGATCTCTGGTGTAAATGAGTCTTCCTTGCATTGTGGTGATCCATGGATTGGCCAACCAATCCATGTATGTTTCAGATATGATTCATTTTTGTGTCTAATTCAGAATTTTTGAAGCATTTTGTAGATCTTCTGCAGTAAAACTCAGATGTACTCATGTTCTTTCATGTATTGCTGAAATCCCCAAGGGGAATGTAAAGTAAAGACAATATAGTGTATCGATATGTTATAGATTTAATATTTTGTGCAATGATATTTATTAGATCTGATATGTAATGCATATCTACTACATCCCCTGAAAATTACGCTGTACATTTTTGTTACAGATAAATAAAGTGTTGCAACACCTCATTCTTGAGGGTTTCTTCATCAATTCTTCCATTTTTCTCATGATCTTAGAAATAAACTCCATGATCTGATGTAATGCAATGTATGTATGTATTTCCATCACATTGTATCATAAGCCCTCTTAAAAATACGTTGTGAAGGCTTCAACAAATTCTGCATTAGCTAAGTCATGGGGTTTGGGCCTTTTTGAGCCATACTGGGACGGGGAGATCTGTTTAACATAGCTAGAGTGCTTTGTTTTCAATGAAATTTGATATGTGAGTCCCCTATAAAATATTATAAGGGATCCAACTGTCATTTTCCTCTTTTCTTATGTAGATCTCTGAAATTAACCTTTTATGGCTTAAATTGCTACTTTTCCCCACTTTTCGGGTTATAAAATGAAGAAGAAGTTGCTTATATTGCTTGATTGAAGAATATGTGTTATTAGCACATCATATGAGCTATGTTTCCGCCTCTCCAACTATATAATATCTTAATATATTCTTATTGTTGTAGAAAATCCCTATTTTGGGATATTAAAATTTATGAGATTCATCCATGTAATACGAAAAGTCATAGAGGAAGTTGAAAGGTCTTTGAGAAGTCAAAAAATCATGAGGGTAGTCCAAGAGTCAAAAGGGAAGCAAACGACCACCCCATTTTTTATATATACACCCTCATTGCTCAAGTAAAGGAATTTTCACCTTGAATCCTCTTACCAAGAATTGGAGAGGAAGATAGCCTTTTTGGAGGAGCAAGTGACTTATTTAATACTCCATTATTGGGGCTAGTGGTGTTCACTATCTTGATGTATATTGGAAATTTACTTAATTCAAAAGCTAGTTGAATCAACAAATTTTCATCCATATTTCGTGAATATTGTAAGACTATTCTTTGAATGTTTGCGATGTATGTTTTTTTCATATGTACTAAAGAAGTTGAAATATTTCGATGGATTTGGTACTTATCTTGTTGAAGGTGTGTTGTATTTGCTTTAACAATCGTTTCTTCCTTGTGAAATATTTCACTATTTGATCAACGGTTAATTCATATGTATATGCTCATGTGAATTTTCCATATTATTACTATTACTTGTATTTAAAGGGCCCACTTTTATCTCGCCTTTCAGTAGAAGGATCTTGATACTTTCCACAACTGAAAATTTCACAAGACATACTCACTTACTGAACTGGAAGTACCTGTGCATTACTCTCTTGTGCTGAAATTTGCAGCGAAGGAAAATATATAAGAATATATGGAAACTAGGATGATACTTCAAATGGGACTCTTATTCCAAATGGTGTGACGTCTAATTGGGACTTCACATTAGGGAGATCCCCTTGGTTGAGGAATTTACAACACCATCAACTATTTCTTATTGTGTTTCTGATATTTTTGTTCTAAATTGTGAATTAATTTTCGTAAAGAATTAGATTAGGTTTGTGTCTAGTGATTTTGATTAAAATTTCATGAGTAGTTTCAAATATACATCATAATTTATACATGGTATCAAAGAAAGATTCACATTAGGGTATAAGTTTTGAAGTTGTTTCTCAGGAGGTTCAAATTTGGAGTTCAATGCAACATGATCTCTTCAAAGTTGAGAATATGGCCTTCAATGGGCTAAGGATATACTATGCCTTTGAAAGCACCTCTAATTTTGTTAGATTGAAGGATTTCATGGAGGTGGCATTGGTTGAAAATGGATTGCTAGAATACATCAAGATAGATCTTGCAAAACCACCAGAATCTTATGCCCAAAACCAACCTTAGTGGAAGAAAATGTAACCAAGGTGAGGAGACTAATCTTAGAGGGAGTACGAGATCACACAGTCTCAAATCTCCATGGAAAAGAAACTTTGTTCGCAATGTGGAAAGAAATTACAAAAAATTTCAAGAATAATAGTGACCATAGGAAGCTATAACTCAAGGATAAACTTCAAAGTATCAAGATGTAGAAGAATGACACAATTTCATAGTATCTGAGCAAGTTCACACAATGTCATGATGAAATTGGCGAGGGTGGTGAAAATTTTTTAGAAGAAGACTTGGTAAGCCTAGTCCTTCTGGGCCTTCCCAAGAGGCAACATAGCTATAGAGATTTAGTAAACAGGGGGGAGAAACTACCGAATTGGGAGCGCTTATGGTCCGATTTGGTATAGGAGGAAATAAGGAAGAATAACAGAGATGGGACTTCATCCAAGGGTGAGGATGAAGAAAAATTTGCACTGGATGGAAAGGAAAATAAGGGAAAAGGGAATAAATCTCAATCCAAGCCAGAATCTAGTCAAGGGGGTAAGAAGAAATATTTGTCCAGAATTAAATGATTCCATTGTTATGAATTTGGGAACTATGCCATGAATTATCCACAAAAAAAGGAAATAAAGAAGACCTCAAGAGAAGTAGCAAGTGAATCCTTAGCTTCACAGTTCGAGCTTGACTTCACCCTTATTGCATGCATGAAAAAAAAAGTAATGGGGAGCGTGTGGTACTTGGAATTAGGTGCATCGTTCCACATGACATGGTGTATATACTTTTTCAGTGACCTGGAAGAAAAATATTTGTAGATGCACATCGAGATGGGGGACGAAAAAAGGTATAAGATGACCGGGGTTGGTACAAACACATTTTAGAGGGATTCGGGTTGCCCCCTTAGGCTCAAGGATGTCATGTTTGTTCTGTGCCTAAAGAAAAACCTCATCTCTGTTGTAGTTTTGGAAGATCACGGTTATGATATGATCTTCAACAAAGGAAAAGAATTCCTTAGAATTATAACCATGGGAAATGTGAAGTAGATTAGGGTTCGTGTGAAGAAATTGTATAAGATATATGTGGAAGAATGTGTTGCATTAAGAACAAAGGAGGAGAAGGTGCAAAGCCTCGATTTCCGTGAAATTTGGCATAAAATACTTGGCCATTTTCATCCTAGTGCCCTGAAGATTATGCAGTAAATAATCACATTCCTCCCCAAAGGATCACTTGAGCAGTAGGATGTATGCAAAGGATGTACATTGTTGAAGTACATAAAATACACATTCCATGATTGGGAAAAAAAAGTGCATGCAGTCCTGGAAAGGATCCACTCTAATGTATGTGGACCTTTCTTGACAGCATCCACTAATAGAAACAAATATTTTGTCATTTTTATTGATGGCTTCTCAAGGAAGTGATAGATCTTCTTCATGCATAATAAATATGAGACATTCTCCAAGTTCATATAATTCAAGGCACTGGTGGAGAAATAAACTAGCAAGAAGGTGAAGGCTCTCTAGAGCGATGTAATATTCCCAATTTTCAATGAGTTAATTAGAATATTAGAGTTCTTACTTTTCTCAATTAATTAAGTAAATAAAAGGGTGGAGGGACCCATAAACCCCATACATGAATAAAATCCACTTTTGTTGTGTGTGTAGGTTAGTAGATAGTATATCAACATCATCAAGTAGTGGAGCATCTCATTAATGAAGGAAGAGTGGAGATTATGGAGAGATAATGAGGAATATGATGGAGATAGTGGAGTAAAAGTAAGATCATATATCATTAATGATATAGTGATGGAGGAAGTGGTGCATTAAATGCACACATGATGGAGGGAGTGGAGATTAATTGCAAAGATCATGGGGATCATGGAGAGACATCGTAGTCTTCATGGAGACTAGTGGCCACATGTGCAACATAGTTATGAGGTGGGCCAAGGCTAGGGAAGGCTCACAACCATATAAGGAAGATGAGAAAAACAAATAAAATCAATATGGAATTTGATATTGTATTTCCATTTGACATTTATTTGCACGCTTTAGTTGTTTAGCTAAGTCTGTTATGTTGTTTAGCACACATGTGCTCTCAAGCAGGAATCCCACCATTACCCAAGGGGAACTTCGAGTGCCTACTCTGGGAAGGTTATTTTGAGCATCCATTCATCATCCAGAATTGGTGCCACATTCAACCCCTCTCTTCTACATAGATAGCTTCAGGAATTATGCATTCATGTCTGAAGGTTTGAGAGGAGGAAGGTATTTTCTAGAATTTCATCTAGGAAATCGGTGGAGGATTCATTCCTTCACCTTGAAATTCCATTTCAGTCTTCTAGGACCAGCAGTGTGATATCCGGCATCAGGCCATCACATTACACCTCCATGCAACAACAATTTCTTCAGGAATTGCGCAGTCTAGTCAGGAGAATCTAAGGGAGTAAGGAAGTTCCAAGTATTTCAGCTTGGAATCCTATGGTAGGTCTTTCCCTCACTTTAGTGATATTATTGCTATCATCTGTGAGCTATATTTCATCATCCAGCAGTAGTCTATAGCTTCAGTGTTGGAACAGGGTCTCTTAAAGTTGCAAATTTTGTCCATTTTTTTATATTTTTGGTATTGTATAGTCTAATGCAAGGGTTTTGGGGTGGGTCAAAGCCCCAAATGCATTGTAATGCATCAAGGGTAGACCAAGAGTCCACAAACCATGGTTTGTGGACCATTGGATGCATAGGCTAAATCGATATAAATAAATGAGATTTTTTTAGCCTTAAGGTAGGAAAGAATCGAGACTGATGCTAAGCACAAATTGTTAGATTTGTTGTCTGGCTGTTTGGGTAAAGAATCTTGTTGGATATGTGCTTGAAGATCCTTATTCCTTCTATGTGCGGACCCTGCTGGCTATGTGTGTAGGAAGTATTTTGGGATTGTAAGTGGATTTTGATATTAATATATATGCCAAGTACTGCTGGACATTTGATGCTATCTGGAACTGTTTGGTTATGATTGATGTGAACTTGGGTTATATGATTAAGTTGTGAAAGTGTCTGTTTAATTTCTGTGAACTGTGAAAGTATTTATGTTTCTGGTATACATATCTATGATCTGTTAATTACTGCAATTATAGTGTTTTGTGTTGATATTTGGTATTGCGCACGTGGATGCAGAGGTATTTACTAGATCTGTGCATAAGAATAGATATATTATACTATGGATTATATTGTTAATAAGCCTACAAATAGATATGTTAGTGAGAACTCAATAGGCGGGGAACACAGACCTGCTTGAATTACCTAATCTCTCTCAGGGTGTGGAAACCTGGTTCTAGCACCCTCCCATAATGCTCTGGGTGAGACTTTAGCCTGCACAAGCAGGTCACTGCCGAAAGTGCCAATAGTATAGGGGTTTGTTGGAAAACCTCCACCTCCAAACTTGGGTAAGTGCCCCTTGAGCCAACAAATGGCTCCGTTGTCGGGACCAGGAGCATTTTGAGAGAGGGATTGGGTAGTGCCAAGAACACTTTGGAGACCTGAGAAGAAAGAGATCAACGAGTGGTTCGAAAAGAAAGTTCAGGAATTCCCAATGAAAGAGAATCGTAGTGCAAATTTGACCACAAAGGAGTGGAAGAATAAGTACATTTTCACGGAGATCGACGAAATTTTCTTCATGGCATTCACAACTGAGCTCTAGGAGTGGCTTGCAAGGCTCGTAGATTTCCAGACATGTTGGAAGGACAAGCGGATTACGTAGTGGACTACAGATCTGATCCATCAGTTAGAAAAAATTTATAATACCATCACGCGTACGGTAGATCACTGGGTAGATAGTGTGCTGGGAGGATTTGTGATGGAATTTTTAATTGACCAATTTGTGTCCTATTCTAAGGCAGAACGAAGGTTCTTTAAGGGTTTTTGAGGTAAGTTTATGAAAAATCTGCCATTACTGATTAAGATCTTATTGTGCGAAAAGAGAATTTTGTGTAGCCATGCAGAGTGAATGAGCTCTGATTAGAGTGAGGGTACAACACGCAGTGGTAAGTACTACAGAACTAACCAATAATGAGGCAGATTTGTCTATAGTCTGGTCAGGGATTCGACTGCACAGGAACCTCCAACTACACCACTGTTGAGCCAACACAGGGGTAAGAGCTCACCCGTACCTCCTCCCCCACCAGAAGATGAGATGGCCCCACACATGAAGCTACCTACCTTTGAAGGCATAGGGAATGAAGACATGGATCAATTATGTTTTTTTGCAGAAATGGTATGGATTGCGCAGAATGTGGCCAACGATGCTGTGAATAAGGTGCAGCTATCCCTTGCCTTTGAAGGAAGGGCCTTGGACTAGTATATGGGATACATAGCTCAGCATGCAAATGCAACCATTGAAGAGATTAAAAATTCCTTTAAACAACAGTTCAAGAAGCCTAAGTCCTACTCTCAGATAGTGAACAATCTGAAGGATTTCAAACAAGGATCATTCGAGTCTGTATGGGAAGTTGACCAAAGGTTAAAGAAGGTAATTAGAGAAGGATGATTTTTGGATGATGATAGGCAGCACACAGAGTGGTTCATTTCTATGTTGTTGCCCCACCTACGTGTGCAAATGGGTCATCAAGCCATTGAATTGGAGGAAAAGGCCTTGGAGATTGTGATGAAGCTGGAAGCTGCGGCAAGAGACGATACCCAATTAGGAGTACAACAAATATAAGGATATTTAGAGGCAATGCACATGCATATCCAGAATCTGCGGAAGGAACAAGGGACAGAGGCTAGCCTTGAAAAATGGTGCATACGATGTAGAGTGAATGGCCACACCAAGGATAACTATCCACTGCAAGTAGGCTACATGCAAGTCGGGGGACCCAACCCATTGCATCTTAGGGAAGTTGTGGGGCCAAGTGGGCCGGTGTTGTGGTGCGATGATTGTCGCATTGCTAGGCTGCATGATACCAACCATTTCCCCCGCCTTGCCGCATATGTCCTAGAAGTGAAGCAACAATGGTGCAGGTTTTTCAAATCTGTAGGATACGATGAGAAGAATTGCTGGACCTATGATCTAATGATAGACAGATGAAACCTATATAGGGTAAAATTAGACCCTTCTTCACCATGATCCCCCTCAAGTATGGGTGGCTCCCCAGCTAGGGGTAGGGGAGGGGGCCAAGGTGGAAGCGCAAGTAAGGGGAGAAGACAATTGATTTGCTATAAATGTAGAGAAATAGGGCACTTTGTAAGGGATTGCATGAACCCTGTGAGAAAATCCTGTAGATACTGTATACAACTGGATCATGTGATCGAAGATTTCCTATTTCTAATAGCCAAGATGCAAGAGAAGCAGCAGACGCCTATGAATAATGTACAAAGGGTCAAGGCAGAACCTCAAGATGAAGGACCAAGCATTAATATTATAACACGCAGTGGCATGGCCACTGGGGGAGCTGCGGAGAAATCCAAGGCGGAGCTTCTTATCCAAAAAGTAGCCATCAAACAAGAAGGTTTGGACTTACAAAAGGAAAAGGAAACCTTTGTCGTAGCTTGTCAAGACTTTGCTAAGGTTGAGGTATCTACTCCTCAAGCCCTTATGAACCTCAAAGTAGATGCCGAGGTCAAACCATTTCTGTAGGAATGTATGAATATGCTACGCAACCAAAGGGCCATAGAAAACCTTCAAGATTTTATATACAGTTGTGCAAAAAGAACAAACCCACCCATGGAAGTTAAGGATGTGCACAAACTATACAAGCATAAGAAGCGCACCGGTAGGGAAATGCAATTAACCACCCAAATTGGTGATTATGAGATGGATCAGGTTATTCTGGACCTAGGCTCAGATGCAAATGTACTACCTAAGAAAACTTGGAAAAAAATGGGAGAACCTAAGTTGGAATGGTCCACTATCTAGTTGCGCATGGCTAATCAACAGAAAATCATACCGTTGGGGAGATTGTCAAAGATTGTGGTAGATATTGCAGGAGTTAAGGTCCAGGATGAATTTGAGGTCATTTAAATTGTAGAAGATGTAGACCCCTATCCTGCACTCCTAGGATTGGACTAGGCCATTAATATGGGAGGTATCATCAATTTGAAGAAAAGAAGCATGGTATTTGAAAATGCAGGTACACCGGTGATAGTACCATTAGACCCTACAAAAGGAGAATGGTATATGGAGCTGGTGCGTGAAGAAGATGTATATCATATTTATAAGTTAACTACGTGGAATGAAGATTGGATCAACCCCACAGCCAATGGTGTACTCTGCTGGGAAAAGGATAGTGAGTGCTACTCAGACTCCGACGGGGAAATAGAAAATTGGCAGAACTGGTTACACGATGTATCTGCGTTATGATTCCTTAGGATCACAAGGGACTTATGATGCATCTCCTCAGAGGTAATAGAACTACCCTACTTTGATGGTTCTAGTAGTATTAAGGAGTTTCTGTGAGCATTTGAAGCTGAGCTTCCAAGAGAGTGAAGGCTATGGACCCTTGATCTAGCCATGCGTGCAACACTTGCGTGGTGGTGGGACATGAATAAAGGGGAATTCCAGGATTGGGAGGAATGTCGAGATATGATGATCCTACGATTGAGCCTCCAACTAATGTGTGCATCAAGACTTTCCTTGGACTAGGGGATCTGCGCGAACATTTGTTTGATTTGATGGAGAAATGGTCAGAATGAACTACAAAAGAGTGGGTTCACATGCTTATTCATGCCCTGGGACCAATTCCCACCACATGGTACTTAGATGTGGAGCTACATCAACGCACTCTCCACTGGGAAACCTGAAAGGACGAATTTATGGGGACATTTGGATTAATAAGAGGAACAGAGGTGCTTGAAAAAGCTCTAAAGGACATAGATACCTTTTTATTTGGTGAATCCAACTCCTATGCAGCATTGGAGATACCAACATGGGAAAAACAGATGCAGGATATTGTCAACTGCCACAATATCACCATAGAAGAAAGTTATGAAGATCCGCGCAATGTATCATTCCCAGAATCAGAAGGGGAGCGCGCAGTTTTAGGACCTCCATTATTCACTGTGGATGTTATGAAGCCTCTGAAGCTGCGAGAAGTTAACATTGGCATGGAAGAGAAACCCAAGTTGGCTAAAATTGGGGATTATTGGGATGATGAGATATTAGGCAAGGTTGTGGAATTACTCACAGAATATCAAGACTTATTCCTGAAAAAAATTTGAAGCTTAAGAGGTTCATGGGGGATTTTGGGGTTATGTGCATCACACTGAAACTAGATGCGCACCCTGTGAAGCAATGCCCTTATCAGCTGAACCCTAAGTATAAGAAAAAGTTTAGAGAAGAAATCGATAAAATTCTCGTCGTAGGTATCATCGAACCGATTGAACAATTGAACTGGGTAAGCCCCATGGTGGTTCAGGAAAAGAAGACGAAGGGGGAAATCTACATTTGTGTCGGCTTGCCCAATTTGAACGATGCCTGTGTACATGATCCTTTTCCAACACCGTTCTCCGATGAGATCCTAGATAGCGTAGGAGGCCAACAAGTGTACTCATTCACTGATGGATTCTCAGGATACCATAAGATCAAAATCGCACCTGAATATCACAACTACATTCGCTACTAAATGGGGATCCTTTTAGTATACGGTCATGCCATTTGAACTCAAAAATTCCCCTGCCATCTTCTCACGAGTAGTAGTCGCAAGGTTCAAAGAGTTCATCCATAAATTTATAGAGGTGTACTTTGATGATTGGATTGTCTTTCGCTTAGTAAAGACGCACATTTCAAACCTGCGCATGATGTTGGATGCTTGTCGCAAGCACCATATTTCCTTGAATATCAAGAAGTGTATCTTCTACATACCCTTTGGAATCTTCCTCGGACATATAGTTTGTCGACAAGGGTTGATGGTTTACCCTGTGAAATTTGCAGTTATCATCAATCTGGCAGTACCTACGACTAAGAAATAGCTATGTTCGATCCTTGGACATACGGGCTACTACAGAAAGTTCATTCAGAGATACATGCTGATCACAGTGCCTCTGGAAAAGCTTCTTAAGAAGGATGTTTCAAATTTTTGGGATGACAAGTGTCAAAATAGCTTTGAGCTACTCAAGGAAAAGATGGTCTCTATGCCTATCCTTATTTTCCTGATTGGGCGAAGGTATTTCATGTTCATGTTGATGCTTCTGGAATCGCCCTGAGAGCGATCCTTACAAAACTTGGAGATGGAGACATTGATCAATCGGTTGCATTTTCTAGTCGAAAACTCTATGGTGTGAAGCACAATTATTCCACCACAGAGCGGGAAGGATTCGCCATGGTCTATGCATTACAAAAGTATCATAACTATCTATTAGGAGGACACTTCAAAATGTTTACAGATCATTCGAATTTGAAGTAACTGGTGAATAAGCCTATGTTGGGGGGGGGGGGGGGGGCCAGGTGGCTTCTGTTGTTCCAGGAATACGACATTGAAATCATTGTCAAACCAGGGAAGTTAAATGGTGGGCCAGATCACTTGTCCCGAATTGAGAGTGGAAACGAACCGACCAACCTGGAAGAAGGATTTCCTGACACGCAGTTGTTCACTATTAAGGTAGTTGATGCGTACTTCGCTGACGTCATTCAGTTTCTGACTACAAGCTTGGAACCTATGGAGTATTCGATGCAACAGAAGAAGTAGCTAGTCACCCATGCTGCGGATTTTACCATCATCGCAGGACATCTATATAAGATGGGAGAAAATGAAGTGTTATGCAGGTATGTCTTGGAGCATGAACGACATGATATCTTGGCAGAAGCCCACGATGAGGTAGCAGGAGGTCACTACGCAGGGAAAGAAATGGCGCAGAAGATCTTGAGAGCTGGATTATGGTGGCCCACCCTTCATAACGACTCTCATGACTATCGTAAGGAATCTGATACCTGCCAATGCATTGGAAGGTTGTCCCATAGGGATGAAATGCCCCTTCAACTGCAAATGGCTCTGCAAGAATTTGACAAATGGGCCATTGATTTTGTAGGACCTATCAACCCTCCCAGAAAAAAGACAAGTGTGCGTTACATTATCAGTGCCACTGACTATGTAACTAGGTGGGACGAAGCATAGGCAGTGAAGGATTGCGCTGCAGATACCATAGCGCATTTCATATTTGAGCATATTCTGACCATATTTGGGTGTCTGAAAATCCTAATGAGAGATAGAGGTATGCACTTTGTCAATGAAACAATACGGGCCTTGATGGAATAATTACGGACATGTCACGCAAAAAGCACTCCATATCATCCTTAGGCGAATGAAGCGGTTGAAGCATTCAATAAAATCTTTTAGAACGCACTAACTAAGGTCTGTAACATCGATCACAGTGACTAGGATGTCCGCATTATGTCTGTTCTATGGCCTTATCGAACCACCTATAATAATTTGACAGGGAAAACACCGTTTAGGATGGTCTATGGCAAGGAGGCTGTTATGCCCATGGAATATATTGTTCCTAGCATGTGCATCATAGCCTTTACAAATATGGCAAATTTTGATATCATGGAGGAGTGGTTAGTGTAGCTTGTGGCTTTTGAGGAAGACCGTTTCATTTCTAACTTACATCAGCAAGTTCAGAAGGCACGCGATAAGGCATGGCACGATCGACATATTCATCAAAATACCTTTGCGGAGGACGAATTATTCCTACTATATCATAGCCAATTTGTGAAACACCAAGGGAAGGTCTGAAAACACTGGCTTGGGCCCTATACAGTTAAGGAAATCACAGAGGGTGGAGTTGTGTGGTTAGCTACCCTGCGTGGCGATATGCTACCTGGCTATATCAATGGCAGTGGGCTCAAGCCATATTGAATCAAATGACTATATGGTCGTAGTAGCTATATAAAATGTGGTATACCCACCAAGGAAGGTAAGCCCAGTAGGTACCATGCTACGGACATAAGGTAGCCACAGGATTGGAAGCCCGGAGGAGTGAGATGGAGGCACAGGAATAAACTCATAATGCAACTGGTGCACTGGGAGTGCAGGAGGTATGCTAAAAGTGAAGGGGTGCGCCGGGAGTGCAGGGGTGTGCTGAGCACACCAAGGGTGCGAAAACTAGCCATTGGAACAGTCAATTCCGGTAAAAATAAAATGTTACCATTGGAAGGAGCCGGCGGCCAGTATTTAATGATGTGATTTCTAGAGATTTGTTACTGTTTAGTTGATGGTAAGTTCCAAGTGAAGTTTACCCTACCATTGGTCGATCGCAAAGGCTATAAAAAGGGCAGGATAGATCAGACAAGGGTTCTATATCGCTTGAATAGCTTGTACTTGGCATGTTTTTCCTTGACGAATTTGTGTTGTAAGAATTTATGTGCCTATAGCATCCCTTTCATGTCTGAGCAACCTACTCCTTCTGACAATAGCCACCTGGGGTTAGGATTCATTTTTCTCACTAGAATGATGGCCACTAATCCTGTTGAATCCACAACACCAATGACCTCAACAAAGCCAGAAACCAAGGAAGTGGTGGAGATTGAGTTCGAGGCCGAAGAAGTTATCTCCATGCCAAGCCCAATCACGAAGAAGGGAAAGGAAAAATCATAGGGCTCAGGGAAACCCCCGAAACCCACGAAATGGGCTGGAGGGAAGCCTTGTACTTCCCCGAGAAATGTAAAAACCCCAAGAGTGACACCCCAAGAGAGTGTTGCTCGGGAAGAGGCTCAGGCCGCAGAACCAATCAATTGGTTACCTTCTTTCGTTCAGCCATGAAGGCGCTCGACGCACACACCGAAGAACCTCGATAGCCTGATAACCTACCTGTAGATGTTGCTAACCCTAAGAGAGGTCCCCTTTATTGGTGAACCATTTGGAAGGATCCATGAGATCCAATTTGATGACCATGACTTGGCCAATTTGGAGGCCTTCCCTGAGTTGCTTCCCGAGTTATATCATGAGCGAATTCAGGAGGATGATGGGATAAAAATTGTCCCCGTAAGTTGGGTACGCAGAGTGGTAGGATCTAGGCTCCTCAACCTACTCAGGATGCCACATTTTAGCCACTACAATATCACAGACCATCTGGTGCATCAGTTTCTTTCCTTGGTCCATGATGGGTGTTTGTGGATCAAGTATTGAATCCCTATCACGTTGCGCTCATCCATCGAATCACTGGCCTTCCTATGGAAGGGCCAGACCCTCTGCTACACGTTGGGAAGGAATATGAGGCAGAAACTGCTGAATATGTGCAACAAAACTACCATGTGGAGTGGAATACTCACAACTTCATGATAAAAATTGTTAGTCATCAGTATTTTCGCCTGTTTTGATGACTACATTCCTTATCTAGGTTTTCTAGCAACCAATCTTCAACAGTCAATTTTTCCTCTAGAAAAACCCTCAAATTTTTTTGTGTCTTTTCCCCCTCTATTGCATATTAATATGGAAGTGGTCTTCAGGTTTCAGTCCTGTCCTAAATCAACAAACCTTCCTTGTACATGATTGTCACAAGCCTTGTACCTCTGATATCAATTTTCCCCTGCTTTCACACAGCTCATTGCCCAGCATAAATCAAGTTGTTTACTCATCTCTCATCGTTTATTTTTCCATATAATGACCTAAAAATATCTCAAAAATCCATCAGAAATTATGACAAAGTCTCTAGGTCTAGGTGGTGGTGTTTAGGGAAAATAACTTGAGAAAAGCTATCTCTAGTCAAAACCCCTGTCTTCAATATCAGTCAACCATCATTTATTATTATCTAGAAAAACAACCCTTTGTCTATCTGTAGGTCATACACCGTCAAAGTGGTCGTTGTGTTTTTTTTCAGCAAAGACCGGAAATGTTCAATTCAAGAAAAAGCATATTTTTTAGGTCTTATGTCCGAAGAAAGAAGATCAACTGAAATTTCAGGCATTATCATCATGACACTACAAGAAGGAACTCCAACGATCAAAGCTATTTTAACAATGCATGTCTGCAGGGGTGCTAGTATGAATGGCTCAAATGAGTGTTGGGCAAGATAAAATTCAAGAAAAGACTTCAAATTGTAGCAGTTCACTGTTGGAAATCAAAAGAGAATGCAGTTTGCAAAGAAAGGAAACTCACTGGACTAAATCCCGCAAAGTCAAAGCACCAAAAAGGTCAAAAAGTCCCCCATCATGGAAAAAAGATACAAAGATCAGAAGATCACTCCCTCCAGCAACTCAAAATGGAATTTTTTCATTTATTTCCAAATAGGTGGGCCAGCTCTAAAAATCAGTCTTATGCAACCAACACAGTTTTCAAGAATCTGTCCCTACAAAGAAAAATGAAAATCACCTTCTTTAGGTTGCAAAAGGAAAAGTTTTCTTTTACAAAAAAAAAACTGAACATACTAATGTAGGAGGTGTTCTAGCTTTTCATCAAGAAGTTGATTATGCAACAGGATCTAAAATTTGTTTGAAGGCCGAACTTCAAGGTTAAAATAGAGATAAAAGTAAACAGTACAGTTTAAAAGGGCCTCTTTCATTTCTAAGCAGAAGGCTTTTCAATAATGAACAAAGAAAGAAAAATACCTAGATTCAAAGGTCTCCTTCAATCATAAACAGAGTACCCACTTAGCTTGATATGCCTCCTTCAGTAATAGAGAAAGGGGCATGAGCATTTCTCTTTTCAAATGGCCTCCTTCATAACAAGTAGAGGGCCCACAGATAGCCTGTTTAAAGACAAATCCTCAATTGATGAACATGAAAAAGACACTATTGATTGAAATAATTCCTTCACTAATAAGCTGAGGGCTCAAAATTTGGTGTAGAAACATCACCTCCTTCATGTACAAGCAGAGGGTGCAAGGATAAATTTGGAAAATAAGCACATAGGCGAGACAAATCATGTGTCCCGCCCAAGACCAGTTTCACTTAAAATAGTGTTTATGACCAAAAAGAGATGAAATTTAAAAATTTGATAGAGTTTTTTGTTCCTCATAGGTTCAAGAAGAAAAACCTCCCTCATTTTCTACATAGGTATCATGGTTTGTGAGAAATGTAAAACATACAAATGTCACGGGAGAATTTTTGCACCAGGATTCACCATTTTGACCAGTGTTGGGATAGTCATATGTTTAACAACGAAATGGATACCAAATGAAAAAAATCAAGAATATTTTGAGATTATACTTCCATATCTTTCCAACAAGCCATCTCGGGCCCAATTCCGACAACAGGAAGGCATCCAAAAGTAGCCTGCAAATAGCACTATGTTTTTTTGCACCAACATTCACCATTTTTGACCAGTGTTGGGAAAGTCAATTTTTGAACAAAAAAATGGACACAAAATGAAACAAATCAAGAATATTTTGAATTTATACTTCCATAGCTTTCCAACGAGCCATCTCAGGCCCAATTCTGACACCGGGAAGGCATCCAAAAGTGGCCTACAAGCAACACTATGCATTTCTGCACCAGGATTCACCAGTTTTGACTAGTGTTGGGAAAATCAACTTGTGGACAACCAAATGGACACCAAATGAAAAAATTCAAGTTTTTCTAGAAATTATACTTCCAAATATTTCTAACGAGCCATCTCGCGCCCAATTCTGACACTGGAAAGGCCTCCAAAACGGGCTACAAAGTGTGCGGCGCGTTTGAAAAATTGCGCGATGCACCTGGGAGAGAAAATACAAGGGTTTTCTATTGATATGTGACGTGCTTGTAGCAGTGCGTGGCGCTCTTGCTTCTGAACGTGATGCTCACCTAAAACCTTCAAAAAAAATCTTTTTAGAACCGCTCAACCAATCAAGCAAGGGCTGCCATCGATCTTCAAGGTATTTTGTTGCCTCCTTGCTCATTTCAAAACTATTAAGTAGTGGCAAAAAATGAAGCTCATGGTGTGAATCAAGGTAATGTGTTAAATGTGTTGAAGAAGTTTGTCACGGTCGGAGGTTAGTGGAATGATTCATTAGTTTCAAAGAACCTAGAGCTGCCCCCAAAGACTGAGATGAAACCATAACCTCTGTCAGCAAATAGAGTGGTGAAAACAGTGGTAAGGAGGGTTGAATTTTTGTTGAAAATCCGAAAATTGTTGTGGCTGCCATTACCCAAGATTGACATAATAGAAACGGTGTGTTTGTATTGGTGTCTAAAGGCCTAAGCACTACCCTTAGAATAGTGCTAAAAAATAAACGTGCAAAGTCAGAATATACACAGTAGTGAAGGTTTTGTCAAATTTTGAAGGTAACCTTACTATGATAAAACAAAGCTAAACTCTGGCAGCTATATGCATTGGTGAAAACAATGCTTAGGAGGGTTGATCTTTTTGTTTAAAAACTCGAGATTTTCCTTGGTTTATGATTGCTCAAGGTGAACATAGTAAAATGGTGGGTTCTTATTGATGTCTAAAGACCTAACAAACTAGCCTCAAAACAAGTTGAAAGGTGGAGGTATTGTTTAAAGGGAGGAAAAACAGGGTTTGAAAAGCAAAGCAGTGGGCCTAATTTCAACAATAGTGATCATTGTGTAAGTGCTTTGTCATTTCAAAAGTCCCGTCTGTGTGGTTAAAAAGAAAAAACCAGTGTTTTCTCTTTTTTGTTCCATGAAGCAGAATTTAGTGAGTGAAGTTATTAAATCAGTTTGGAGGTTTTCTGTCTAACTGTGGGTGAGGAATAGTAAAACAAGGAAGGGTGTGTTGATTGTGAGGAGTATTTTGCCTCTGTCTAAAAACTAAGCTGCCTTGCTTACATCAAAACACCAAGAGCTCTGTGATCTTACCCAAACACCGAAAATCACTTGACTGTGTATACATTTTAGTTGACTGTGTACTTGTTATTAAAACCATTTGTTGATTGGCATACAAAGGGAAACAAGCAGTGATTTGTAAGGAGCATAGAGATGATATTAAAGAACCATTTCACACAACATTTGATGCATTTCCATTGGTCAAAAAGTGACTAACAAAGAGGACAAAGTTGTGTGCTTGAGAAGAAATTTCCACAGTCTATTTGAGGCAGGGCAGCAAGGTGAAGAAGAACACATTGATGATATGTAGCACAGTGATGAAGAGAAGCACCATGAAGAAACTCAAAATAGTGATAGATGATGAGGGATTTGCAAGTTTGAAGGAAGGAATTTTTCTTTGAATAGTGAAGGATAATGCAGTACCAGGGAGGAGGTTTTAGGAGCAAATTTGAAAATGTTTCCTATGCTATAAATGACTTTGAACACACCTAGTCTCTAAAGAAAAAGCAGACTTAGGTTGAGGTCTTTAAATCAATTTGCAAGGGTGTTAAAACATTTATTTCAAAGCTACTTTGATCATCTAAAACCACAGAGAGAAACAGTGAATAAGAGATGAGGGTTTTGTCAGTTTAAAAGGAGGTCTTTTTGTGATATGAAATAGTCGAGGATTTGCACAAACCTCTAGAAGAAAAACAAAGTTTATGAAGGGCTTCAAGATCAGTTTGAAGGAGCATTTGAAGTAGTGTTTTAAATCAGTCCCTCTGTTGCTTTAACCACAAATAAAGAAATGATTAAAACATGAACAATCATCATTTCAAATTGAAGGTGTGAAATACATAAAACAGTGGTGTTGAAAGAAATTTGTTTAATAGATTAGAGAAGAAGCAGTGGTTAGAAGATGAAGACCTTTATCAATTGAATGCAATATTTTAAAAAAAAAGTGGTTTGAAGGCGCTTTATCATCTAAAAACAAAGCAAGGCAGTGATATCAAAAAGGGAAAATGTTTGAGGAGAAGGTTTTTGTGCTAAAACAAAGGAGACTTATTTTCAAGAAGCCACAAACATGTCTTTTTAAAGGCTTCTTGGCTCAAACACAGTACTAAAGATATGAATTTAGTGATGAAAGGCAACATTATGGCATCCAACATAGAAATAAGCATAAGGGTGATGAAGCACAAAACAGTGAAGGGAAAGAGCATGACAGTCATAAAGAAGGCAGTGACAAAGACAAACAAAGCAGCCCTCAAGCAAGCAATGATGAGGGCAAGAAAATACAAAACATGGATCATGAAGGGAATTCTCTGAAGCATGTGCTATATGCCTCTCCTAGGCAAGGGGGCATGACTTCTTCACCAAAGCTAGAATGCCAAACAACAAAGAAGAAAACCAAGAAAAGCTCAAAACTGCCCAAAGAGGGCGTTCGGTGAGAAAAAAGGAGAAAGACACCTTTAGGCTTGGAATTTTTTCCTGAGCTTCTAGACATATTTATAAAAAGCCTTGAGGGACTTTCTCACCAAAATTGAGCAAATTTTGACATGTTCTTGTTTTTCGACATTTTTGGGCATAATTGCATAAAATCATGGGCGCCGCCATTTTGGTTTGGAGCATCCTCAAATCTTGAGAGTGGTACCATTGGATGCATTAAATTCAGGGGCACATACTCAGTGATTTTTATCAAAATTGAAGATGATTTTCTCCCCCAAAATGGCGAAAAACACCTGGTTTTTCTACACTCTGCCCGATCTATCAGCAAGGCTTATTTTTTGGTTTCTTACACACAAGCCTATTTTTGGAGGACTTATAGGCATCATATTGGGAAAATTCAAGTTTTTCCAGAAATTAGACACTCAAATATTTCCAACGAGCTATCATGAGCCTTATTTCGACATCGGGAAGGCTGCCAAAAGTTGCCGGCAAGTTAGGGGACCTTTTGCTGATGTATTTTTTGAGTATTTTTGTAAAATTGAACCTTTCAAAACTACTTTTTCCTCATGTGCGTTTAGCTATTTTTGCACATGAGAAGTTATGAAAAGTCAATTTATTTCCCTCTTTTAGCATTTTTTAGATATTTTATGAGATATTTTGTGCCTTGGGCTTTGCAAAGCCTCAAGGACAAAATAAGATATTTTGGATAGGCCAATGAGATTGCAAGTTGAACTAAGAGGTTTTCCTCTCTTTGGCCTATATATTCTAAAGGCTTTCATTGTAAACAAGGCTGAACTTGATGAATAGAAGCAATATATGGTCATATAAACTTTGGAAGAAATACTTGTCTCATACTTTTGGATAGTCTATTGGATGTTCTTGGATGATGAAAGAGGATTGTTGTTGGATTCCATGACTTGGTAGAATGGTATAGTGTCTCTCTCTCTTTGTTTTGTTTCCTAGTTTTCATTCATAAATACATGTTCGTGCTTGCTATAGGACAGTAGAGAAAAAATTTGAGACATGCCCTTGGAGGCACCTCAAATTTCACGTTTCTTCATAGCTTCCATGTTTTCTTCATTCTTAGTCATATTAAAGAATTCTTGATTGCTCTTTAATAACTTAAGGATATTGTTGCTTGTTTCAATCATGGTTTTATGCATGCTAAGTATGATTTATTGTATGCCCTGCTTACTCATGGCTAGCCATAGCTCCATCCATGAAATTTCTCTTTGACTGATTAGATTTCCATTTGTTGAACTAAGGAGGTCTTGTTCTGATCTTTCCCTTTGCCTAAGACTATGCAATCTTGTTTTCAAAGTGCCCAATAACTTGAAGTACTATGTTTAGGCATTCCGACATAGTGATTTGAGTTGTTTGTATGTCTTTAGTGTATTTCCCCAAAGTCTGATAGCCATTACCCAAATTTAGAGAGCTATATATCTCTATGCATGGCTTGAATGTTTATTTCTATGTACTGATTAGCTTATAGTTACATTTCTCATGATTAATGGTTTGCCCTACCATCATTGTGTCAGCTATTAAACTAGTTATGCTTGGAATCCTTTGTTATTCACAAACGTGATGTCCATCTTACTCCATTTTTCCAAAAGATCCATTTTTCCTTGAATCAAATCGGCCCTTCAACAACCTTGTATCACCATACGATAGCTTTCTTGACCTCTTCAACCCCATAGCCCAGTTGATCTGACATCTTTTTACCTATCTTATATCTTTGATCAGTTTCATCCCTCACAACCTAAAAACCAAAACCAAAAAACCTACTTCATAACTAGCCTAAAATCAGAACAAAATAAGCAAACACACAGATATCCCTTACACAAATAGAGAGGGCCCTCTCTAAGTCCAGGAAGGCTAGGTCCTTGGGCTTCAAAGACTGGTTTGATGTTACATTGTCATTTCGCTTGCTAATCAGCCAAATCATGGGACCCTAACAAAAATCATCAGTGATCCTGCTACCCAACTGGCTACCATGTTATTGGCATGTAAGATGATGCGAAAATGATAGGTGGCCTCCGTCCCTGCATATTTAATTCATTTAGTAGGCCAGTGCGAGAAAGGGATCTACTTCAATTGGTCACAATATTTGTGCAATGAGTTTTTGGCCAATGTCCGTGAATCCTAGGAGCAGGGACAGGAATTTTTCTATTCTTGGCTGCTACTTCTAATCACATTGATAGCTTGGGAAGAACCTAAGGAATCGGTCTTCCCATAGCTCACCCCCGACATGTGCGAGGGGGCCCAATAAATAAACTTATGGGATTCTAAGGATACAGAGCGTCTCAAGGACAACCAAGTCTTCTGGGTCCTCTTTTAGAGTAGCTTGGCAGAAACCATGAATTCCTAACCATGGTTGTCTCCGGCAGTATATGACAGATACAAGGGCATTATGGAATTCCAGGTCACCATGCACAATGTCCAGATAAGAGCACATAATGATAAATTCTAGGCATCACTCCCTTATATGGTGGTGGACGAAGAAATTGAAAATGTAATTGTGCTCTGGCCTCCTAACTGGAAGATCAACTTCAAAAATGGTGTGAAGGGCCCTGAAGGAACCAGCACAACGAAATCAATCCCACCTGTCATCATCAGGGATACTGAAGGACAAAGCAAGATTACAGGGAAAGACATGGGCACAGCAACACAAAAGGATACGCAGTAGAAACAGATCAACGAGAAGGAAACAGAAGTAGAGACTCAACTATATTCACTTCCAGACCTGGGTAAAGAAGGAATGGATGCAGGAGTAACTGCCTCCCCTCGAGGCACAAAGCGAACAAGAAATAATGTCAAAGGGCCCTGAAAGAAGCAATGCTCTCAGTGGACAGAACGAGATGAGATAGTCACACTGACAGAAGGGGACCTCAAACAAATTTCGCAAAATGATGCTTCTCAGAGTGAAGGTGTGCTACACCCATTGTCCAAAGCAATCAGACTGTTGCAGGCACAGGTGGAGACCCCACCATCACAGTGACTCAGGACGAGTCACAAGATTGTGTTGGGGGACTTTTGGAACAAGGTCTCCTAAATCTGCAAATTTTGTCCATTTTTGTATATTTTTGGTATTATTTAGTCTAACGCAGGGGTTTTGCGGTGGGTCAAAGCCCTGAATGCATTGTAATGTGTTGGAAATACTGAAAGGGGGGGGTGAATCAGTATTCCTTTCAATTAGATCATTAGTTAATATTCAATTATTATCAATTTTTGTACAATGATAGAAGCAAACAAGAGGAACACAAATGCACACAGTTTTTAAGGTGGAAACCCACTCTAGGACAAAAACCACCTAATGCTTTTCTAATAATTCTTTAATATTCAACTCCAATTGAAAATAAAGCTCCAACTTCCTAGAATCTAGAAAAGCATTCTTCTCCAGCTCCCACTGGATGGACGCTCCAATGCCCGAGATTCTTTAGTAGTCAACTGAACAGATGCCCCAACACCTAATGAGCTACAACTCACCCTAGCACCACCCTACCACCCTATAGAAGAATAAAAGAAGAATGGACTCCTGTACCAGCGAAAATGGTCCACTTTACAATGATATAGAATGATATAGAAGAAGAAGATATATTAGACCATAACCCCAACTTTGACACAACCACCTAATGATGATCCTAGACCTCCCAACACTACCTTTTTAACCCTTCACAGATAGATACTAGTACAATTTGTACAATAATGTATTTACAATGACTACGTACAATGATACCTTTATAATGATTGTATGCAGTGCTGCGCACTTGAAGACTTCATATGATGAACTTATTGCTGCTGTTATGCACCTTGGTTGCTGCTCTTGTCATGCCACCCTTTGTTGCACCTTGATTTGCTTTGCTTCCATAGAAAGTCTGGTCCTTTGCAACCCTTGAGAACACATTATCTAGCTTTTTCTTGCCTTCTAGGCGTTCGATATTGAATCTGGCATATCTCTGTTATCTCAGATCCTCAATATCTAATTTTCAATCTTGTATTATTCCTCTGAGTCTTCTTTCTAATGCCACAAGTCTGACCCAATTTGGATTCTTCAAGAAATAGTTATGCCCAATCTCTCACAATGCCCTAATTATGGATTGTTTCAGCAGAGCACACTTGTACAACGTGCCACGTGTCAATTTTTCCTCATTTCGATTTGAAATTCTTAGAGAAAAAATTATAGACTATGCACTATCTACTAATTTTTATGGAATTCCAATCTGATACTCAGAGAGAGAGTTCTGATGATTTTACCAAGGTCACTTCTTTGAGATGAATTTCAGGAGCCTGCAAAAATCCTGACTTCCACAGATCATATCTCTAAAAATATTGCGCACCTTGATCTGAAATTGTCACTGAAGCTTCCTCGAGATTTCAGCTTCACCTCATCAGAATTTCAGCTTCTCAACCTTCGTAGAAAAAACGTTAGAGCAAAAATTCCACGATGACCTGTTTCAGATGGCCGAATCCCTTGCATAAGGAGGAAATGAAGGTCACAATTTATATGAATGCTTAAGTTGAGAGGGGCTTCAACAAGTGAACGTGGGAGGGATTTTAGGAGCATAAAAAATATTAATTATGAATTTTCAATGACCCATGCCCCAACCCAATGGGGTTTTAGCCCACTAACTGGGGGTACAAACTTCAAACATGAATATCTCTCAAACCGTGAAGAATTACATGGCGTGCCATATATCAACAGAAACATCTCGACAAGTAGAAACCATAAAAATAATTATTGACCCAGAATATATTAATTTGGTAGGTCAAAATTCCCATGCAATATTGGGTTAGCCCCTGGTGCTGCTTGGGTTGACATCAATGACAACCGCTGATCAACAATCTCCCCCTTTAGCATTGATGGCAACACAAGTACTCCCCCTGCGATCATGACACCTCTTCCTACAACATTCTCTCCCCCTTTGACATCAATGGCAAAGGGTAACTCCCCCTGAAACACAACCATCCTGCGGACCTGTACACACTTCCACTCCCGCTGACACACAATCGTCCTGCAGACCTGTACACACTTCCACTCCCCCTTTATATTCTTGAAAAAGGAAAATCTAATGAGAACTTGGGAGAATCCCAAGCTTTTGATGAAGATATTCAAATGCTTCACGAGGTAAAGGTTTAGTGAAGATATCAACAATTTGTTCTTTTGTACAAACATACTCAAGTTTGATATTATTTTCAGCGACTTGTTCTCTAACAAAATGATATTTGATCGGAATGTGTTTTGTTTTTTAATGCATAACAGGATTCTTGGAGATGATGATGGCACTAGTGTTGTCACAGAATATGGGAATAGGCTCACTGAATTGTACTTGAAGATCTTGCAAAGTTTGTTTCATTCAAAGGACTTGAGTACAACATGATGCTGCTGCAATGTATTCTACTTCCACTGTAGATAACGAGATTGAAGTTTTATTTTTGCTCAACCATGATACGAGACAACCACCTAGATAGAATGCTGCTCCACTAGTACTCTTACGATCATCAATGCTTCGTGCCCAATCTGCATTTGTAAAGGCTTGAATAATAATATTGTTACCCTTGGGATACCACAAGCCATATTATTTTGTGCCCTTTAGATATTGAAGAATTATTTTGACGTCAATAATATGTGATTCTTTTGGTGCTACTTGGAATCTTGCTACTTGTCCAACTACTTGCATAACATCTGGCCGAGAGGCTGTTACATATAGAAGACTGCCAATCATAGATCTATACAACCTCTGATCCACATCCTTAGATGAGTCATCTATTCTCAATTTGCAACCTATTACCATTGGAGTAAGGACGGGTTTACAATCTTCAATTTTGAATTTCTTGAGCATTTCCTTGATATACTTGGCTTGACATATAAATATTCCTTTCTCTTTCCGAGATATTTGAAGCCCTAAGAAGTATGTCAGCTCACCAAGTATAGACATCTCAAACTCACTTTGCATCTTTGTATAAAATTTCTTACTTAGACGATCATCATTGCTACCAAATATTATATCATCCACATATACCTCAATGATTGTTAAATTATCTTTATCTATTTGTACATAAAGATTGCTATCAACAGTACCGCTCTTGAACCCTTGTTGACGTAGATATCTGTCAAGACGAGCATACCATGCTCTAGGAGCCTGCTTGAGACCATATAGAGCCTTCTTTAACCTGCAGACACAGTCTTCTTTTTGTGATAGTAGAAAACCTTCAGGTTGTTCGATGTAAACTTCTTCTTCTAATTCTCCATTTAGAAATGCCGACTTAACATCCATTTTTTAGACTTTTATTTTTCTTGAACATGCATAGGCAAGAAACATTCAGATGGCTTCCATTCTGGAAATTGGTGCAAATGTTTTGTCGAAATCAATTCCTTCCACTTGTGCATAGCCTTTGCAAACCAGTCTTGCTTTGTTTCTGGTAACCTACCCATCTTAATTCAATTTGTTCCTGAACATCCATTTAGTCCTAATGACATTTTTATCTTTTGGTTGTGGAACTAATTCCCAGGTGTTATTCTTCTCAATTTGATCCTATTCTTCATTCATAGCTGCTACCCAATGTTCATTATGGCTGGCTTCCTCAAAACTACTAGGCTCAAAGGTTGCTAGAAAAACAATGTGAGCTTGTTGTGATGAATGAAGCTGTCGACCTTCATTTATGTCACCAATGATTTGATTTGATGGATGGCTCTTTTGAATCCACTCTTTTGTTATTTTTGGAGGAGCTTCTTGTTGTTTTTCTAGTATATCTTGATGATCATTGTTTACTTATTCCTCGTTGATAGTTTCTTCTTGTTCTACAATTTTATTCGTGTCTTTTCAGCCTCTGTCTCAAGTTTCAAAGATTCTAGATCCTCATCATTACTCGCTAGAACACCATCTTCGTCAAATGTAACATTTATGCTCTCCACTATCTGTTTTCATCTTAGATTATAGAATTTATAGGCCTTTCTTTTGCGTGAGTAACCAACAAAGATACCTTCATCAACACATGATTCAAACTTACCCAAATTTTTATCTTCTCTTTTGATATAACATTTGCTTCCGAAGATTCTGAAATATTTTACATTAGCTAGTTTTCCTTTCCATAATTCATATGGAGTCTTGTTGTAATTATTTCTGAGAAGACTTCGGTTGATAATGAAGACTGCCATATCAATTTCTTGAACCTAGAAATTTTCATCCAATTTTGAATCCTTCAACATTGTTCTACCCATTTATTGTACAATTCTATTATTTCTTTTAGCAACTCCATTTTTCTGAGGTGTTCGTACTGTTGCAAATTTCCTCTTTATTCCGTTTTCATCACAGTTTTGCTGAAATAATTTGGAAGTGAATTCTCCACCATTATCTGATCTTAAACACTTTATTTTCAAATTAGTTTCATTTTCAACCAAATCCTTGTAGATCTTAAAGCACTCAAATGCTTCAGATTTTTTCTTTAGGAAACTGATGGCTGTCATCCTGGTATAGTCATCTATCATTAACATGAAATATAATTCTCCCTCTAAGCCTTTTGTTCTCACAGGACCACATAGATCAGTATGTATCAATTCCAATGGAAAGTGATGCAGAAGTGTTCTTTTGTTTTAAATTGGACTTTTGTCCGCTGCTATGCCGACTAGCCTACATAAAAGTTATGTTGGAAGGTTTTGAGATTTTCGAGCATTTCTCGTATCGTTTACTTTTTGCTTATCTTGACAACATTGTCAAAGTTTGTGTGACCCATTTGTTTGTGCCATAACCAAATTTCATCTTCTTTAGCTTGTAGACATGCTTGAAGCTCGCTCATCTAGAACATATATGTCGTTTGAGCTTGACTTATTGTACCACAATTTTACCACACCGCTTTTTGATTTCACATTTTGTGGAGTTGGAATAACATTGTGTGTCCTTGATCACACATTTGTCCAACACCTAGCAAATTATGATTCATGTTTTCAAACTAACAGAACATTCTTGGCTAGAACATATTTGCTTCCAAGAGTGACGAAGACCATCCTACAACATTTTAAGATCCATAATTTCCAAAGGATACGGTTCCATCCTTCTTCTCTTTAGAGATACAAATTCTTTTCATTCTCCAAGCCATATACGTTGAGGAACCGTTTATCAACATACCACACATATTTGTTGTTTTGAGCCTTGAGAGTGAGGATCACGATTACTTCTACTCTTCTTCTTCTTCCATGTTCGTTCGTTTCGTGGCTTCGAAGATTCTTCCGGGAAGATTTTTTAAAGTCTGCAAATTTCAGCTATGTGTCCAAAGTTCTAACATTTGTAACATTCCATATTATTTCTTAAATGTTCAAATCTATTAATGTTTCGCTGAGCTCTAGGAGGTTCACATTGAAGGATCTCCGGAATTGTATTGGTTCCCAGGGTATGTACGACATTCTACAACTTTATGACCAAATTTTCCACACAGAATAACAATAGTCATGAAAAATAATATTTTGGTACCTCGATGGATATCTTCGTCGAGGAATCCTCTTTCCAAGGATATTCTAGCGAATCTTGTCCAATGAAGTCTACATGTATGTCGTATCTCATAGTTCATTGTATTTGTTGTAGAAGGTCCTCGCTTCTTCTTCTTTGTAACCAAGGCCAGCTTTGTCGTTCTAAGATCGTTGATTGTTGATAGTTCTTCCGATGCCCTTGAGCCGTTGGCATAGTTTTGGACAATTTTTCCCTTTTTCACTTCCTTACGAAGGAAGACTACTTCGGCTTCTAATGCTTCCTTCGTTGCTTTCTTCCAACTTCATTTGAAGTGACTTTTTAATAATTTGTGTTCTTCAACTTCAATTTTGAGACCTTGAACTTTTTTCAAGAGTATTGGAACGTATCTTCTTAGCCTTGAGCTCTTTTATAAGCCTCGATTGCCTCCTTAGAAAATTATTCTATGGTCAACCATTCTTCTTCATTGTTTAATACCTCTTGTTTATTGTGCTTTGGCCATAAAACAATACTTCTCACTGCTTCTTATTCACCGCTAATTGGTTTCTCTTCATCCGATGATGAGCTATCTTCTTTAGAGAGAAAGTTCCTTTTGGATCCTTTAATTTTTCTTTGCTTGCGGAATTTCTTATGTTAGGTTCCCTTGATTTGGCAGATTGGCCAACCAAATGACAAAAAGTAACATCGTACTGTCATTTGGAGTCCTAGACCTAGACTTCCGGACTCAAAGAGGGCTCTCTTCTACTATGCGAAGGATGTGAACTCGTTCGCTTTGGACAGATCGATACTAGGCTAGTTGTTAAGTGTAATTTGTTTTTGTTTTTGTTTTGGGTTGGGGTAAGATGACTAAGTAGGATAGGTGGTGGAATGAGAGATTATCAAATCAATAGGGCTATGGGGTCATATGAAGTCGAGGGTGTCTAAATGATGAAGCAGTAGTGTATTGTAGGGCCGATTTAGCAAGGTTAATGGATCCTTAGGTGATGTATGAGGTGTAATGAACATTAAGTTTGGGAAGAAACTAAGAGGTCTTAAACATATATATTCAAAGAAATAACTCATGAGGTAGGCAAACCATTAATCTCTATGAACAAGATCGAAACTCGATAAACATGTAAGATGAACATTCCAGTTGATAAGTATGTGCTTTAGAACTCCAAATTTAGAAATTCACCTTTCAACTTTTTGGGAAAACACATAAGATAAACAAACAACTTAATATATGGAGAGGGAACTCCTAAAAACATATATCAAACTATCGTGAACTCGAAACAAGTTGGTATTCATGGACAAAGGGCAAGATCAAAAGAAGGCCTCTTTGTCTTCACCTAATCAATCAATATTCCATATAAAAGCTTCACAATAGGGTTTTGAAAACTTTAAATAAGCAAAGTAGTACCATGAATCATATTTATAAGTCAACATACTAACTATTCATGAACAAAAACAAGTTTTAGTGGGCTCAAGAAGTACAATCAAGAATTCCTTAAGATGACTAAAAGAAGAAAACATCAAGACTATAGAAAAAATGAGGTTCGAGGTGCTTCCATGAGCATAACCAAATCCCATAATTTTATGATCTATAGAAACCAAGCAGACCATAAACAAAATGAGGATAAGAAAACATTAACAAGTTAGGAAAACATCACCATTCACCAAGCTATGGAATCCAAGCTTCTCCAAATATCAAGCCACCCAAGCCATCCATTCACTTCATAAAACCAATATCTTGTCCAAGCTCATAAAACCATGTATTTCTCTTAAACACATCAAGTCTCAACCCATTACAATGAACTTTCATGCATTATATAACAAATGAGAGAAGAGAGCCTACTAGAGCATCTAGAATCCTATCACAAAGAGAATATCTTAACTTGTCCTTGAGTCTTTGCAAAGCCTAAGGCACAAAAATATCTAAATAAAATATCTTTTTCCGACTATAAGAGGAAATAAAATCTACTTTTAGGCCTGACATGCCTAAGAAAACCTACAAACGTGCACATTTTTTCCACCAGTCATAGGAGCGTAACACATGTGTCAAACAATGAAAAATTTGTGGCCTGCAACAGCGTAAAACAGGCCCTGCTGCACAAGCTGAGGTCTTCCCATCGGATTTGGCTCCGGCCAGATGGCTCGTTGAAAGCCCACCCAGTCTACCTTTCCAAAAAAGTTTGATTTGTGCTGAGGATGCCATTTACCTGCTAAAAAATCAAATCTCCCAACATCACTATCTGTGCGTAACACCGGGTCTAAAAAGGAGTGCAGTTAACAATTTTTTGATGTTTTTTTCGACCTTGAGGGGGTAAACCTGCCCAATTATCCGAAATCGGTGAGTAGACTGTTGGTTATGTGTGAAAAATTCAAAAATTTAAACTTTAAGAGTTGAGGATGCACCAATTATTTGCGTAACACCCAGGGTGTCGTACCTTGGGGTCAAAATTTGGAAAACAAAAGTTGTCCAATGGCTTCAAAATCGGTGGGTAGACCCCAAAGAGGTTTTTTCCTTGATACCTATTGAGAAGCCCTCAGCCAATAATCCAAGGCTGTCATGCACTTTGCCTCTTTTTAGGTCTTCTAGTTCAAGGAGGGCCTTCTTTAGCTTGGCGCTAAAGTATGCGTTTCCTTGGATGTTTGGCTATTTTATTTTGTAGGGAAAGGCCTCTCTTAACCTCTCGAAAATGATTATGTTATTATTTGTAGTAGTAGATGACCCTTTGAGCCATCTCAAAATCCCTTCTACCTCGAAGCCGTGCATCTTTTTCCAAGAGGGAGCAACCTACTTTCATCTCTTGGTCCTCATCATGCCACCGAAGCCCAGATCAATGGATTGAGATCCTTGAGAAGTATTCTCGATCCTTTTTCTCTTATTACCCGTACCTTCGCTTCACCTTTTTCCACCTTTCCTTTTCCCTTGTTTCGATGCTTGATCACGAGAGGAGAGAGGGTTCTTGCCTTTTTGAGGCAAAAAAGAAACACATCTTCTTCCGCCCTCCGTGATAAAAAAAGGGAGAGGTTTTATGATGGTGTCTCTACTTTTGGAAGTGAAGAACAATTGACTGGTCAAAGAATAACATTTTCCTCGTGGAAATTTCGGCATGAAAGAGAGGACCTAAACACACATCATGGTGTGAGGCGAATCGTTATCGAGGAGAAGATTATAATTGAGTTTGGCATCAACTACCTCTACCCAGACATTGACTATCTTCCCTTTCAAAGTAATTGGTAAACTAGTGAGAAATCCTAAAGGCTTTGATTCTTCCATCAAATTCTTCAAGGGCATTTGGTGATGAATCTGTGGTCGAAGAACCAATAGATTTCTGAAGAAGAATATGACATGATACAAAGTTGATGTATCCTCGTTCAACAACCCAAGCCGATGGATATCGAGACCATTAATAACCACTTGGATAATAAGCGCAATTAGATGCGGAAGTCGTGGAACGAAATTCTCTAAATCGAAAGCGAGAAGGCTAGTATCAACAGGATCAACCTCCCACCAACCGCGTACAACAAAGCCTTTCGTTGAGACACAACTCGAAGTACTTCTAATGCGGATATCATAGACGACGCCCGAGCCAACCTCAAAACACCGTAATGTCATGTGTCTTTATTGGGATTGTAAGTAACATTCTTATGGAGTACACCTTGGAAGGTGGCCTTACAACGGAGCTCAAGACTATACATTTCCAATCTCAAGAGGCTGCAATATACAGAGGCAAGAGACCATCAACGATATCCTTCCATACACATTGCCCGATGTAGTTCAGTATAATCTTTCGATCGCAGTAGCAATAGAACGATTGCGTAACCATTCATCATGAACACTTGAGAGCCAAATGGGGAAGAGGATGGAGGTTTCTCTACCATCCGGGTCTCTGGCGGAGATGGGAAATGTTTTACGAATGGCGGAGTTCCCCCGGGTGCCTTTCGGAAGAACCGGACTCACTTCGTACCGTCGATGATGGGGCCCCTGGTGAAGTGATATTCATCACAAATCAAACAAGGTACTTTCGACTTACGTTGAGAACCATCACTAGCATGAGGTTTCGCAGAATCCGTTTTTGGGGTATCAGCCTTTGGTTCGACTTTTACTCTTATTTTTACCTTAGAAGCATTATCCTACCAAATTGACCGAATGACATTAAATTCTATGGGCTTACCAAAGATTCGAGGTGGACCGAGAAGCAACGTCGTTGAAGAAGTAGACCCTAGGCTTCTCGTAGTTTGAGGAAGAAGACTTACGGGGAAGTCCTAGATACGTAACCAATAACAACGCGACCGATGGATGGAGTCGCTCGGTGGTTTAGAAGTTCGTGTCGGGACACTGTGCAAGACATCACACAAATGCACCGTACCGAGAGTACACAAGAGATCAAGGTACCTGCGTAAGCAATGCATTGCTCTCTGGCCACACATGCCCCCAGTAGCTATGCATTTTGCAATCCTATCGACAAACGAGGTGGTGAATAATTGAGCGAACCTGATCAGAATTTCACTTGACTGCCGACGATGACGTCGCCACTCATGAATATGATCCTCGAGATATGAGTCGCTCGGCCCCTATTTCCCAATGAAGTGAGGAAAAGCGTTCCACTTCAGCGGGATCGTAAACCGAAAATGTGTAAGGAATGCCATGGTTAAAGAATTGAAGTCTCTGGAAGATGCCATGAGATAGCCTGCAATGTAGCACTTTGCAACAACACCAAGAAGATTTTGGCCGGGAAAAGACGAAGTCGAATAGAATCGACAACCCAAGAGTTAGAGGAACACCACAAGTGGTAAGTCATAACATGTGCTTGGGGGTCTTTTTGTTAGCCTTGCCTCAAACTTAGGACAATCACTGTGAATATTGGTTGGAACGAGAGGCCAATATAAGCAGTGAAGAATGGGATAGTTCGTTAACTTTGACACATCCTAGTAACTCAACGTAGCGAGAAATGGTAATTGAGGGTTAAAAGGCATAGGAGGCCTTCGATAAGGACCCGTGTTAACATTCCACCCACTCCAAGAGTAATTTTTCCAGACATATTCTCGCTCAAGGATTTTGACCATAGGGGTTAGAAGCATGATAATTATGTTGATATTGGGGTTGAGGACCAAGATAATCGAGTCCGAGGAGACCATTGAAGTCCCTATCGAGAAACGTGATTCCCATTGCGAATGTAAGCATGGCTTTGAGGTTGATTATATACCAATGGAGGTTTATTTTGAGGGTAAAAACATCAAGCATTTATATACCACGGATATTGACCTTGAGGGTAAAAATTGCCCTTTGTGGTTGAGCAGTGTGGTCACGCCGAGCAAAGTTGAGCGGGTTGCCGAACAGACTTGGCTTAATCGACAAACAAAGTTGAACTGCCACGAAACCGATTGAATCGATGAGGATTAGTTGAAATGAATACTAAGGGCCACCCCAAGTTGCCTTGGTCGAAGAGGTTGGCCCGATGTTTGTGATGGACCATGTTGTCCTCGATAACCAAAGCTGACCCCGAGCAAGATCAGAGGTCGTCTCGGTTACACAAAATTTTCGCTACACCGAACGTGTGGCTATGGTTGTGTCGCGCAACAAAGTTGTCCTCGTGGTGGACATATTTCCCCCCAGGGAGCACAAGATGGTCCTCGGCCGATTATGAGGCCGGGACCGTACGACCGTAGGGTTGACCGGTGAAGGTTGGCCTTGTGGATCGAAAGGTTGTCCCCGGCGGGACCGCAGGGTGAGCCCCCCGTCGAGCCAAAGGTTGTCCTGGCGAGGGTTGTCCTTGTAAGCCGCAGGTTGCGTAGGTAAGGTGGGTCCGATGAGTACCGTCCGATAAGGATCAATAGGAGGCAAATAAACATGATTACCATATACATCATAATGATACGTAAATGAATAAACGGGATTACTTATAGCATCATAGTGGATGGAATTGAGGATTTTAGAGCTTGGGGTTGCCGAGAACCTTGAGAGCTTCCGTCGTTAAACAACTAACATATACTTCTTCAAAATTAAGGCCACCAGAAATCACCGAGCGTGAAACTGTGCTCAGAAGGTGGGGGCCTGTAGCATGAGAGATTGTGAGTTACTCGGATCGGGATGACAAGCCACGAGGGATTGAGAAAAATAGGTCGGCGAGTATGAAAAGATCCGTGATGATCGAGTCAGAATAACCGGTGTGGACACACACATATAGTAGGTTGGACTGAACAGAGGTATAGTAACCGACGAACCAGGTGTCGAAGGTGATAGTCCTAACGAAGGAAGGACCGAACTCGAGGGAGGAGTTAATGTACCGGGATTAAAGCATGGATGCAACACCGTACACAATCCGACTCAAGGACCTACATTCAAAGGGTAGTGACACCGATGGTGGAGAAAATCGAGTAGACACATGAGGGAGATCTTTAGAAAAGTTGATATTCTCTCATAGAACAGTATTCCTTCATGGTTAATAGGACCGGACGAATCCGATGTTTGAATCGCCGTAAGATCTTCGAAAAGAGTACGGGACCAGGAGGTACAGCAGCCAGCTTCAAAAATGGTGATCCCGATGTAAGAGGAGGAAATTATCCTTCTTCCCCCAAAACTAGACCAAGCACTCGAAGGAGGCCAATTGAACTCAACCGACTCTTCAGAGGAGATACAGAGTATCCAGAAGAGGAGTGACGATGGGAGAACAGGTTGCGAAACTCGGTAGACCAAGTGGACCGAGGGGTTTCAAAAGAAATGTCCGGAAAAAAATCACCACTAGGAGAAAGGAGGAAGATTTAACCAGTGGTTTCGCCACCGTGACCGTGTTTCAAAAGAGGAAGGAAAAAAGATAACCAATCGAAGGCTCCAAGACTGCAACATATACAGCAAAAAAAGGCCAAGTAATAAAAATTTTAACGGGTACATGATCGTAGGTAATTAATTTATGACATCAATCGTATTTTTTATCAAGCTTCATATTTTAAGAGTTTATGAACAGAAAAAGATGACTCTAGTCACTTTCAATTTTAAATGAGCGTGAAAGGACAAGTACCGCATGATTCTCTCTTTTTAAGGAGTCACGAAATATCAAAATGAATACCAAGTACTCTAAGCAAGAGGGTGGCCCAAGTTTCCGTGAACTCAATATACACCTTGGTGATCAAATGAAAGAGAAATGACCAAGGACTTAACGATACGTGTGTAGTCTCCCCGAATGCCGTGTTCGGTATCACAGCTTACAAGGCGGCAGTAAACGACTTCCTATGGATAAAAGGATTGCAACCTAGAGGGGTATCCTCATATACTCGACCGTACGGGGAGCACAAGTCCATACTAGTAATCGTCTAAAGCGTATGGCAGTGACAACTACTAGGTTTTAAGACGTCGAACACGTCTCTAACCCAGACCACTAAAAAATGTTGCGTTAGGTTCTGAATGCTTCCTTAGATTAATTGAATGAATTTAAAGTTGATCTTGGATTATGTTTCCGCTTTCAAGGCCCTATCAAATTTGACCTCAAATTTCCTAAATGCAAAATATATGCAAATGAAAATCATCTTTGATTCAATGAATGCTAGTTACGCAGAAGGATAGAGATCTTTCAAACAATAGCAAACAATGAGAATAATAGTGCGAAGAACCACTATTTCATCTATCACAAATCAAGCGAAAATGAAAAAATGTTTCCTAGATTATCAACTGCTAGTTATGCAAAAATAAGTTTTCACTTTCGATGCAAAGGAAATAATGCAATTTAAAAAAAAATAAAAAATGAAAAGAAGTACAATGCACTAATTACATGAAAAACAAAAACAAACACTAGCTTGAGTATCGCGAATGTAAGAATCGAAATTAAATGACTTCCAATCAATGCAAAACAATCACAAGAAAGCACTCAAACTAATGCCGCAATCTTCAAAATCAAAGGAAAGTTTCAAACGACCCAAAACAAGCAATGTAATCTATGCTTGAGCAAATAAGAGAAGAATCAATCGAAAATGAAATGATCATTCAACCAAAGAAAAAACACTCAAAAGGACTGAAGAAAACTTAGCCACCCAAGAATGAGACCGACAATGATGAACAAGACTTGATTTCCAAATGTAAGGCTTCCGTGCACAAAGACACTTAGAAACCCCAAGGCCTTAATCTACACCGATAGGAAAATAGACAAATAACCGAGAAAAACAACCTACAAAAATAAGTTTTCACTTTCGATGCAAAGGAAATAATGCAATTTAAAAAAAATAAAAAATGAAAAGAAGCACATAATGCACTCAATATATGAAAAACAAACAAACATGCAGCTGAGTATTGCGAATGTAAGAATCGAAATTAAATGACCGAATCAATGCAAAACAATCACAAGAAAGCACCTGCAAACTAATGCAATCTTCAAAATCAAAAGGAAAGTTTCAAAACGACCCAAAACAAGCAATGTAATCTATGCTGGAGCAACAAGGAGAAGAATCAATCGAAAATGAAATGATCATTCAACCAAAGAAAACACTCAAAAGGATCAAGAAAACTTAGCGACCCAAGAATGAGACCGACAATGATGAACAAGACTTTGGATTTCCAAATAAGGTTTTGTGCACAAAGACACTTAGAAACCCTAAGGCCTTAATCTACACCGATAGAAAAATAGACAAACAATCGAGAAAAACAAACCTACAAGAATAAAAACAGCCTCCCAAAGGCTTAATTACACACAAAATAACCCATAGTCAAGCAAAATTGACCAAAAGACTCATCAAGGAGGCAAATCCAAACCTGCTGCAGGATTCGGCATGCCCGTGAGGCGGTATTTAGCACCAACAGGGGTTGCTGATCACACTAAAAGCAACCTACGCCAATCGGCGCGACCGTTCAAACGTGTGCTGCCACGTTTGCGATAATCAGGAAAAGGAAAACCCAATGAGCAAAGGTCAATCTTGACACTGGAGCCGAACAAAGGATGGCAACAAGAAAGTAAACTTAAAAGACAAACAAGTAAGCTACTCCATCAAGTTTAATTTCAACAAGCTAAAACGACAAATTCACATCGATTCCCTCAAAGGAGTTGCCAATTTTTTACAGCAAATCCCCTCCGTACGCAGGCGATCCCTATAACAGAGTGGGTCTAGAAACAAAGATACACACAGAGTGTCGCTCCCACCTCATCGGATGAAAAGAGGACACGGTAGATCGACCTACCTAGAGTCCAACGTCGTTGTCGTGGCTATAGTGGTGGTGGCCTCTCGCTCCTCGCCCCCGCAAGTCACAATATTTCTTACAAATGCCATGCTCGGATACTTGGTAATAACACAGAACAACAAACAAGAACAACATACGACATAATAAATTCATTCATAATTTAGCCACCAAAGAGGGCTAAAACATATTGCATTAAACAAATGACACAACGCAAAATGGGAACCAAACAATAGTCATGTGTATGTATTGATAGAAGGAAGAGGTACAACCAAAGCTTTGACGTCGCAGTCTCTCCGGGTTCAAAATCAAGTGCATCTCGTATACTCACTGGGGATTCGTACGGGATAAAGGCATGGGTATGCTTCTCAATGAAGTTCCTTCTTGTTCTATCTCTTCAACAATTCAGCTATAGTATACTCAATTCTCCAAGTTCAACTAGCTTATGCAAGGAGAGATAGATTCTTTTACAGTAGGAAAAGGAGGAGGTTAGGATCCCACAAGGTGGAAGGGAGGTCTATCTCAGGGAGGTTCCCACAAGAGGTGGAAACCATAACAAAGGAGGGAGTCCGTGGTTAATCGTGTCCAACCACTCCTAATGACTCATCCTCAAAGTTACAGAGGAATTTACCTCTATTTTAAAAAACATTCCCATAAACAACTCGTGGGTGGCTAACCTGGGATAGAGCACCAACTAGCGCAGTGGCCCGGCACACCCTTTCCTCATCGGTGCGATGGCAGTAATCCAACTACTCACACAAGGCAAAAACAAGGGTTTTTGAAGCTCTACTCGGTGAATTGTCAACAAAAGGAATATTGTTTGCAAAGGGATGCAATGATGGTCTTTGCAAGGCATGCCACTTCCACTGTCACGTAAATGACCCTCCAATGTGCAGATGGGGATTGTGGACAATGACAAAATGCTCAATAACAAATACATATGGGTTTTTTTAAACTTTAGTTTCAATGTGTCGTTACTAGGTTTTAACATATTGTTTGTTTGTTTAAACTTAGGCTTGCTGAATTTGTGTAATGTGTTACACCTTATGTTTTAGACTTAGGTGTTAGGTTTTAGACTTAAATGTTAGATCTTAAGTTTTCATCATGGTCTTAATGTCTTAGTCTAGTACATGTCACCACTTCAACTTTACATAATGACACCGTTACATCACCATGAAGCCACATACACCATGACAACTAATTTCCCGAACTACCTTTAACCATGACATCATACCTAACCAAGGACGTACATTTCTATCCGGAATATTGGAGGATGAACCTAATGACCCCAAGACCAACTGACATCATGCCAAAATCAGAATCGACTCGGACCTCAACGTCGATATGCATCGAAGCAAGATCCTCTCGGATCACCCACATCGTTTCAATGAAGACCAATATAGGGACACAAAGGGTCGCCACCTATCACCGCAATATGTCCATCTCCCCACAATGAACACGATCTAGGAGGACTTACCATCATCCGTAGATGTCCTTCACACATAAGTATAGGGCTACTTAAAAATTTCCCGGAAGATCAAACTTGAGCTCTTCTTTTTCTACTCTATCAACCACCCAAGTCCATGAAGATGGTGCATATCGAGATCCAACTTGGCACTATCGTGGCCGCCCTCCAAAAACCATAAATTTCCAATCCACTATCCACACTTAGTCCACTCACATGCTACCCTTTAATAGACCACAAGATACCAACTTCTGTCGTAGCATCTACTCCTAGTTAGGGCATCCAAACTTATAGGAAACCCTCCTCCACGCTTGGCCGTACCCCCAAATCGCCTCTCCAAGGAAAACCATCCACCGACAAGTCAGCATCCACCGAAGAGGACTAATATACCTCCGTTGTACAAATATCCCGCTTACTCCTCTCGACACATACCATCGTTGACGAACTTTCTCTTTGGGAGTTGTCCTAGGACCTCATCAAGTCAACCATCCAAATTGGTCCAAAACTCAGACCCAACACAAGGCAATAATGGAGAAATAACACACCTTTCAACCGGTTGTCCATGGATTGAAGTCTAATCATTGGTTAGGGCACACTAGTAACCCACATCAACTCTCTATCCATGACCAAAACATCCATAAACATCGCAGCCTCTCCTTGAATCTACAAGCCTCTGCGACTCGTTGTCTTGTTAAGCACCCACAACACCCTATTTAGACTTCTTTAGCCCTCCAAACAACCACCATAGGTTTGCGGCATAATATCCATAGTTTTGTGATCTCCTCAACTCGTTATAGTAAGAAAGACCACTAAAAAGTATGCCCAGTAATAACTCCCTTATCCCTCGACCTACTCGCATATTTACACACCCTTCAAATACTCACAAGAGAGCCCTAAACAACTCCTCTCTTTCTTCATTAAAGATACCCCCATATGAAACCCAAAATAGAGATATTCTAAGAGTGAGACCCTTAATCACTCTTTGCTTGCCCATAATTTCCATCCATAACCTAGTAGGCTCGCTTTCATAGGTAATCGGCTCCCTAATAGTCTAAGGAGGCATAAACTATTTCTTCCTTCACCCTCGCCGGGATCCTTTCATCGAGGCCAAAACTAATATATTAAGGAGGTCAAATTATTTACTTATGTTTCTCCTTTGGATATCTCTAATAACCTTACACACACCTCTTTATATAGGATTCTCAAGGGTCTAAACACATGCCCTTGGTCGAAGCGATACAATCATCATTAGCTCTCTAACAACTAGGTCGATTTTGACTCCATCATAGACAATCCCACACACGACATTCAAAAATTCATATCTAAACTTCTATAATTCATATTTTGATGATTCTCATTATGTATACCGCTTCCACATCCTCTATCATCTCCATCCATCACATGTAGAAATATCTCCAGCTTTGACCCAACAAATTTGGGTGCAAAACCCTGGTGTTTGGGTTTCATCCCCACAAGGCCACTTATGGAGCTCCTTCCTCCAAAAACTTTATCCTCAATGTCAGAGCACCTCCCAAGCTAAATTTCAACACTCCCTTCATGAGGGAGATACCCAACACCAGGAAGTATCCATCATTATCTCTCCTATGAATACCAGCCCATCTAACGTCCATCACCGCAACATAATCTATAGAATGAACCTACAATATCGATAGTGCCTCCGTGTCATCACAATGAAGATCCCAAACCTTCATTGGGTCGCTCCTTCGAGGCTACACCGAGACGACCGTTCCGTCCCCGAAAAGCACCTTAATCCTCCGGGATCAAATACCACTCATGAAAATCACTTCAATATTCGTTATGTAACATCACGATCTCGATGAAGAATCTAGCCTACCAATATCCACTCCATCACATGAATAAATCTTGGATCATCCTAATCTCATCAATGCCAAAGAAATCCTTTAGTTATCCTGCAACTATCCATGATAAGACATAGGAGGTGTGCACAATATACAAACCATCACACAACATACCCAAGTGCACTCAGGGTTCACCACCGATCCACTAGAACCCCAAACCATCTCACCATGTATCCTATCGATACTCTCACATCTCCATGTATTTACATGAACCTCTGCCATATGATTTAGACACCCACATCTCCCTCTCGAGTTTTTCTCACACTCGATTCACCGCTTCTCAAAGTAGCTCGTACATGCTTGGATTCCATGTTGAATTTCCATATTTTGGTGTCTGGGATAGAATATTAAATTTCGACGTCATACCAAACCAAGTAATATCAACAAAGCTAATTTCCAGAACAATGAACAATATAATGCAAGAACCAATCACATGTATAATAATAAAAACAATAACAATAACAAAACATGTGTAACCCAACTTCGTTATATTATCAACATATAACACAACATTCTAGGGTTCTCGTACAAGGGATAATGGACCTCAAATATCCAAAAGTACAAGAATACACATATAATGACAATATAGCGCGCTCTAGTGCATAATCATGCCTCTATGTGTCGATCTCGGCTCGCCGTCCTTTGAACCTTATCCGTAGCACTTCCTTTATCAATGATCCAAGTCCATTCGGCCACTTAACCTCGGTCATCGAACATACACACACTAGTTGTGCCTTAGTCTATCAAGGGAAAACAAATCGAGACTCGTTGAGTTGTTCACAACTCCGTTTGAAAATCATGACCGCCCACCCAAGCTCTCAACTTTTGAGGGACTTCTACCACAATAGTCTTCCTAATGTGCTGCTTCAATGAAGGCTAACATAAGGCACATAGGGCGCTCATCATCGCAAGATGCACATCTCCCCCACAATGAACACGTGCTAGGAGGACTACCCATCATTTTCATAAACATGTCCTTCTTCACACACAAATGTAGGGCTACTCAAAACTTCTCCTCGGTTGATTGAAGCCTTGAGCTCTTCTTTTTTCCGCCACTCTAGCAACCACCTACATCCATGAAGATGGTGCATACCGTACTCCAACTTGGGCACTATCACACTTCACCGAATCGACTACACTTCCCAATCCACCGTCCACACTGTCCACTTTAACGGTTCCCTCCAACATACCACAAGAGACCAATCCTTTTTGTAGCATCTACTCCTAGTTAGGGTATCCAACCATTTAGGAAACTCCTCCTTCGGCTACTAACAGCATTCCTCAAATATGCCTCTCCAAGGACACCATCCACCGCAAGTCACATCAACTCAATAGGACTAAAATACCTTTGCTATGTAGCCTCCTACTATTCTCAATACATGTGTCAATGTTAATGAAATTTCTCTTTGGGATGTCCTAGGAATTCATCAAATCAACCATCCAAACCGGTCCAAACTAGACCCAACACAAGGAAATAATGGAGAAATATCACCTTTCAATCGGTTGTCCATGGATTGGAAGTCCGATCATTGGCTAGGCACACCAATAACCCACAACAACCCTCCATATGTGACCAAAACATCCATATACAATGCATCCTCTCAAATCTACAATCCTCTGGCACTCATCGTCTTGTTAGGCACCCTATAACTCCCTATTTAGGCTTGTTTAGCCATCCAAATAGTCACCACAGTCCGGCGAACTAGTCTCCACAAGTTTTTGATCTCCCCGCATCACATGAAGAAATACCACCAAAAAATATGCCCATTACTTCCTTTATCCCTACTTACCCACAAATTCCCACGCTCTTCAAACAATCACAAGAGAGCCCTAAACAACTCCTCTTCTTCGCCGAAGATGCCTCTATCCTCCATGCCCAAAATATGTATTTCTTCTTAGAGAGAGACCCTTACTAACTTTTTCTTGCCCAAAATTGCACTCCATGACTTCGATCTATTGCTTGGTAGGTACTCGACTCTCAAAACACCCTAGAAGGAGGCACAAACTATCCCTTCCTTCACCTTCACTTGCTCCTCTCTACTACGACCAAAATCATTAAGATATTATGGAGTGTCGAACTAATTATGTGTGTTGCTCCCTTGGATGTCTCTAACAAGCTCATGCACACCCTCTTTTACATAGGATTCTCAAGGGTCTAAACGCATTCCCTTGGGAGATTATACAACCGTCATTGTGCCTTTAACATCTAGAACAACTTGACTCCTTCATAGACAAGCTCACACATGACATTAAAAATTCATATCTCAACTTATACAACCCGCATTTCAACGATTCGATTGCATCCGGGTTCATCTGTCCTCTCTATCATATCCATCCATCATACAGAAATATCTCCATGGTTTTGGCTCACCAAATTTGGGTGCAAAACCCCGTACCTAGGTTTGAAGCCCACAAGGCCATCGTGAGTTTCTTCCTCCAAACCCTTGATCCTCTCGGGCTACTGGAGTACCTCCCAAGATACAATTTCAACACTCCCTCTTAGTAACATAGGTACTTCCACAATTAGAAGTATCCACAATTATCTCCGACAACACCGGCTCAGATGACGTCCATCACTACTCCACACTCGTAGAATGAAACCGCAATCTCGATAGTGCCTTTGCCTCATCACATCCGAACATGAAGATCCCAAATCTCCATTGGGTTGATCCCTCTAAGGCTAGACTCCCTTTTGAGCTCATCGTCTACCTCCTACAAGCACTATCCTCCTCGATCAAACACCACCATGCAAACCATTCAATCTTCCGATATGCAACATAACGATCCAATGAATACTCTAGCCTGGCCAACATTCAAACCATCACATGAATAAATATCGATCATCCCTATCTCATCCATGCCGCAGAAATACCAAGTTGTCGCAATCATCCATGACATAGATAGGAAGTCCACTATCCGCAAACCACCACATAACATAGTGAAGTGCACTAGAATACCACCGATCCACCATAACTCCCAAACCATCTCACCATGTAGCCTATCAAGACCACATCTCCATGTCTTCACCGAACCCTATGCTCCATGATCTAGAAAACCACATCTCCATCCTGGTTTTTTTTGTGCACACTTTGATTCACTATTCCTCAAAGTAGCTCAAACATGCTTCGATAACATGTTGAATTTCCACAATTTCGGTGTTTAGGATAGAACACAACTTCCGATGCTACTAAACCAAGAATCTCGAACAAAGTCGCTTTTGCATAGCGGGACAATATAATGAAGTAAATCAAATCACGTGCATAATAAGAAAAATAAGAACAATATGTGTAACCCAACTTCGTTATATTATCAACATATAATACAAATAAATTTAGCTCCGCACAAGGGGATAATGGACCCCAAATATCCACAAGGTACAAGAATAGAAGATACAACAGTGTTTATGATACTATAGTGCACAATCACAACCTCTATGTTGTATCTCATCCCGCCGGTCCTTTGGCTCTAGATTTGCAACAATGCCTCTATAAACAATCCAAGTCCGTCCGGATACCAAATTCCCTCGCTATCCAATTTAAGCCACCAGCTGTGCCTTAGTCCATTAAGGGCACAACACATTGAGAATCATTTTGAGTTTTTCACAAATTCGTTTGTGAACAAATCGACAAATCGCTTCCTTATCTACTCAAAGGATTCTTCAACCCACTATAGTCTTCATGTGCTTCAATGAATAACATAGGGAAAAAAAGGGTCGCCACTCATCACATCGCAAGATGTCCATCTCCCCATAATGAACATGGGGTTAGGAGGACTTCCAATCATTTACACATAGATATCCTTTCCAAGGGCTGCCTAGGGCTACTCAATATTGCTCCTAGATGATCGTACCCTGAGCTTTTGTTTTGCCACTCTAGCCACCACCTAAGTCCATGAAGATGACGCACACTAAGCTCTAACTTGGGCAATATCATGCCGCCCTCCAACAACATCATAAATTCCAAATCCACCGTCCACACTTGGTCCACTCTCATGTTTCCCTCCGATAGACCATGAGATACCAATCTCGTTGTAGCATCTTCTCCTATTTAGGGCATCCAACCATCTAGGAAACCCCTCCTCTTTGTTGCTAATAGACTCCTCAAATCGCTCTCCAAGGACACCATCCAATTAAGTCACATAAACTCAAGAGGACCGACACATACATTTTCTCCGTAACTTTCTTCTCCTCTCGACACATGTAATATTGTCGATGAACTTGTTTTGGAATGTCCTAGGACCAAGAAATCAATCATCCAAACTAGTCCAAAACTAGACCCAACACAAGGCAAGAATGGAGAAATAACATACTTTTCAACTATTGTCCATGGATCAACTTGATCACCGGTTAGGCACACCAAAGACACCACATAACCTTCTCCATATGTAACCAAAATATCCACAAACATCATATCTTCCTGAATCCACAAGCCTCTGTACTCATTGTCTTGTTAGGCTCATACACCACCATGTTTAGGCTTATTTAGCCCTCCAAATAACCACCAGGTCCGTGGCCTAGTCTCCACAGGTCCGTGATCTCCTGACCGTTACGCAAGAAATACCACTCCAAAAAAAAGGCCTTAATAACTCCTTCTCCTTGGGCCTACCCGCAACATTGCTACACCCTTCTGGGCCACCACAAGAGATCCCTAACGACTCATCTTCTTCTTTCACCGAATATGCTCTACCTCATACCTCAAAACAAAGATGTATTTGTCCTAGAGAAAGACTCCTTAATCACTAATTAGTCATTTATTAATTTCCATGACCTCGACCTCCTTCCCCGTAGGTACTCGACTCCTAAACATTCCTTTGGAAGGAGACATAAAATATGCCTTCCTTCACGTTTTCAGGCTCCTCTATACCGCAACCAAAAAATATATATTAAGGAGGTATAATTACTTACTTGTGTTACTCCCTCCTTGGATGTCTCTAATAACCCTCACACACACCTCTTTATATAGGATTCTCAAGGGCTCCAACGCATGCCCTTGGTGGGTTTATACAACTCCGTTAATAGGTCTCTAACAAATTGTGCTCACTTCCGACCCTTCATAGACAAGCCCACACAACATTCAAAATTCATATCTCAACTTCTACAACTCAAATTTCGAATATTCTACCCTCCGTGTCTAATTTGTCTCAACGTTTTCTCTATAATATCCATCCATCATATGTAGAAATATCTCCATGGATTTGGCCTAACAACTTTGGGTACAAAACCCGAGCATTGGGTTTTAAGCCCAAAGGCCACTTTTGGAGCTCCTTTCCAAACCTCGTATCTCGAAGGCTTGGAGTACCTTCCAAAGCTACACATTTAAACAAAGAGGTGGTGACATGACACTATTTAATCAAGTTGTTTGTCATTAGACATCAATCATACCGGTTATTTATCATGTTTTCTTGAGAAATCATCTTTGAGGAGGGCATAGAAAGTTTTTGCACCAATAATAAGTTCCCTCATATATTAAAGACTAAATTCATTCACTAAAAGGGTAGTGGTATTCCTTGCCCAGACAAGGCATGGAAAATTCCAAATTTACTCCTGCAAATTCTCCAACATTCAACTATTTGAAACCCATTCTCGCTAGTGACCATCTATAAAAATAGGTCTTTATCTCCCTCCAATAGCAATCACTTTAACACATTATCTCGTGAAAATTCTCTCGAAAATTTTGACCTCCTTTTATGTAGAACATATAGATATATTAAACGAGTGGGTAAGGATAATTTCGTTTGGTTTTTTGTCTTGATTCATTTTTAGGCCTTCTTCATCTCCAAGTTCGAGCTTGTAAAGGAGAAAGTTTGAACATAGCACAAAGCACTTTTTACTAGACTTCAACCCTATTTTAAAGTCATATGCCGAGCTATTTTGTATGCATATATTTACTTGTTTCATTTTAGGTTTTCTCGTGATCCCTTGAACAAGGAAAGGTTAATGAACATTGTCGAAGTATAATGACTTGTTAGTTGTGACCCGACCCTTTTTAGGGCATTAAAGCTCGAACTAAAGAATACTTCAATGCCAACAAGGGTACATCCCTAAAAACACACACATAAATTTATAGAAAACAACATTATTCACATAATTTCAGCTTTCGGTCCTCAATAGGGAACTTTATATGAGTCTCACAAGTGTATTTTGAAAATTGGATCAAGCTACCATAGAAGTAGGCTTATGCAGAGTCTCGTTGGTGATCCTGGGTTTATGGTTCTCAGAGCCTTGGCTGATTAGTAAGACCAAAAGACAAGACAACATCAACCACTTTGGGATCTTAGGATCTAGCTCGGATCCAAGAGAGGGATCTTCTATAAATGCAGTAATTATGTATCTTTAAGGCTCAAATTGAGGTATTAGGCTAGTTATGAAGCACAAGGGTTTTTGATTTTGTTTGTTTGGTTGGAGATCATTAACCGAGAAGGTTATGGAAATGAAGAAGGAACTAAATAAGGATGTGTCAAAGATGGGAAGATTAAGAGGAAGTGCCAATCCATTGGCCATGGAGTCATAAAAGGTTTACTTGCATAACAACTATCCAAGGGTTTCCATAGGGCAAGTCATCTATACCAAAGGATCTTTTAGACAGATGGTGGAATAGAAAATTAAGAATGGTGAAGAAAGGAACCAAAGTGTAGTCTAAGATCGAAAGGACTTTGAATCTATCCTCGCTTTTGACATACTTCAAAGGAAACTCTCAATAAAGACACAAAGGGTAGCTTAAGATCGTGTCGTATGTCATTTAACTAAAACTGCTTTTCAAAGATACTCTTCAAGGAAAAAAACAACCAAAGAAATTCTCATAACCACTTTCGCACATCGTAAAACATTTAAGATCAAACATGTAGGTCTAAGATCGTAGAAAGACTTTTAACTCTTCATCGCTTTTTGTGACACCAACTCAAAGGGATCTTAGAAATGCTAACTGGTTGAAAAGGAACGCAGTGGGATGTGGCTAACCTAAATCCTCAGCTTCCCAATTCTTTTAGTCAAGACTAAACAAGAACATCTAAAAGACAAACTCTAAATTCATACATCAGCATATGGACAAACCAACTTCTATACTCTGTTAAATTATACCGAATTTGTTCTTAGATACACAATCAGTGGAAAACATAAAGATAAAGATTTGACAAGGAGATTTAGGTACTTTCAACAAGATATCCTAATCTATGCTTGCCGTTCTTTATCGCAGAATAATGATGGAAGACAGAAACATGAAAAGGAGACAATTTTAGTGAGGTAAACATCACCAATAATATAGACCAGATCGTGTGAATTCGCTTGTTCAATTGATGTGCAAAACCAGTCACATACTTTGGAGTCCAATGGTTTTTACAATCCAAACTTCTTCCCAAAATTTCTTACTATAATACAAACTACTCAGCCTACTTCCTCAATAATAGTTTCAACAATCAATAGAATCCTAACAACCAACAACAAATTTTCATGAATACTTATAGTGAATGGGAGGAGGTAGAGTAGTATATATGAACTTGAATGATCCATTAAGACAGCAGGGGAGGAAGTATTCGAATGCTCACTCTTACTTAATGGCTCGCATTAACATGTTGGTACCTTTAGGCTGGTTTAGAAGTCTTTTAGGTTAACAATATCTTCTGTGCATGTCTCTTGCCGACTTTCCCATCGTAGGTACCGTTTTGCTCTTCTCGTGATAAGTAAGGTGACCTGGTTGTCTCTCGTCTTCCATACTATGAACCAATGCACCGACACGAGGGAGCTTTCCGTCGCAGTAATAACTATTTTAAGCCCGATGGGAGGCATGGAGAATGCCGTAGGAAATTGTCCTTCTTAGGAAAAAGAATATTCCGCTCGATATGAAAGTTAACGTTTATTGTACTTGTTTATGTGGTTTCAGGCTTCATTAAGCTTCCTTGATCACATTAATGGTCTTCATCTCCGTGTCTTTATCCTTCTCGAACATTGGATTATAACTAATAAGTCTTCAATAATAGGCTTTTAATCCTTTAAATCTCTCATCGATACACTTTACCGCTTTCCCGCCGACCCGTTTTTGTGAATGTATAAGTTTTAATGGCACCGGAGGGAAAACCAATCGTGTTTATAACCCCGATCTTCAATGAAACATGTTATAAACCTTCTCAATCATTTTCTTTCACGATCCTTTTGCCCGGTGAATCGACATTCTCGTGCTCTAAATTACTCCGTTCGTGATCGTGAGATGTAGCGCATTCACGATCCTTTAAAACCTAAAAAACTAATAAAATCATTAAAACAAGCTTCCCAGGGGGTGAGGGAACCGTTTTGGAGGTTCTCATGAAGGGATGGAGGAGCAAAGAAGGAAATCGTGATGCGTGAAGAATTGGCTAAAAACCATGGCGGATGGTGGAAAACAAAGCCTGATGGGAGGTTGGGGTACGTGGGTTTTGGACCGTCGCATTAGATTAAACGATGGCGATTCACACCGAGATTACGCGATGATTCGTTTGGGACATGGGTGAATGGGAGAGGGACGGGTGATTAGATCATGACCGTTAGATTAGAATGATGGACTACAAGAGACACAGATGTAGTTTTTTGGGGGAACAGATGAATGGTGGGTGAAATGAAATCGTGACATATTGCTGCATCACAGACTCTAACTATCACCCGCCGTGATTAAACATGCTAGTCCTAATGGAGGGAGAAGGTGCTGAAACTGGGATGGTTTTCACAATATGTCTGGTAAAATGGTTTTCACAAAAATCACATTTATCTCACTCATCGTGCGCCACGTGGAAAACTAAAACCGCCTACTTTCGTATTTTTCTGCCGTTAAAACCCTCGCTAAAATTTTTTACAAAAAAGCATGTCGGCTCGCTCTGATGAAGGGCCGATTGACGGCGTGCGTAATGAATGTGATAGTCGGTGAGGGCATGAGCGGAAGCGAGCCATCGGGTTTATTGTGGACCATCGGATTAGAAAGATTGGACGGTCGGGATATCTTTGCTTCAAAGGGTATAGGTATATTGGGCTATCGTGTTTATCTCCAACCGTCGTATCATGCACGTGACTATGGGAGACGCAAAGGTGGAGCGGGTTATTGGAAATGAAAGCGAACGGAGGACAATGCATGATGGTCGTCGATCGTGAGATCGAAGGTACATATTTACCTTCCGTACCATATCATTGGGGAATGATAAACCAAAGGAGAAAGAGTTCGGGAAGGTTCTTAAGCTTTTAAAGCGCCTAACTGCGGCTTGGTCACATGGAGGAGGGGGTCGAAGGAACAAGCCCCTCGCTTAAAACTTCATATAGAGCGGAGAAATGCTTTTTTAGTCTTTTAAAAGGATTTTTGGCTTTTTATGCCCGATTGCGGGGTTATATGAGGGAAAGGGGCTAATGGATTTAAGCCTTGGGGCTTGCGTCTTATATAGTGCAAATAGGATGTTTTAGGCCAAAAAATGTGGTTTTTAAGCCAAAAAATGAGGGGTTCCGACAGATACAAAGGAGGATTTTTAAACCAAATAAAGGCACATATGGTTTAAAAGGGGATTTAGGAAGATTTAGAGGTTGAAATGAAGGATTACAAGAGTAGGGGTTTTGGAGGGAATATGGATGAAAAATGGGGATTTTTTGGGAATGAATGGAGCAATGGAGGCCTTTTGAGAGCGCTTTCTTTCACCAACAAAGAGATTTCTCAATGGAAACAACAAGGAAGATTTCTTCAAAGGGCATAAGATACATGAAGGCTTCAAGAATGAGCAGATTTTCAAGGAAAATGTTTCTTCAAGACTTAGAAACATATTTAGCCACCGTTTGCTATGCCAAAATTTTATAGGTGGTTAACAGTGGGCTCCACATGGGGATGGCATCTTCTTGAAGGTGTCAAGAATCTCAAATAATCTTAAATAGGCCGTATGCTCCTGTACTTGAACACTCTTTCTTTCTTAGTCAATTGCCACAACATGATGGATAATAAATCAAAGAAAGAAACATTTTCCCAAACAACTACCTACCCATCCTACTATCCTAGCATTTTTTCTTCAAGGTGCACTTAGACTTACGTACCTTTCACATCATCAATTTTTTACCGAAAGAAAACTAATCTAATTCTACCCTTATTCCTTCAACATGAGACCAGACAGTCAGCTTGGACTCATAGTTTACCCAAACTACTATCTCGTCAGATTACACCGCCCGACAAATTTTCATTCTCTACATTCTAAAACGTAAAATTGAAACATAGCTAAACCAGGGTTAGACTGTCTGGATGGCTATGGGTCCATGGCAGTGCAAAGATAAGCTCCACATGGACCGAAATTTCCAGAAATTAAAAATAACTAACTAAATGTTGACATGTCGTAGCTTTGTTGAGATTGGCCTACCCTACCTAACTTGAAATATTTACATGTCTAGTCGACAAACTCTTCTTTTTCCAATACATCCAAATAATCGCATGATCCCATGACCCGTCTTTTCGCTCATCTCTTTGAGCATGCCGGATAGGTAGGGCTACCCATCTTCTTGTTTTTTAACACGCATTTAAAATTTTCCCGTCGTCTCTAACAAGTCGCTCTTGATGACCTTTTGGATCCTTTCAATGTATGCAGAAATGACATAAGGATCTTGAAATGATACCTGGTTGTGAGTATTTGACAAGTAGTTTTCAAATCAGATTGATTCCTCTTCCACCGGATCAAAAGAAGATTCTTTGGAGAAAGAAAATCTTCCTCATCTTCATCATCATTTTTTCATGAACCTGGAGACTCATCATATACCGGCAAAGGCTGTCCCCTCGTAGCCTCCGAGATGTCCTAACTTCGGTGGGTCGAGCTTCCGTGAAAAGATCAATGTATTTTGACAAGAGTCTATTCCATTGCTTCCTCTTTTTTCAAGAGAAGGCTCCTTGCTCAACCTCTCCACAAAAAAATTGCTTCAATTTTTCTCCTCTTTCACCCTTTGAGACGAGGGCACGTTGACGAATCGTTAATAAAACCCACATCGATGATTTGAGACAGAATGTGAGGTGAGGATTCGCTGAATTCTCATCTGCTAAAAGACTTTCATAACTTTCCTCATCAGTATCATAAATATCCCGCATGTGCTCATCACTGAAAGCTTATGGAACTGATTTTTCTCCCACAAATATACCGATGATGGCCCCGCAAGATCAAATTTCGTTTGGAGAACATCATCATCGTATGAATCAAAGTTAGGAAAACCATTAAAGTAAGTAATGTTGCCAATCGTATATACCGGATTATCAACAATATCTTTCTTCATTCCGATTTATAGAGGAGCTTTCCAATATGTACAACAAAGCTCATCGTATGAATGGGCAAGAGTGTTTGCTCTATAAAAGATCCCGCAGGGCAGTCATTGCCTATTGATGATATGATCTATTTCTTCTTCGTCAAAGGGAAGATGTTCGTGCCTTTGAGCAAGTGCAACAACTGTTTCTTGTATTAACCGATTTGGAGGCTAGATGTCTTCTTGAGCTTTCCGGGGGGTATTCACTTGTGCTTGCAGAAACCTCGAGGATTTCTAACGTCTCTCGATCTCTTTTCTCGTTTCAAACAACTCCTCATGATCATGATGATATTCGTATAGAACACAGGCTCAAGAGTTGTTTCTTCTATATGATCAGATGCCACCCTTCTTGTGAAATCTAAGGTGAGTTATAATCTGCAGGGGGAGTCTTATGGCGGTGTCGGTCCTCCTTCCTCATTAGATTTTGCATCTTTCTATGTGGTTTCTTGTTTCTGTGCGCGTTCCCTATTAGATTTTGCAATTCGTCATGAAATTCTCTTATCGCATAGTACAAGATATATGCAGCAATCGTACATTTCTTGGACCACTTTCTCTTCATCTTCTATAGAGTCTTGAGTATCATAGATGTCTTGCTCATTGTCTAGGTTCTGTTGTGATAGGTTGAGCTTGTTCTTGCTCCGGGAAAAACATACGTTCTAGATCACCTAAAATTTAGACTAGCCTCATACCTTGCTACCATTTGTTCACCAAGTATGTTCATCAATCTTGTCATTCTATCCAACAAAGCATTCAAATTTCTTGCTTCTCCGTCCATACTTGGATCCATATTTGTACAAAAGAGGTCACCGTATCTTCTCAACCACCAGGGTATTCTACCAAAGGAGCTGGCTTGTCCTTAAGAGTTATGGGGTGTGGAGTCGCTAGGTGGATGAATTTGAATGTTTGAGACAGTTTCCGTCCACTCATCGCAATTAAATAACAATCTAACCGTAGATTCGGGTTCGATCCCACAACGGAGTCTCCATTATGTTATGGTTCTTGTGTTTCGGCTAGATTGGAAAGACCAAAAGAAAAGACATCAAACCACTTTGGGATCCTAGGATCTAGCCCTCCTAGATCTAGAGAGGGATTTATTCAAATGCAAAGAATGATGTATCTTTAAAGCTAAATTGAGATATTAGGCTAGTTATGAAGCACAAGTGGGTTTTGATTTGTTTGCTTGGTTGGAGATCATTAACTCCAGGAAGGTTATGGAAGCAAGAAGGAACTAAACAGAAGGATGTTTCAGCATGAAAGATCGGCCGAAGAGAAGTTCCAATCCATTGGGCTATGGAGTCATAAAAGGGTTTACTTGCATAACAACTATCCAAGGGTTTCATAGGCAAGTCATTTATACCAAAGGATCTTTTAGATAGATGGTGGAATGGAACATTAAGAAAGAATGGTGGGAAAGAAAGGCAGAACCAAAGTGCAAATTAAGATCAAGTAAGTGACTTTGAACCTATCCCCGCTTTGACATACTTCAAAGGAAACTCTCAATAAAGACACAAAGGGTAGCTTAAGATAAGGTCGTATGTTATTTAAATCTGTGCCCGTTTTCAAGATACTCTCAAGGAAAATAATCCAACAATCTCATAACCACTTTCTAGCGTAGAAAACATTTAAGATCAAATACGTAGCAAGGTCTAAGATCGCAGAAAGACTTTTAACCTTCATCGCTTTTTGACACCAACTCAAAAGGATCTTAGAAAGGCTAACTCGTTGGAAAAGGAACCTAGTGATAGGGCTAACTTCAAATCCCCAATTTCCTAATTCTTTTCAATCGAAGACCAAACAAGAACATATAAAAGACAAACTCTAACCATACATCAGTAAGCATGGACAAACTAACTTATATCGGTTAAATTATACCGAATTTGTTCTTAGATACACAATAAGAGGAAAACATAAAGATAAAGATTCGATGCCAGAGATTTAGGTATTTCCAATAACATATCCTAATCTGCGTTTTCGTCGTTATTTATCGCAGAATAATGGAGCGTATGAAAAACATGAAAGGAGACAATTTCAAAGTGAGGAAAACATCACCAATAATATAGACCAAGATCCTATGAATCGCTTGTTCAATTGATGTGCAACCAGTCACATAATTTGAGTCCAATGGTTTCTTCATACCAAAACTTATCTTCTCCCAACCTACTATAATACAAACTACTCAAATTATTTCCCCTCAATAATAGTTCTAACAACAATAGAATCCCAACAACCAACAACAAATTTTCGTTGAATACGATAGTGGAATGAGGAGGTAGAGTAGCAGATATGAACTTGAATGATCCATTAAGACAGCAGGGGAGGAAGCATTAATGCCCACTCGCTAATGGCTCTCGAATTAACATGTTGGTACTCTTTAGGCTAGTTTATAAGTTCGTCAAAGTGACAATATCTTCGCCGTACATGTCTCTTGGGTCGTACTCTCCGGACCGTAGGTACTTTGTTTTGCCTTCTGTGGATAAGTAAGGTGACCGAAGGTCTCTCGTGTCTTCCATACTTCATAACCAATGCATTGATATCAGGAGTCACGCAGTAATAAATCGTTTTGGGTTCGATGAGGCATGGAGAATGATGTAGGAATTTGTCCTTCTTAGCAAAAAGAACATTCTCAATGATATGAAAGCAATCGCCACAACTTGTTTATGCTCTAGGCTTTATTAAGCTTCCTTGATCATTTTAATGGTCTTCGTCTATGTCTTTATCCTTCTCCGAACATTGGATTGTAATCATTAAGTCTTCAATAATAGTTTTTAATCCTTTAAATCTCTCATTGATACACTTTATCGCTTCTCGAACACTGCTTTTTGTGAATACAAGCAAGTTTTAATGGCGCCGGAGGGTTCGAATTAGGTTTATGCAACTCGATCTTCAATGGAAAAACATGTTATAAACCTTCTCAAGCATTTTCATTTTCGATCCTTTTGGTTTCGGAATTGACATTCCGTGCTCTAAATTACCCCCCGTTCGTGACTAAGTGAGACGCAGCGCATTCACGCATCCTTTAAACCCTCGTTAAAATTAATAAACTCAGCGTTAAAAACAAGCCCCAGGGGGTGAGGGGAATCGTTTCGTAGCTTGTGGAGGATGGAGGAGCAGTGAAGGAAATTGTAGATGCAAAGAAGAATTGGCTAAAAAACCATGGCGAATGTGGAAAACGGGTCGGATGGGGAGTGCTGGGGGTGTCGGGTTTTGGACCGTTAGATTAGATTAAACGACGACGATCTACGACCGAGATTATGCGATGGAGTTGTTTGGGAGCATAGGCAGAATGGGAGAGGGATGGGGGGTGAGATTAGATTGTGACCGTTAGATTAGAATGATGGACGACGCGAGATTGGCGATGTAGTTGTTTGGGGGAATGTATGAATGGTGAGTGAAATGAAATCGCGACACAATATACCGTTAGATCGCAACTATCAATGGCCAGGATTGAACATGAAATATCAATGCGAGGGTGGTAAGTGGAAAACTAGAATGGTTTTTCGCGCGGGCTCGGGGTGGTAAACTCGTTTTCAAAAAAATCACACGATTCCACTCATCGCACACCATGTGGAAAATTAAAATCGCCTATTCCGTTTTTCTCGTTAAACCCTTTGGCGCAATTTTTTTTCAAAAGCATGTCACCTACTCCGATGAAGGTGTGTTGATCGGATTTACGTGCATCGTAAATCGGAGTACGGTGAGGTGCGTGCCAAGCGTAAGCCATCGGTTTATTGTGGACCGTCGGATTAGAAATATTGGATGGTTGTGATTCTGTCGCGCAGGTATATTGGGCCACCCGGTTTATCTCCAACTATCGCATCATGTGCAA